>CAXAMN010021362.1:2383204-2420165 GCA_963970005.1 Durusdinium trenchii
TCTTGTAAGACACTCTTGTGGGACACTCTTGTGGGTCACTTGCAGGACACTCTTGTGGGACACTCTTGCGGGACACTCTTGTAGGACACTCTTGTGGGACACTCTTGTAAGACACTCTTGTGGGTCACTTGCAGGACGCTCTTGTGGGACACTTTTGCGGGACACTCTTGTAGGACACTCTTGTGGGACACTTTGTGGGATACTTTTGTGGGGCACTCTTGTGGGGCACTCTTGTAGGACACTCTTGTGGGACACTCTTGTGGGACACTCTTGTGTGACACTCTTGTAGGAAACTCTTCTGGGACACTCTTGTAGGACACTCTTGACTCTTGTGGGACACTCTTATAGGACACTCTTGTGGGACACTCTTGTGGGACACTCTTGTGGGACACTCTTGTAGGACACTGTTGTAGGACACTCTTGTGGGACACTTTTGTAGGAAACTCTTGTGCGATACTCTTGTAGGACAATCTTAAGGGACACTCTTGTGAGACACTCTTGTGGGACACTGTTGCGGGACACTCTTGTGGGACACCCTTGTGGGTCACTCTTGTTGGGACACTCTTGTAGGACACTCTTGTGGGACTCTCTTGTAGGACACTCTTGTGGGACACTCTTGAGGGACACTCTTGTGGGACACTCTTGTAGGAAACTCTTGTGGGATACTCTTGTGGGACACTCTTGTGAGACACTCTTGTAGGACACTCTTGTGGGACACTCTTGTAGGGCACTCTTGTGGGACACTCTTGTGGGACACTCTTGTAGGAAACTCTTGTGGGACACGTGCTCTTATAGGACACTCTTGTGGAACACTCTTAAGGGACACTCTTGTGAGACACTCTTGTGGGACATGATTGCCGGACACTCTTGTGGGACACTCTTGTGGGACACTCATACGGGACACTCTTGTGGGACACTCTATCTGGGACACTCTTGTAGGACACTCTTGTGGTGACACTCTTGTGGGACACTCTTGTGGGACACTTTGGGGGACACTCTTGTAGGACATTCTTGTAGGACACTGTTGTAGGGCACTCTTGTGGGACACTCTTGAGGGACACTCTTGTGGGACACTCTTGTAGGAAACTCCTGTGTGATACTCTTGTAGGACACTCTTGTGTGACACTCTTGTAGGACACTCTTGTGGGACACTCTTGTAGGGCACACTTGTGGGACACTCTTGTGGGACACTCTTGTGGGACACTCTTATTGGAAACTCTTGTGGGACACTCTTGTAGGAAACTCTTGTGGGACACTCTTATAGGACACTCTTGTGGAACACTCTTGAGGGACACTCTTGTGAGACACTCTTGTGGGACACTGTTGCGGGACAGTCTTGTGGGACACTCTTGTGTGTCACTCTTATAGGACACTACTCTTGTGAGACACTCTTGTGGGACACGGTTGCGGAACACTCTTGTGGGACACTCTTGTGGGACACTCTTGTGGGACACTCATATGGGACACTCTTGTGGGACACTCTATCTGGGACACTCTCGTAGGACACTCTTGTGGGTCACTCTTGCAGGAAGCTCTTGCGGGGCACTCTTTTGGGACAATCTTGATGCCACAAATCATCCCGCGGCTGCGCAAATCCCAATGGCACTGCGACATCACAAACGTCGGGTCGCCACAGGCAGTCGTGCGAGCGTTTCGTACGAGACGTCCTCCAAAAGTCACGCTTCGAGGCTGCAAGACGAGCGTTTCGTACGAGACTTCCTCCAAAAGTCACGCGTCAAGTCTCCAAAACGAGCGTTTCATACGAGACTTCCTCCAAAAGTCACACGTCAAGTCTCCAAAACGAGCGTTTCGTACGAGACTTCCTCCAAAAGTCACGTGTCAAGTCTCCAAAACTACGAGCGTTTCGTACGAGACTTCCTCCGAAACTCACATGTCAAAGTCTGCAAAACGAGCGTTTCGTACGAGACTTCCCATCGGAGCACTCCTGCATCCCTAGCCGCGCAGCGCAGCTTTTTGACCTACGTGGCGAGCATCACCCATGACCCTCGTATCCAACCACTCCTGCCACAAGTGCTGATCGGGAATGAGCACCAGTTCACCAAGCGCTTGCTAGGTGAGGTAGCCAGCCAAATCCCTTCTCCAAAGATACACATGTGGCGCAAAAAGTCAGCTTGGATGTGCCATGCGTCCATGAGGCAATATCTTTCGTTGCTGAGAAAATCTCTCGGAGAACACGCGCGAGAGAGATATGTAATCTTGTTGGTCGATGTCTTCGCTGGGCACATTGACAAGAGCATTTACCTGCATGCCCGCAATTGTGGTATTAGGATTTGCTACATCCCCGCAGGTATGACGCGGTGGCTACAGCCTTGTGACACTCACCTCTTTGCTCGTTTCAAGCAATGCTTCCAGGAGCGTTGGAGAGACCAGAAGTCCAAAGTGCCTCTAGGAATTGTGAGCGAGGTGGAGTGGATCAAAACTATTTGTTTGGCGATTCAGCAAGTTGTGCCGGGGGGTAGCTGGGGAGCAAGTTGTGACCAAGATGTACACGGCGTAACACGGCTTGATGCGGAGGAGTGGGCGACGAAGGAGTTCCCCGCTCGCTTCAATGAACCAGTTACGCACACTTCCTTGACCCTGGAAGAATCTCTTGAGAGTGGAAGCCCACGCGTTCATCTTCATGCGCAGTTTACTTTTGGTCGCAAGGTCGACCGAGCGAAGCTTGTCAGAGGGATAAGTGAAAGAGAGAGAGGGGGAGAGGAGAGAGAGAGGAGAGAGAGAGAGAGGAGATTGACGTTTGATTCTGTTCTCAAAAAAAAAAGGGTGGGTGTGCTTGGGAGAGCACACACTAGCTCAAAACCCTTAGAAAACACTGTAAATACCGTGCAAAATTTCAAAAACTGCTCTGAGAACTAGGCGAAACGCAATTTTTTTGATCTGTCTGTGCCCAGTCTCCATGTCCAATGTCAATGACAACAAATAACAGCTCTTCGTCTGCCCACTATCAATGTGCAACACCAATGATAAATATTATCAGGTAAATCTCCCTCTGCCCACAATGAATGTAGCATCATGAATGAAGATATAATACTATACATCTCTAGATTCAATAGCTTTCCTCTGGATCTCTGGGAAAGTAGATTTCCTAGATTTGTGTATTTTCATTGAAGGAAAGCAATTGAAAGACACACTTACATACATACTTATAGCTTTTTTAAAATACCATGACTATTTCCAGAGATCCAGAGGAAAGCTTTTGAAATGAAAGCTTTATATTTTTTTCACAGAAGTGATCAGATCTAGAGGGAACCTTTTGAATTAGAAGTTTGTACATAAAGCAGTTTTAATATAGCAATGAATATTCCAAGGGATTACTTTAAACAAATACTATCTACTCAAAAACATAGTTTGTGTCTTATTCCCAGCACTCCTAGGGCAAAAAACACTGTAAAATATAGGGTTTTGTAAAATGTGTGTTCTTAAACTAACTAAACTGGAATTAAAATAGAATTAGGCAAACTTAAATTAGAAGATTTCAATCAAGATCCTTTTAACATTGATTGTGGAATTTGCTATTTGTTAGATATTAGATTGCAATAAAAATCATTTCCAAGTTCTCTTTAAAACTCCTTGTGGAAACTAGTTCTTACAATTAGATTTTAGTCAAAGTCCTTTTCAAAGTTAGGGGTGGCTTTGATTTAATATCAGATTGTGTTTAAAGTCGATTTAAGATCAATTGTGGAAATTGTGATGCTTAACTAACTTGAATTGATTTTGTATCTGTTTGCTCCCCACTACAAGGCTACATCAAATAAAAGGACTTTAACTAACATCTAATTATAAGAATTGATTTCCACCATTAACTGTTAATTGAAAGTTAATTTTCACAAACAATTCTAAAAGGGTCTTGATTGATATCCAATACACAAGCAATTCAATCAAATTATGTTGAAAAGAACTTAAATTAAAATCTAAACAACAAGCAATTTCCACAATGATTTTGAAAAGGACATTAATTGACATTTAAGTAATGCCTAATTTCTACAATGAAATATAATAGGGTTTTAATTGAAATCTAATTCAAAATCAATTGCCACACTGATCTTGAAAAGGCATTTAATCGAAGTTGAATTACACATGCATTTTTCTATAATTAATCTTGAAGAAATGTTAATTGAAATCCAATATAAACATCAATTTCCCCAATGATTTTGACAATGATATAAATGAAACGTAGTTTATAGAAAATCTACAATTAATCTTAAACACATTTTTAATAGAAAGCTAATGATACATCAACTTCCACCAATAATTCTGAAAGCGTTTTAATTGAAGTCTAATACCAGAATCGATTGAAATCCAATTTAACATCAAATTCCACCGTTAAACTTAAATGAGGCAAAAACACTGTTTTACAGTGATTTCTTGCAAATTCCTCTCCAAAATTGAGGTTTTGAGCTATTTTTTGAGCAATTTTGTGAGATCCAAGCCTATCCCAATTTGGGAAAACCAAAAAACAAAAAAAACACAAAAACCAATGTTTGAGACGAAATGGGGTCACTATTGGTTTTTGGATGTTGGCTGCATTTTGTGTCAAACATTGTTTTTTTGTTTGTTTTTGTTTTTTTTGTTTTTTGTTTTTTCGGTTTATTGTTTTTTTTTGTATTCCCTCTAAATTGGGATAGGCTTGGATCTCACAAAATTGCTCAAAAAATAGCTCAAAACCTCAATTTTGGAGAGGATTTTGCAATAAATCACTGTAAAACACAGTGTTTTTGCATCATTTTTTGCATGAAAAACATCTCCCAGGAGCACCCGTTCTGAATAAAAATGGGATTGCTTCAAATTTCGGAGCATTGGCCCACACGTGGAGACGAACCACGCAAGAGGTGCTGACGCGGAGGTGCACGTCTGAGCCCTGCCAAGCAGTTTCGCGAGTCCAGCCCCTCCAAACAATACCCGCTCACACGCCAATCCCAATGTGACAGCGACATTCACCTCTACCACAACTCACGACCTCACGATTCCCTGCGCCTGCCACGAATCTTTCCGCATCCACACGTCGTCTAACGCGCGCAAAGTACTGCGCCTGCCACGAAATGTCACCTCCGTCACACCTCGCAACCTCACGATTCCCTGCGCCTGCCACGAAAATCGCACTTCCACACCTCAAAATCCGCACAAAGTACTGCGCCTGCCACGAAAAGTGACAATATCATGTCATGTGAGCTTCAACACCACACGTTTGGAATGATATCGACCCGTTCTGAGCACACTCCCATCCACCAAAATCCCCATTTCAGCTGAGACTTGTCACGAAAACAGAGCTTCGATGCCACACCCTGAAACGCAAATCCCAATGGCACGGCCACATCCAACACCCCAAAAACACGATTCTCCAAACGCTAATCCCAATGGAACTGCGCAGTAAACTGCGGATCTCACAAAACGCTGCGCCTGCGCAGTGAAATCCTCCAGCACACTTCAACATCTTACATTTCCACACGATTCCTCGCTACTTCACACGAATCTGACACGTCAATTTTCATCCGAAACCCCCTCCAAAAGCTTCCCCGAATGGCAGCGCCTTAGCGTCCTACTGCGGACGGTTGCCGACGGTTGCGGACGGTTGCGAACTTAGAAACAACGGGTCACGAACAAGGCTCTACCCCCAGACCCCCAGAGTTGAACGAGAACCCTTCGCTACGCACTCGGAAAAAAACTAAAACACTTTCGCACGTCTTAAGCCCTTGGTCTAGTGTCTAGACATGTCTAGACTATAATATCCAGTAGCCTCACTCCAAACCAAACCAAACGGCCAGGCTGGTGGTGCGTGCCTATCGGATCGGTGGCGAAGAGGCGGGACGTCGTTTCGACCGAGCGTAGGCGGCGGCGGTCGGGCCTTGTTCAGAAGAGACCCAAACAGATCTGGGTTGGTTTTGAGGTCTTGGTTTCTAGACCAGGTAGAGTTTCAGGTGGAACAGGTGTAAAAGCTTTAACACTGGAGTTCATACTTTCCAGACCAGGTCCTTTTTCAGATCGGTGGTTTTGATGTCTTGGTTTCTTTGACTCTTTCGAAGCCGAAGAACGTGAAGGATGGGTGGAGAGATTCCGGAGTCTTCCTGACAGGAGTCAGTACAGGAGTCTTCCTGACAGAAAGGAGTCATGTGGTGCCATCAAAGGAAAATTTTTGTTTTCTTTTAAGGGAGACTCATGGGTTGGTGATCAATGAATGCTGAAAATATTATCTCTTGGACTCTTGGATACTCTTTCTGGAGGCTGCCGTGCGGCGCACGGCTTTAAAAAATATCGCCGGTTTGAACGAGGTTTAAATGTCTGGAACCGCACCCATAATACGCTCCTGGCCCACATCCTCAGGAGGTACGACTGGACCCCCAAGACCTACCCCAACCACCTTCTCAGGAGGTACGACTGGAGCCCTAGGGATGTATCTCAATACTGAACATGGCCGAACCTTTGCTGCACCCTCAGATGGCCACGATGGTACTGGCGCGGCTGTTGTTGGTGGATGTGGCTTGACAGTGATGGAGGGCTTGGGCTCTTGAGCTCTTGGGCTCTTGTGCTTGGGAGGGTGGTTGTCTTCAAGAGTGGTCCTTTGGTGACTCTTGGGTGTTTCGGTTGGGTGTTCAAGTGTTATTAGGTCGTTCTTCGTGTTTTTCAGATGAGAGTGATGCAGAATTCAGGATAACCGACATCTTGTGGCCGTTTGTAGTTGGTTTGTAGGTGTGGATGACGTCCGATCGACACCTACCTTGGCACTTGTATATAAGCTCCAGATTATATAGACTGATTCTGACGGTGGAATTGAACCGACACTTCCAATGGTTCTGTGGAGGGTCCTCCATAGGTAAACGCATCAGTTCTTTGGCAACATTGATATAGGCAAGTTCCACTTGCACGGAGAATGTCTCCAGAAATAATCTCATTGGTCATTTATACTTATCATCATGGATGGTTACCTGGAGGGCATGGGGGCCCCCTGTCTTGACATCGGATGACCATGTTCAATCCGAAGACCAAACAAGTGGTAGTGTTCCACGTAACCATCCATAACCATCGTCATGCCAGGGAGGCCTCTAAACCTTCTTTGTTTCCAGTTGTTGACATGGAATCTCTTGGTTGTGGGTGAATCGGGTGGCGCAAACTTAATCCCCCTGAAACTTGGGAAGAAGATGGAAGAGGTGCTTTTAGTGTTATGTATGTTTTTCGTGGTTCCTTCGTGAAGGCAACTCCAAGAACTTCCTTCTTTGCTTTCCACATTGAGGAGATGCTGCTGCCACCGGGCGAACGCCGCCCGGGCGCCGGATGAAGCCATCGCGCCAGCGCAAACCGCGCGGCTCGGGACGAGGGACGAAGGAAGCTGCGTCCTATGACGAACTCCCTAAGGATCCGGTCGGACCCTCCGAAGGGGTCGAACCCTCTATACCAAGGGATTGGACCCTCTATACGCCTTGTTATACCAGAGTCCGGATCCGTAGGGCTATGGAGATTGATGGGAAAGACTGTTTTTGTGAATCAAAGCCAGGTGATGCCAGAACCGGACGTCTGAGGCCGCGACCACCGGACGTCTTTTAGGCCGCGTTCTGCGCGCGGCGCCGCGTTCGGCGCGGCGAGGTCTAACGGGAGAGATGCCTTTCACCATGGACAAGCCCGGAGGACCCGGAGGACCCAAGGGCGTCAGGGCGTGGCTCGCTGAGCGGCTCGGTGGTGGCGGAGTGAGGTTGAACTGCGAGTTGGACCTGCGTGGTGCACCTTTTGTGGGGGGTTAGGATAGGTGACTGTGGAAAGTGTGAAAGAAAACGCCTCGGCTCGTTAGTTAGGCATGGTGGGCAGGGTGGTAGATGTGGTAGTGACCCTGATGTTTTCGGTTGCTAGTGATGATCCTTCCCTAGGGATCCAGTCGTACCTTCTCAGAAGGATATTGGAGACACTGTTATGTAGGTGTCAATCGGGTTCAGTCGTACCTTCTGAACCTTCTCAGAGGGTATGTGAATCCCTAGGGCTTGTTCCCATCATTGTGTTTTTCCTTGTGAAGGAACGCTCCGCGAACGATCCGCCTCCGAAAAAAAAAAAAAAATCACCGATCACGCGCCTTTGTTTGAGCTTCACACGTCTGTCCGAGGCCATATCGTCTGTGTCAAGGAGTGATCTCAGGCGTGGGTGTTTCATTGGATTTCTGAAGATGGAGCAAGAACCTTGAGACGACCTTAGGATAGACAGACACATGCAGTAATCATCCGTAAAATAGATTGACACGGATTTCCATGCAGTAATCATCCGTAAAATAGATTGACACGGATTTCCATAAGTAAGTCACCCGCCGAGGAGTCAAGCAACCGAACATTCGTGAGTAGATGATAGGTCATAGGTCCTTGATGTTTTTTTGCTGCGCAGTAACTTTACCAATGATCCTCGTAAGGTACGAGCCTATATGTGTGATTCGAGTCGCCAGCTGATGAAACTGATAGGCAAGAGACACAAACTACGTACTATAGACTATATAGATGTTTAGCCCACACAGATCTGGGCAAGCAAAAACCATACCCAAAACCCCATGGGACTGTTTTTTTTTGTCATATGCCTACGTATACTAATTGAGCCCTTGAAAAAAGGACCTCAGCTGGTGGGTAGTCCGCAGTCCCATGTGTAGCTGGGGTAGGAATATCTAATGGGAGCCATTGGACGTTTCGAGTCAACCACGTCTTCCATTCACCTGTTGAAGAGCGATTTCTTTACAACTTTTACCAAGACCGGGCAGCCGGTGGAAATCAGTAGAAGCATGTAGAAGCTGTTTTCCATTGTTTTCCCATCTACTTTATCTATGACCCAAGAGAAGTTGCACGTGGATTCACTAGGTTTAGACTGCTCCAGTCCAGTTGGCCCCACTTCATGTTGGACCTTGTTGGTAGACTACTCCAACTAAAGCATGGATAAATCGAGCAGCGGAAAAGAATGAAACAGGTTCATTTTGTCCTCGTGGAACAGTCAGAAATCAGAAAGATTGTCAATTTAATGAGTTCTTGCTAATTTGAAGTCTAGGTCTAGAACCTGAATGAAAAATCAAACATAACATCATCCGTTGTTGTGAAGTGGAGCCGATCAAGCTTGTAGCTTGGATCCCTGGAAAATGCATTTGGACCAGGTCTGGACCAGGCGGGCTTGCTGAACGCCCGACGGCGCCGGCGCTGGCTGCGGTGCCCACATGTCGGGAAGCCCTGCGTTTTCCGCGACGCGTTTTTTCGGTGCGAGGAGTACGGGTAGTCTATTCTGTTCATGTTCGGCGGTCGATAACTTCCTGGTTTTGATCCACACTCACATTTGATGTTTGGCCTTTTGTTCATGGATGTTCATGGTACCACCATCGCAACATGGCATTGGTTGCAAGATGGTCCAGAATTTTATCCTGGAAGAAGATCCTTTACTTCAAATTAACAGGTAGGTGAATACCAGCAATGGATAACAGGTGGTTCAGTGAATTAGCATGCTTGAACACCGGAACCTTCCCCTGAACTGGATGCTTGGTAATTTGCACTGGTCCACCCTCCGTGTCCTTTTTGTTGTAGCTCATGAACTGAGACATCTCATCTTGAGACCTTTTTATACAACTTCCTCAGCAGAGCAAGGAGCGGAAGAATCCTCCACACCAGGTCAGTTGGGTCCCCCCACACTCCAACTCACTCACAAAAAAACGTGGAACACCTACACGAATATTCGTCGTGCACAATGGTTTTCCCGCCTATGCCATCCACTTTCATGTTAGTGACTAATCAGTATCAGAGTGTAAGTGAAACACCAGACTCCCAGGAGCTGGACGGAGTTGTAGCTGGAGCTGCCAGAGACTGATGAGCCTTCACCTGAAAACACATCCTTCGAAAAACACACGTTGCATGGTCCCTGGGGTCTTCCGTCCTCAAACTGGGACCGGACAAAGAACAAACACACGCAGGTGATGCACCAGCCATTTCGGGCGGTTATCGCATGGAAAACACCTGTGATTCGGGGCATTTCTTTTTTGACCCACCCCACCTGGGTGGTGCTGGGTCTGGATATCCATTGGATTCTTTGGCCACTCCAAGGTGTCAAAGCACTAGGATCAGTGCAGCGAGACTCTCTCTCCAGGCCAACATGCGGGTGGTCCTGGCGGGCGAGGCGATGGGTGTTTGGGTCGTTCCAGTGGAAAGGACCAGGACTCTACAGATCTTCGAGTGGAAAGGACCGGGTGACGGTGAGTGGAGGACATCCGTAGACTGAAGCTGGATGGACCTGCCAAAAGCCTCAACATCCCCAACAGCTTCACGCTTCTGTGGCTCCGCAGCTTCACGGTTCTGTGCGGAACATCCCCAACAACCAACAGTGAATGGACACTGGAATCTGAATGGACACCGAACCACCTAGTCCCGGGGCCGCAGCGAACACTTCGAGCTCTGGCAAACCGCGCTCTGGGACTGGTTCACGGAGCGACCGAAGGTTCGACTCATCGGTGAAGAAGGGTGAAACCGGACCCCCAAGGAACCGGGAGGAAGACGGAGTCAGGTATGGCGACAGCTGATGAAGCGGGACTTGGGCATCGATATGGCCTTCGAGCCCTTGAACGCATGCGAGGGGAACCTGGAGGACCGGGCCGGCAGGGCTTGGTATTTCATAGACCCCAGATCATCCACAGTGTATGGTAAGATTGGCAGTCATACGCAATAATATTACTTAATTTATATCAAGGTCATAGAGTTATAACTGTATGTCTATCCCAGACCATCCATCCATGGTATACTTACATAGTGGTGCTTTGAGGGGTCAATGGGGCACCCCAAACACCAGTCCCATGGATGCTCTTGGGGATGATACATGATGATCCCATCCCATCCCATCCCATCCCATCTAACAGAGGTTGAAGAACTCTATGGGCTATCCCAGGTGGATACCTCAGTTGGGAACCTCTTTGGGATCCCATCCCCTCCCCTCCCCACGACGACGACACGACCTCCGCCGAGGCATCGACCTGCCGCTCTCCCTCCGCGAGTTCCGCATCGCCGCCGGGTTTCTGGAGCGGTCGGCGGGTGTGGAGAGCGGTCGCCCGGTGCGGAGAGCGGTGTTGTTGGGAGTCGACAGGATTCGGGGAAGCGGAAGGCTTCACAGTGTCCGACATAATACCCAAAAGGAGCTTTGAGCTTTCGAAAGCTTTGGAGGCCTTTCTGGGTGAAATCCTCTGAAACTGTGGAAGATTCAGTGTGAACGATGGTGGATGTCGTGAGGACGGAGGAGCCACGCAGAAAGAGACTCACAACCAGCACGGAATTGGAGGTTCTCCCCAGCAAAGACCTGTTGTGTGAGCTAGAGCGGAACCAAGAAGACACTATAGTTGAGAATAAACACATAAAACTTGCAGATATTTAGACTTAAAATGGTCCAAAATGGTTGAATGATGTTGAGTGTCAACCACGCAAAACATCGACAAACACCTTCAACTCTTGAGACGTTCGATGGGATTTTTACACCCGCCACGGTGCACACCATGCACGAACGCGGCGAGAGGAGGTGCATCTGGGCGAGCGTGTGGCGGGCCTGCTCTACGAGGACCGGCGTTACGTGTGTCGATTCGGGCTTGCCCTCGTGGGGGCAAGCGAAGCTTGTGGTTGTGATATAATTAGCGCCTCCGTTGTTGCTGGTAATTGATTGATATTGAATGATTTCTTTATATATATTTATTGAATACGATATTGTTTCATAATAATAATTATTGCATAAACACTTAATAGCCAATATTGGGTGGTTTTCATGGGACATAGCCAACCATGTTGATGTGTTGGGATGTTCGAAGTGACCAGCGAAGTAACGTGATCATGTTGCGCCCACTGTGTAGAGAGGAACATCAGTACACAAGGAAGGAAAAAAAGGCCTTAACACCGACCCGGCAGATCAGCTTGGAAGTTGTAACAGAAACGTCTCAGAGTAGGAGTTTCATCGAGTTGGATGGTTTTGACTGCCATGGAGTTGGGCTGTGGATGTGTTGCTGGACTTGGGCACTAACTAGTTGGGCTTCGATTTTCCTTCCCAAGGGATCCAAGTACCTTCTCAGAAGGTACTTGGACCCTCAAAACCTACATAAGAGTGTCTCCAATCACCACCTGAGAAGGTACTTGGATCCCTAGGGCTTGGATGTGAACCGCACCCCGAACTGCTGGCAGTGCGATCTTTCTTCGCCCCATCCTGCAGAGCTTCACAGCTCGAGTGATCCAAGTCATTTGCCTGGTTTGGCGGAGAAAGGGCGATGTTGGCCAGTTCCTGGGTTGAAAAGATCCTGGTTCAGCGGGGTAGATGTTTGTGGATTTTGGGCCGGTTCCGGGCCATCAAATCCAAGTCTGCCCACACCATCCATGGTATGGATATGCATTGATCACCTCTCAAACCAGCTCTGTGCAGGTAAACATGCCAGTCCCATGGATGCGAATGCTGAATGCCAGCTCTGCGCTCACGGCCCGGCACTTCCAGGTTTGCGCAGACATGACCGGCTTCAAAGGAGAGGCGCGCAGAAGCGGGCGGTTGGTGCGCGCAGACATGCTGGCCAATCACAGGCAACAGTGACGAGGGTGGCGGTGTGGGACTGCGATCCGCACGAGTGTTTTTTATTTTTTGGTGGGTGCGCAGATGACGGAGACCATGTGGCCGGTGATGTTTTGTTTTGTTTGTTGTTTACATTCCCTTACAACTATATCATGTTGACGTCAGATTAATCAGGGCCCCTATCTTAAAGGTCAACGGTCGGTATTGGTTCGCCTCCCTAGTGATTAAAGGTGATGGCCTGAACCATGAGAACCATGAGAACTGGGCCTGTGTGAGGGCACACTTTGTGAGATTGAACACCTTAAGATGTTGATAAGTTTAAATAAGGGAAAATGACAGAATGTTGCTAGAGAGTTTTTTAAGGATTGTGGAGCTTAAAGGCTTAGAGAAGTATGTACACCATGGCAGCTTAGATTGCAGCTTTAGACAATGTATATATGTAATATATATATAGGAACCCAGGAACTGTTTTTTAACTTTTCATTTTTGGAAGCAGATGGGCTTGATTAATAGTGGTAGGTTCTTTCCAAGGACGATTTTTATTAGAGGGAGGTCAATGTGGACATTTAGATTTTAAGCTAGTTTGTTTGGGGGGGCTCAAGATGGGCTTGATCAATAGGGGTGGTTTGTTAATCTGATGTCAACATTACCTACAATCGAAGACCACAAAACAAACAGCCACAATGCAACTGTGATGATTTGTTTGGACATGCAGTTGGATTTGACTGCTGGCTTTGACTCAACAGAGTACTAATGCATTGATGTGGGCCATTCTCCAGAATTGGACTTAGGGACTAAACAACACCCCTTTGTGACTCCTGACCCAATCACACGCATGGAAGTGAAGTTCACTTTGCGATTTTTGACTTTCAACGCGTAATGTTTTGTAAGTCGAGATCTCAGACACGACCTGTCTGGGGCGGGAATACCATACATATAAAACATACTATACCAGGACCCTCCTGTCGGGGTGCCCTGTCTGGAAGCCATCCTAGGTAGTGTGGGGTAGTTCAGCCAGGACACCCCGACAGGAGGGTCATGGTATATATATAGATATTTTCTTACCATTACATGTCAGTCAGTGGGACCTCCTCTTATTGGACCGTTGGTCTTGCTCACACTTATTGGTCCCGGTCCACCCGGACGAGGCCACGCTCTACAGCCTTCAGAAGGTCCTGGACCGCTGGGGAGCAGAGAGGTGGTGCCGCGAAATAGAGCGGAGCAGGAGGCCTTCTCAGAAGTGGAGAATTGACATAGAATATACCATGGGCCCCTGTTGTTGGCCCATCAAAAACCTGGTTTTCCCTAGCAAAAAACTGGTTTTGGTATGTGAAAACCTTTATTTTTGCGTGGTTTGGTTCGGGCCCCTGGTACCTGGACCTTCAAAGGCCTAAGTAGTGTAGGTAGGGTAGTCTGGAGACCCCTTTCAAGGTGCTGGTATACTGAATGATAGAAAAGACCGACTCATGTGAATGCTGCGGTTAGAATGAGGTCGAAATCTACTGCATTGGTTTTTGGAACCTTTGAACCACAAACCATTTAGCACTTACAACTTACGAAGCATTTCGTTGCTTTGCTATTTGCTATTTCATGTTTTGTTTGGATTTGGCATTCCTCATCTGTACAGATTATTGAAATTGGAGCCACGCAGATTGGGGGCCCAATATGATGTTAGGGTATGCACAAGGGTATACACTCCATGATATAACCATGGAAGTGGAGTTCACCACCTGTTTGTAGAGGAGAATGGTCATCCAAGGTGCCCTGTTATCCACTTCCATGTTTATTTCAGGGAGTGTAGAAGACGGACAGAGGAATGGAGGCCAAGGCTCCCTGATCTTCATTGGCAGTGATCCGAAACTTCTCCTGTTGTTTTGGTTAGTTTAGTTTAGTTTATCTATAGTTCAGTTAAGTTAGTTAGTTAGTTTGTTTGTTTGTTTGGTCTGTTTTGTTTTGTTTTGTTCTGTTCTGTTCTGTTCATTCGTTGTTAGTTTGTTAGTTAGTTAACTTGTTTGTTTGTTTGTTTGCTTGTTTGTTTGTTTGTTTGTTTATTGTTTAAAATTTGTTTCTGGTTTTTGTACCAGGGGCCTGCCATTTGCTCTGAAGCTATTGCAACTTGCTTTGTTTGTTTGAGAACCATCAGAGGCCATATTCAACTTGGACTACATCCATCAAACCAACGAAGCGATACAATTTGGTATCAAAGCCAAGTACTGCCAGCCTCTATGTTTTTTCTAGAGCTCCAGTCGTACCTCCGAGTGCCCGGTCCACATCCAGTCATACCGAACCTGAGCTTCGCTACGACTCGGCCGCCCGGCCGGCTTTCGCTCACCGACCACCGACCTGATACCGAGGCTTTGGTGCCCGTGGCTGCGGTCAGTGGGGCAAGGCAGCAGAGATGGCAGCTTACCAGGCGAGTAGTCCAGTCCGGTTTGGAAGACCCGGTAAGGCAGTTCCGGAGAAGGCAGGCGACGATCCGCAGGCCATGCATGGTTTCTACATGCGATCATGGGTTGGATGTGTCTGCATGTGGGTCCTTTCAACTGGGCCGGTGCAATGTCCCACCGCCAAACAGAACAGACTACCAGACTACCAGGCAAAAAAAGGTCAAGCAAACCTAGGGTTTGCTGTTCCAGGTGCCATGACCGCCAAGACTGGAAGACCCGCCTTTCAATGACCCGCCTTTCAATAGGTTCAGAAAATACATCAGACTACCCATGGATGGAGGGATCTCTCTATTAAATATATTAAAATAGAAACCCCAATGGCCTTGGGTCATGGCACCCGGACCTACCTTACCCTTGCCCAACCGTCTCTGAGAAGCGATGTGGATTTGTACGGCTGGGAAGTTTGAATCTCCCTATAGTCGTCCCCAGACACGCCATGGGATCAGGCCAGGGGTGGTGGTTTTGGGGGGGTCTGGCTGTTTCTCGGCAGTCCGACATGGTTTAGTTTCATGGAGTGTCGTCGTGTCTGGGGCCCCTCATCCACAGCCAAATTCCCGTCACGATGACTTGGTCGTGGTCGTGTCCGCCGGTCAGAAGGGCCTTTTTTTGGGTTTCAAAAGGAGCGCACCCTTGGTCGTTTCTGGTGCATTTGGCATGGAAAGTGGGGTCTGTGTTCTTTATCTTTTTTTTTTGTGCCTGGAAAGTGGGTTGTTGTGCGTGCAGGGTGGACATTTGGATACTGATGTTTAAATTTATGACATTTGCGTATGTCAACGACTATCAAGATCTACAAGTAGGAACCAGCAGGATGGGTGTACAGTCATTTCCCATCATTTCTCTCTTCTGACAATTTAACTTACATCGGGAGCTGGCTCTTCCACGGCTGCGGACAGGACATGGCCTTGATGCCATCTCTTCTCCCAAAATCTGGAGGGTCGACCATTTTTTGTATAGGTGCTAACTATATAGACAACAATGGAACACGCACAACCAAGTTCTTGAAAAAAGCAGGTGACTTTTGCATCCCCTCAGACGTTCTCGTGGATACTTTTTCCGCAGAGTCTGAGGTAGGTGTCTCGTAGAACTCGAAGAACTCCGGAGGTCGTGTAGCGCAATGCTTCGAATCCCTGGGGGCCGTCACTCGATCAGTATGCCAGCTCGACGCTCGCCGAACTCGACGCTCGCCAGTTGAAGCACAATGCCATGGCTGGGCTACGCTTGGTGACCCCTGACCATGACGAAGCGGAGGCGAGGCGAAGCGCATCCGCTCGAGTGGCGTAATCCAAGTGGATTTATGTAGTCTACACGTTCGCCTTCAAAGAGCACTTAAAACAATGGTTGACCTGGTTTACTGTAAATTCCTTAAGGTTGTTGGGTAAGAACCATTAAATCAATCGTGGTTGGAATCCTAGCATCTATATGCGGATGCTCGCCTTCTGGTTATTTTTGTGGTTTTACTCCCGCAGGATTCGTTACTTTCTCTCACTTGATTTGTTGGCCGTCATAGACTCTCATGGACGTTTACAATGGTTTGCTTGCACCAAACAGCATTCGTTGCTTTGCTCTGAAAGGGCTACGAAACGTCGGTAGCATGTCGGCTGCATGTCATACAATGCACTATGCACCATATTGATACACATTCGTGACATTTATTTGATGGAGATGCATGTTGTTCTTTTTATGGAGGTCCTTTAGCAAATTCTGTCCATTTCGAGGTTTGTGCGCTGGAATTCTTGACCAGAATGACCAGAAAACGCTGCGTGCGACGGTCACCTGGCACGAACCTCGTAAAACCACCAGAAACCGGTCCAGTCAGCGGATCCCGGAACGACTCTTCGGTCGAAACACCTTCCGAGCGAAAGCGGGTTACACCCGGACTCGGGGAGTCAGGTGAAAAAGGAAGAACCTGCACCCCTCCAGTGCTGAACTCTTGGCGCCTGCGAGGAGAAGTCCTCCCAAGTTGGTGCTGCAGCTTGGGCCAGTGACATGTGGGGCAAGAAGTGTGCTTGTGGATTGCCTAGCCTTCCGAGGAAGACCAGTAAAAAGAGGTTGATTGAGCTGGCTTTGAAGTCTAAGATCCCTTCGGTAAAGGCCATTAAATCAATGGCGGTCCAAGAATCCTATAGGGGTATTTGCATTTGTGTGAATCCTCTTTTTACGGTGTGAACACGAATGGATAGGGCACTGGATGGAACTGGCCAAGAGAAAGCAACTTTGGAAGAAACGCCAGTGGAAGAAATGCATTTTTGGTTGCCTTGACTGAGCATGTCCCATGGGTGCGATCTTGCAGGTGTGGATCTTGTTTCGGCGCGCGACGGACAATCACAACGGGCTCAACGGGTCCTTGAAGCACTGTTCAATGAGGTTCCGAGTTCTTGGGAAAAAAAGTAAAAAAACAGGCTTGGTTCATTGCATCCTTGCATGAATCTCTACGGTTTAAGAGTTTGTGTGGTGAAACCTGAAGCAATGGTTCATCCAAGGTACTCATAGACTTATAGATGTTCATACTCTATAGAGAATACGCTTCACAAAGCCCTTAAAGGATCAAAGATGATCAAAGTATATCAGCTTCCCCTCATATCAATTTTGAAACGTCAGTTGCATTGAGAGCCAGATAGCCTTTACCCGTTTTGGGGGATTCATTTTCCCACACTATTGTGACTGAGAGTTCTGGCTGGCGATGTGGCGAGAGAAAACAGCCGTTGAGCTACCAAGATATGCACCTTGACGTATGGAACAGACCCCGAAGTACTTACATCAACAAGCACATGCATAGACATGATCATTGACATATTCGTTTGTTTCTTTGTGATTGCTTCTATATACGTACTTAGAAGTCGACCCAAGTCAAGAAGACCACATCAATCCACATCACAGACGCTTCTGACTCTCATGGTCTCCATTGATCTTGCCGGTGTCCCCGGTCGTCGAGGCCCACCGGCGGATGTCGGGCAGCATCTTTGCTCCTCAGGCGGTGGGTTCGCATCCCGCAACGGGCAACGTGGGGAAGAACAGAGTGGGCCGTGGTCTAAGAACATGTTGGTTTATGCACTATCCTGAAGCAGAGCTTGGGTAGCCTGAAACTGATTTAGAGATCGGTTGGTTGACACTCTCCCCGCCCAGTTGAGCACTTGGGCAGGTGGCTGACCTTGCGCACGAGCTCTCAGCGACGCAGGAGGGATGGGCAATGGGGGGAAGAGAGTGCAGAAGACCATGGTATCAGCTGTGTAAACCTTGAACCAAGTGACCAAAGAAAGATTGCAATGCGGTGGGATGAGTTGCGCCTCGGTTCCTATATGTTCATCCAGGTTCCGACTCTTTCAACATGTTTCTAACTAAGTTCAACACACAATACTATACACACACACATGCACACGTTTACAATACAATGCAATTTGAACACCAACACATCATTGACACCAACCATGCGGCTTGAAACCGTGCACGACCCGTTTCAAACTGAGTTTGGTGAGTCCTCGCAGTCGCTGCATTTAAAGGATGGCAAGTCCGCCTCCATGGGACTGCACATGTTGGCAATGCATGTAACCTCTGTGGATCCAGTGATTTCCATGTCTTTCCTACCAAAGAAACCGGTGGTCGAAACCACCACGGAACCCGAGATCGATGCTTGGGGAGTGCTGGTGCTTGGAGTGGGGGCCATGCGCAACACCAGGGACCGGTCGTTGTTTCAATGCCCGGCTTAATGGATGCAGCCGAGCCGGTGGAGACGGTTGGACCGGCTGAACGGGTTGTCTCCTTTCGTAGTTGGAGGTTGGCGACCTGTTCGATTTGGGAGTCACGTTCGGTGTGTGGTGGTTTGGTCGTCTCCATGATGGGGCCATAAGTCTTAAGTCTGACTTATCTACATGACTTACAGGACTTATGACATCTTATGGTCAATGTAGGTAAATATACCATACATGGAGTGTTTGGGTTATATATAGTATTTTTGCAGTGAGCGTCACTGCTTTCCATCGATCCTCCGTTCACGCCGACCGATCGCCTGATCGATCTGTTTGAAGCCGCTCTTCGCAGGATAAGGCCAAGGCAGGTGGCGTGGAGGGCTCAGCTGGCGTGGAGGGCGCATGTGGTTCGATGGGATGGGCGCAGGATAAGGCAGGGTACTGGAGAAGGTGAATTTGAATGAATTCGACTTCAAACACTGAGAGTTCTACCAGGACCGGAGGTTTTTGGTGCTCCACACCCCATGGCCACTGACTCACCACCCCATAACCTATCACCGCGCTGGCGCGGCGGGCTGGGCGGCTCCGGTGTTGGCCAAGCGGTCCAGTGGTGTCCTACCCGACTTAGGGCTGTCTGGGATCTTCAGGACATCCAGGTCGATGGCTGAGGTGTTTCTTCCAATTCTTCGAGATCTTAGATCGGTCAGGGGGGGACTTCGGATCCAGCCACCCTCATTCCGTACGCCGGGCGTAAACGCACAAGTCAGAATTTGGAAGAATCAGCGACTCCAACATGGTCGACTGCCATGATCAAGCGCTGCGTAACAGAAAAGCCTTCTTGCATGAGTGATGGAATTGTCTAACTTGTGACGCTTAGATACTCTTAACATCTCTTAACTGGACCTTCAAGGGGTGTCCAATGCAGATCCCCAAGTAGTGTTGAAGGTTCTGGTTTTCTTGGCGTGATATGCCGATGCTTTCAGCAGTGTGTCCATCGACAGGAGGTCTTCCAAAGAAACATAAAGAAACTACTCCAAGCAAGGCATCCTTTGGCCGTCGCAGCTACTTCCGTTCATGTTGAGCATATTCACCGGATTACCGGATAGTGATTTTCTCTCAAAGCCAGATGGTATGATCATCCGCGTGTGCTGGTTTGGTAGATCATCCGGCGATTTGATAAGCCCGGTGGCTGACTGGCTTTTCTTCCCAAGTGCTGAAGTAAGGAGCTCGACAGAGTATCCGCCGTAGAGGGTGTCCCCTCCGCCCAGGGCGGCGCACCAAGAAACACCCTTACTCGAGATCCCTGGGAGCTTCTCGGATCGACCCGGATCGACCTGAAGTCGAAGGCAAAAAAAAAACATCAGATACCCTCCCTCCCTCCAATCATAGCTTAAGCTGACCAGGACCCCGAAAGTAGAGGAAAATCGTCGACTCTAGAGGCTGAACTGTCCCACGTAACCATGATGGACTTCCAGGGAGTGTACATCCAACCTGGAGCTTTGGATGAACGATGAAAGCCAAAAGCCCAGCCACCGTCCCCAAGCCCCCATCCAACCACCACAGCCAGCGCGAGAAACACTATCAAACACTCCAACTGAGTCACCCTTGACCCTGGTTTTGCTGATCAGGTGATGTCTTTTCTTCCCGGTTACAGTAAATCCCCTGGCACGGGGAATATCTTGTACTTCTTCCCAGCTTCGGAATCCCACCGCGACGCCGCTCTCGCTCGAGGGCCATCGGCGGATGTCGGGGAGCTTGATGGCTCCGCAGGCGGGAGATGTGTGGTGCCGTTCTTCGGAGGAGCCCGCACGTGGCCAATCCCCTTGATGCATCGAGCGCTTCTTTTTAAATGTTATTTGAGTTCGTGGAATAGAAAAAGGAGGGCGAGTGTTTATATTTATATGAACTTTAGCTTAAGAAGAAAGAACTTTTAAGAAGTGATTTCCGATAGGACGTCGGTAGACATTGGATCGGATTTTGCCGCTGCGGGACAGCGACACTAGCCATTGATGGTATATACCGTAGCTAGCCTCCAAAGACTACTAAAAGAGTGTTGATCTGGTTGTTGTAGTCTAAAATTCTTAGTACTCGAACTAGTGGTTGTTTGGTCAAGATCATTATTAAAGCAATAGGTTCTTGAAATCCGTGGGATTTCTCTGGACAACACATGTTTTTTGGGACGCTAGAAGCTCGCGAACCTGGGCAACCCGCCGTGGTGACCACGGTGGATTGCTCCAGATGTTGTAATATGTCGTAGACCGGGCTGAGGGTCTGGTGGGTGGAGAAGTGGGGGTGCACAGATTGATATTCCAGGCTGAAGTGGCTCGTGGTGGTTGGGGGTGGTGAAGACATGTTTCAGACTGAAGTCGCCCATCAGGCGTCGCCCTACCCCACCAGGGAGCCAGAACTCGGGGCAAGCTTCCCCGGGAGTGCTCCGTCAGCCCTTGTTGAACGTGGAAAGAAGTTCCGTGAAAGGAGTCAGTCCCTTCAGCAGGAGTCCGTTCAGGTGCAGTCAGTCCGTCCAGGTGCATCAAGAGTCTTCCAAGAGAAGTTAAGTGACCTGAACTAGGACCCTACTGGGGTACCTATGGGATAGTCTATAGGGTCCTTCAACCTCTGTTGGTTGCCTTGGGCGTTTCATGAAGAAAAAGTCCGCTGCGCATCCCGTCATGCGCTGCACGCGCCGTCCGCTCGCGCCGTCCGCTCGCGCCTTGCTCCACGATCCGGAGGTAGCCAACCTGGCACAAGAGCTCACACAGGAGATGCATGGTTCCAACCTGAAGAGCTGTTTGCAATAGCTCCAAAAAGAGACGAAGCTAGCGTGAACCAGCAGCTTGAACATCCCTAGCCATGACAACTGATTGGAATGCTGGATCTTAAACTGTATACCCACTGCCACACCTTCCTCTAGCACTTCCCCAGAGGACACGAGTTCTTATTGTGTGTGTTCTTCTTTTGGATGAACCCATGAACCGTGAAACGTCCCCAGAAACCAAATCGTGAAACGGGTTTCGCTCTATCACTTACTAATCAGCTAAAAGAACATGCTTAAGTAGAAGCACACCCTACTTGTTCTGACCTACCCTGCTGAACCATGTTTAGGGTTCATGCTTAACTACACCTACTTGTTCTGAAATGACGCGTCCTCGCACCCGAGACCCGCCGCCACGATGTGGCCCGTCTCGCGAGGAGAAACCCAACGCCTCACCGAGAGTGGGGCTCCAATTTCGGGGGGGATCTCGATGGTTCTTGGGGTGTTGGAAGACATCCGGGTGGCTTTCGTTGAGCTGCAGATGGTGGTGGATGGCCATTTTTGGATGATATGAACCAACCCGGAGAGGGTCAATGGACCCTGTTAGGAGGCTTGATGCTCCGTGTTTCTTGCCACAGATGGAGGGAAATAAGGATGCCCGATTAGAGACTATAAAAGCATGTGCCGCTGTGCCGATTCGCCACCATTTGTGCTATTGGGATAGGGTGTTTAAGGGCTTCGTCCCGACTGCGTGGTGAATGTTTGGTCACCAAACCCCGAAGCTGTGCCAGTTGAAACCTCACTTGATCATGCGAAATCCTTCCTACAGCTTCTAAGCCGTGTTGAAGAGCAAGTAGTCCCTGCCACGTTTGCTTGTGGTGTCTGTTGTAAATTGTGGGAATAGGAATGCAGAAGGAACCTTTGAACTGAACATTAGTCCCCAGGGATCCAAATACCTTCTCAGAAGGTGATTGGAGACTAATTATGTAGGCTTGGAGGGCCCAAGTACCTGGCTTCTGAGAAGGTATGTGGATCCCTAGGGAGTGGATGTTTGTAGCTCTAAGATCCGATGTCCAATTCCAGTTCAAACCCCACCAACTCGCTGATCTTTTCCACGAGAAAATGGTCTGCGGATCGGACGGATCCTGCTCAGATGAATCGCCGGACATCTGGCTGTGTGATGCCCAACAAGGCCTCTGGCTGTGGTGAGGGGTGGAAGCGGGATATTTCTTGGACAAGAGATGAAACAATTAGGGCCTGGGGTGTTGGCGGAGGTATGCGGAGATGGTTGAGTGTACATTTGGAAGCATTCAACATCGCAACACGAACAGCTCCTTGGTTCATTGCTGTGGCTGGGATTGGAAAAAAAAAATGGCCGCTCCCTTAAATAAATATTCCAGTGTCCGGGTAACCCCCAGGAATAATTTTCCAGGAATAATTCTAAAAAAAACACTCCTGGAATAATTTATTTTGACCATGGAGAACCCAGACCAGGGGGGAACCATGGAATAATAATCCTGACGAACCTCTGCCTACCGCAGAATAATTGTTTAAGGGAGCGCCTCCAGACTTCACAGATCGAATCAGCTGTTTTGGAAGTCGTTGTGTTCACAATGCAGAGCTGGCGAATGATTCGAGATTCTGGCTCAAACACGCCATATACCAATTTCTCACATCTTCACATTGGCCCCAGGCCCTATGAAGGCATCGCCAGACACAGACAGCCCACCTCCCTGCACACTTAGCCCACACTGGCCACCAGTAATGAAAAAATTATTCTGGGGTCCCCAACCCCTGTTGGACATCAGAACAAATTGCTCCTGTGCTCAGGGGAGAAGCTAGGCCTCCAAGTAGCAGATCGTTGCCAAATATTATCAAACATCGCAAGCGGGTGAGACAATTGAGACTAGCAACGAAGTCGGTAGTATCTTCACATTGGCCCTGTGAAGGCATCGCCAGACACAGACAGCCCACCTCCCTGCACACTTTGCCCACACTGGCCACCAGTAATGAGAAAACTATTCTGGGGTCCCCAACCCCTGTTGGACATCAGAACAAATTGCTCCTGTGCTCAGGGAATGCACCCACTGGGAGAAGCTAGGCCTCCAAGTAGCAGATCGTTGCCGAATATTATCAAACATCGAAAGTGGGTGAGACAATTGAGACTGGCAACGAAGCCGGTAGTATCTTCACATTGGCCCCAGGCCCTGTGAAGGCACGGCCAGACACAGACAGCCCACCTCCCTGCACCCCTCACCAACCTCTCCACAAACGGGAAAATTATTCTGGGGCCACCAACTCCTGTTAGACATCAGAAATATTTTGTGTTTGGTGTGACGATCCTTGTGAATCTCAGAACTGATCTTGGCGCTCTTTAAGGCCTACAACCGAATTCAATCCTGCCGGTCCGTCCAATCGAAGTGTCCACTTGAAAGAAAGAAAGATAGGATCAGCTCCAAGCCTCTCCTGTTTTAGAAGGCCATAACTCTCACTTCCTGCCCTATAGGATCGGCTCCAAACATTTCCTGCTTGAGGAGGCCATGACCCCCCCCGAATTCTAAGCATAGCCAAGCATATGAGCTGTATGCATTGCATCAATTATTCCACTGTGTGGGATACACCAGGAATAATTTACACGCGTGTATGTGCATGACCCTGGAATAATAAGAAAATTATTCCAGGGTGCCACCCACATGGTCCACGCACACGGGAGGACCCATAAAAAAAACTAACTGAACACCAAGTGATTTTTTGTGTGTCCTGACACTGACAGATATGGCAGGATCAGTATGGGTCAATTGACCCATTAATTCCATTTTGCAAAGTTTTACTATAGCACAGGAATTGCCATCGCAATTTGTTGTAACAGTGATGAGTGCCGTGGCCTTTGGACAACTTGCCTTTGGTCAACATTTAAATCTCGGATATACCGCTATAACTTATAACACGCTAAATAACTATGTACTACTACAGAGGGCCAGATGGAAGTCATCGAAAGTGACCCTCAAGCAGCGCACCAGAGACTCCGGAGCCTTTGCATATCCCTGTTTCGTCGAATACCTCGTAGAACCCTCACAGCTCTTCAATGAAATAGTTTCTTGAACTAGTCTAACATGGATCCTAAGAAGAATTCAGCCGTGGAAGACCATTTTCCTCTACACGTCAATCTGGAGGAGGGTAATTCTTTTGGGATTTGCTTTGTCAAAGCTGATGAGACAGAAGCTTTTCTTTAATTGACAAGCTGGATACGTGAAGAGAACCTATAGGGTTTGTGGAATGCTCCAACTTCCGGATCTCGGCGATCTTGGTACAGATGGGGTGCCGGTGTCGGTGAAACAAACTGTGAAGACCCGCAAACATGACTCAGCCAGATAGGTATTGTTTGTTTTCACGTTTGGTGCCATTCCCCTGTCAGTGTCGGTGGCTTGGAATCATCAAAGCAGAGGCAGCATCGTCCAGGGAAGATCGCCTTGATTGACTTTACTTTTGAACGAATCCTGGACTCTTGTTGATCTATGTCATTTGCAATGTTCGACAGATTAGTATTGAACTTTGTCTAATTCAAGTTTTGGCCCTTTAGAAGAATCTTGGATTTGTCATGTATGTTGAACTCCCGCATTGCGGCTTCAGGTTGGACAGCTTGCGCAAGAGCTGAACCCGCCAGAGGTGTGAACAGGGGACATCATGGGCTGTTTTGCAGAAAAAGCACGTTCAGAACGGTGGACATCTCCCACCCCAAGACCTTCCAGTGATCCACGAAATTTGGCGCTCGCAGCATTAAGAGAGCCCAAGTGGAATGGATCAACTGCAGAGGCTGTTCCAAGAACCAGCCCGACTCTCCACTCCTGCTATGTTTTGGAACAGCACCACTGGATGAGACTCTTCTTTGATGAGACTGGATAGGAGCGAAGAGATTTTGAGGTCTTTCCAGACTCGAAGCTTTGACCACAACCACTTCAATGTAAAGCATGCCATCCATGGAGTGTTTCGGATACATTCTATTCGACGAATGAAGCCGAGTCATGAGTCATCGTGCCTGTGCACACAGACAAAAAAGCAGACACATCTCAAGCATTCTCAAGTCATGAAGCTAAAGAAAACCCATTCGATTTGTGCTTCCTCATCAGTTTCTTCCCCCACACATCCCCACATGGCCATGACACAAAACACATCTCGGACCATTTGGTCCTATTTCACGGTCCATCCGATTTCTCCGATGGAGGGGATCTTGAGCTTCATCCTTTTAGGCTCCATCTCTACCACGTTCCCGCCGTGCCGTGGTCGCCGCGCCACGCCACGCTAGGCGCATCATGGTGGACGGCATCCGCGTGTCTCTGCCTCCGAGGCCACCGTGGCTGGTGCTCTGGGTGCTTCTTCTTTTTGGGGGACGCCCTAGAGGCCCTAGAGGATCCTAGAGGCCCTAGATACTGTATCGCACAGGATCCTATAGGAAAGGCCTAGTATAGGAAAGGTCCCAGACTCACATGTGGACCTTTCCTACAGGATCCTTTCCTATAGGAAAGGCCTGTTTCCACGTCCTTGGGACCCTTTCCGGAAAGACCTTCCCAAGGCCTCTAATAATATATGATGTGGAGGGCACGTTTGGCACCTTCGAGAAAAGAACGTTTGACACTTGGGATCGAAGTGTCCATCGACTTCCACTGGGTCAGAGTGTCGACACGACCTGCGGACTGCCATGTCGGACTGCCGATCCAGCGATCCAGCCAGACCCCGCCACCACCCCTGGCCGTTTCTCGGCAGTCCGACATGGCAGTCCCATTAGTCGTGTCTGGGATTAGGAATGACCCAGTGTGGAAGTCAGTGGATCAGCTTTTGTGACGGTCAGTCGGGCGAGCCGCAAGTCTTTGTTCTGCCAGTGCCGTGTGGCACTGGGCGATCACTGGTACGGTAGATAAGCTTTGTGGGGACAATTCCTTTGTTTGGTATTCGGACAAGGGTCTTTCCAGCGCCATCCACTTCCATGATTGTTGGAGCCTATGTGAGGAAGTACGTGGATCACCTATGCTTTCACCATCACTTAAAGATCACATCCGGAAAGCTCGGTCAAGCCATGTCAAAGCCTGGTTGTTCCAAGGAAAACAGGCAGACATGGGTCAACACCTGGAGCCAACGCTGGGGAGAAATCGCTCGATCCAAGGTTCGACATGAGGAGAGGATTGGAAGAGGAGTGCCATCCGTTTTCCCTAGGGATCCACATATCGAAGCTGAGGTATGGTGAGCAGGGAGACTATTTATGTAGGCACCAGGAGGGTCCAGTCTGACCCAGTAAGAACTGGTCATTTTCCTGCTTGAGTAGTGTTCAAGTATGACCAACTGACCTGTTGACTTGTGCGACTCGTAGGGAATGAGGGTGGCTGGATCTGGATCCAATACAATCTCGAATTATTGATGTGAGACTTCCCTTATTCCCTTACTATAAGCACCGCACCAGTCAGCCTTTTTAGGGAAAATGATCGAAAAAAAAAGAAAAACAGAAAAAAAAACAACAACACAGAAAACACAAAACAAAACACACCAAGTATGTCGTTTTACATTAAAGAGAACCGAGACCACCGACCACCTGACCCTTCGTTCCTCGGGAGCGGAACCGAGGTGCCCACCTCCCCAGCCCCGCTGACGCCGATGGTCTGCCGGGAGCCGATGGTCTGCTGGCGGGTGAGACGGGGTGTGGCGAAGCCAGCCGCAGTGCAGCGTTTGTGTTAAACGAGGTGAAACATAGATTTAATTAAAGAAAGAGATAAAGAGATAAAACACAACATATATGTTGATTCATTTATTCACCCTGTTTTCTTTGTTGCATACAAAAATAACTATTTGGATTGAACATAGGGAGACCTCCCGAATTTTCGACCAGGCAGCCGCGCAGAAAAACTCCAAATGACAAACTGCACCGACCCAAAAGGTATTGCCATGTTGAGGTACAGGACTGAAGCCCTGGGATGGTTTCTCATTGCCTTCAAAAGGCAAACCACCATTCTGGCATGGAGCTATGCTCGATAAAACTATTTGATGTTGACAGCTATGACCTTCGTCTAGATGAGCTGCCAAGCTGTTTCTGCATCAGCAGGACAGTGAACACTGACATTGATTTATCAAAAACACTATCAGCACCTTTTGTAATTAATCACCCAGCAATTTAGTAAATGTGTTTGGATGCCCCGTTCTTTTGACTGGTTTCGACAATGGTCAGAAATCACATGGAATAGTTATGAATAGTTGCAGGCATTTGAAACCCCTTGTGGATGTCAAGGGGTTCATTTGAAGATGCGTCGTCGCTGCAAGTGCCACGCAAAGAAGGATTAGGGATGATTAGGGTAATGGCTCCCACGAACCTGGTTGTCAACCGTCGTCAGTGAGTAAACTTGAAGAGGACAACTGCTGGAGTTATTTCTGTTGACACTACTACATGTTTGGCCTGTGAGAGAAGATGACCATTTTGTGATCAAGTGAGAGAAAGGCCAGAAGCACCGAGCAAGCTCGGCGACAGGAAGACCCTAGATGCATCCAAGAGGCCTTGTAAAGACATAGAGCTTTGTTTCCTCATGTTGTTGCACCGCAACAATCTAGTCTGACGTCAGTATTCCCATCAAACCACAACAACACTGCATTCAACACCTGTACCTTGGAGTGTTGGGTTTGTATGTTCTTTCCCAAGTGAACGACGACATTTTGGTCAGTTAGGATGACTCGACGAATTGGGTCTTATCATCCTGGCATCCTGAGCCTGGCCCCAAGCCCACAAAGCCCAGAAACATGCACCAAAACATCCCTGCCACCAGAAATCACCAGACCCAACCAGAAACAAAAGCGGTCTTTTCACCTCACAGTCCCAGCCACTTCCAGCGGATCTCAGAGCATTTTCTCAGGTCCTCGATGCCTCCATGGTGATCTGCCGAACTTCCCCTACGTCTCGGTGCGCCGAAGGGCCGTGGAACGGCGGTTTCGCTTTGGTTTCAGACTTCAGTGGTGGTCAATTTGGACAGGTACTGCGGAGGGAGGTGAATTTGTTCGATGTGCTTTTGTGTTCAAGTACATGAAAGGTTTGTGAAATTATTTTTTGTTCGCATGTATTTTGCCTCAGGGTTCTTCAAATTACATGGTCATCTACAACATTCCAAAACACTCGTATCATGTTGTATCCAAATATGGCGCTGAATGCTTGGAGGGACCTGTGCCCCGAATGGTTGCATAAAGTTTCAGCTTGAAGGTTGGACCCTTATTGTGTCGTTCGTCTTCATGGAAGACAGGAACCACTCCAATTCTTCCTCCGACATCGCACTGGCTGATTTGAACATGGACCGGCTGACTTGAGTGTGGAACCATGTATAGAACTCAATTTTTGACATGGAGCACTTTCTTCGAACCCCCTTTGGAACATTGGGATGTCCAGAAGATCATTGTCCCTAACCTCTGCCCCCGGGCGTTCTGCCAAAATGTGTGTCTTCCAGTCAATTGGGGTTGAGTCAAAACCTGGAGCCCTGGTCCACCATGCAGCGAAAGACCCTCCAGCTAGGTCAACCAAGGTATCTCTGGCAGCGCTGAGTTTGCATTCCTATTTCAGCACTGCAAGACCTCCTGCAGTAATGTATCGCTGCATACTCCAGGTATGTAGCATTCAAGCAAGCTACGATGAACATCCCCTGTGGCGATTCGCGATGCCAACTGGAGGAACTTCTTACTGGTTGGAGTTTGATCTCAATGTTAACGCTTTAAACCGGCACTGCTTTTCGTTGCTTTGCAGGATATTCGACACATACGCACCATTTCAGAGCGAAAGTGGTCTATTTCATTGGATGTCGTCAATGAGGCTTTCGTGGTATTGGATGCTACCCCGCTCAGCTGTCGCCGTTGAACGGCTGGATCCTGGCAAGCTTTGAAACAGGCGACACCAAAGGCCATCGCTTCGACATCCACATGCTCCCCAAGCGCTGCTCGACAAAGGTCACACATGCATTGCTGCCGGAGGCGGGTGATGCCAATGGCTCCTGGCCGCCTTTGCGTTGTGTGACAACGCTTTGCATCACCCATAGGCTCCATGGGACTGGAATAGGACTGCCGATCAAGCCAGACCCCCCCTGGCACCACCCCTGGCCTGATTGGCAGTCCTATGGCAGTCCCACACTCCTCGCGTTTGGGTCATCTCATCTTCAACCAGCTGTTCGGACTTGTTGGCCCAGACCCTCCACGCTCGTGGGCTCGGGACCTGGTGTCAGTCCAACCTCACGTGCCTTATGGTGCCCACGTGTGTGTTTGGAGTCATCCTTGTCCACTGCATGTGATCTATAGACCTCTCAGTGTCGCTTGGAAGACCTTAGAGTATGGATTCGATCTATTTGATATCACAGCCGAGAGTTGAACGTTAGTAGAGTTCACGTCGTTATCATTGCGCGCCTGTTTGGTGCATTCCTGCCATTGAATCCGGTGTGTGTTCTTGAGAACTTTGAAGCAGAATGCAGTCAACAATGAGACCAACCACCCGAAGGAGGAAGAAATGGTCATGGGAGGACATCGGTGCAATCCGGGCATAACATGTCATGAGGAATCTGCCAATCCGACCTTTTCGTGGCCACAACACGACCACCAATCGGATGTGGTTCCTCGGCGGGGCTGTTGCTCCTGCGTCTGCCCACGTGGGATCGTCATGGGATGGTGATGCCGCTATAGCTTGCGCCCATGACCGGACCAGTGGCATTCCAGTTCCCTCTTTGCGTCGGACATGCTGATGTTTTGCCGCTGGCGCGCGTGTTTTGGTTGGCCGCTTTTCTTTGCTCAACGGAGTGATGTGCACCCAACTTCCCCTGGCTCAGACCATTTTTCAATGGGAGTGCCCACTGTGATCAGGAGCTTGCTGTTGACGTCGGGGAGTGCAGGAGAGGAGCGGCGGGATCCTCTTCCAATAACGACTCTCAATGCGGAAACTGGGACCATGTCGAGTTCGGCTGTCTTATTCAAGACGCTGAGAAGCAGCGCAAAGCAGAACAAACAATGGCACTAAAGACTTGGAGACGTATGGTCGCATTGCATGAGCAAAGATGAACAAAGCAGCTGCCGTTCCTCAGTGTGAACAATACAACGGGAAAGTAACACACGGACAACAGGAAGGAACGGACGCCATGGCTTTAAAGTCCGGTGTCTGGGGTATACTGTCAAGTGTCTAAGTAATGAAATGTCGGTTTTAACTGCACTGCCGAAGCTTCCTTCGCTCTATAGGTGCATTCATTTCAGGATAGGATCATCCGTTTTGTTCACCTCCTTCACGCCCAATACCACAGTCGTATCAACGGGTGTTTCGGGAGTGTTCAGATTCCGCGCAAGTGGTGCAAGGTACCTTGGTTTTGACCCAGAGCCAGACTTGACCATGACCAGGAGGCCCACCACACCAAGATTACTTCCACCATGACCCGGAAAATTTTACCGAGATGGGTGTGTATTAAAGTAGGGATACCATGGGAGACCTCCCAGTGCAACCCTTCTTGAAGAAGGGAAATAGACCACAAACCCATTGGTAGACCCTCGCGAATATTGAGGGGGTCCAGAGACACCTACAGTAATACAGGTGTTCGACAAACCACAAAGCAGCTTAGCCGCAATAATGGGTGCAAGGTTTGAAGGGTCTGAAGGTCTCCCTCTTAAAATGCACCCATCTTTGTTTGATGTTTGCCTTGCCCCCCAAGCCTGGTTTCACCACCTAAGCCTAAGGAGGGAGCCGAGTTCCGCGAGTTCCGCCGCCAGGTCGGTGAACTCATGCGGAGCTACGGCACCGATCAAGAGGTCTTTCGCCCACCCGAAGGCGGTCGATGGAGACGGCGACTCTGGTGGAGGTTCGATGGTCCCGACTCTGGGGCGAAGTACTTGAGGCATCTGATGCCGGGATCCCGGCCTCTGAGGTACGGTGAGGACGGACACTCCGAGTGCACAGAAAAGACTCTCCGTGCTCACACCTCAGAGGGATGTGGTTCCCTAATATATCATATATTCATATTATCGGTTCTGAAGAAGCAAATCTATGAATTTGCCAGGGAGAGATCTTGAAGCAGGGTTTGAGCCTGGCCAGTTATGAGTGTAAGGTTGACTGTTGATCAATAGTTTCCCCCACTTGGATTGTCCAACATCTCAATATACAAGGTTTTTGTTTGATCGATAATCTCGAGTGGACACTGCTGGTGTTTTTTCTTGTGGAGACCTCCCATGGAGTGACTGGTGGTGGCATGTTCGCTGGATGAACAGCATACCACAACAGAGGTATGAGGTCAAGCTGTGTTTTTTTGTGTGTGTTTCTTCCCACTCCAAGTCCCTGTTAGTGCCGCATGCCTCCTCCAGTCGGGAGGGCTTAGGACTGGGACTCGACTTCACACACAGGGTTTTAGTCCTGGTGCAGCCAGCACAAATGATGTTTGGTTCTCATTGGAATTGGCTCCAGCATGGTGCTTTTCATGGAGGGTTTCGCAATCCACCTACTTGGCTCGCTTGTGACTGTGCCCAGATGTTCAAGAAAGCAGCACCTGTGATAGTGCAGAAGGCACAGCACGCGGGTGATGTGCTGGTGATGTGGGTTTGGTTGCCGGGAGTGGGTAGGCTGGCTCGCTGGCTGGTTGGTTGGTTGAGTGGGTGGCATGCTTCCTTGGTGGAGTGTCGGTTGATGAGGCTTGTATATTTGATGGGCATATATTCAGGTAACGTCACGGGATATGGTGACATGCCGTCCGTGAACCGAGGAAGAGGTGGCAAGGAGTGTATCAATTTGTTTCTACGTACTTCTCGGCAGTTTCATGTGAAACACTTGAATAATATATGATTCACTGTGACAGACACTCTGTCTCATGTTCCCATGGAAGCGGATGGCGTCCCGAGGAAGACGACTTTCCTTTACGAACAGTTTTTTTTACTCCACAAAATGTGATGTGTTCGTTGGGGTATGTTGGGGTGTAGATTTTGATAATACGTTGCAACCACTCACTAAAGAACAGCATGGAGCCATTAAATCATCAAGCGACGTGTTGTTTGGAAGCAACGTCTTGGCTGCTTCAAGTCTTCAAGGACTTGGTTTTTTAAGGAAGAAGGGATCAGTTGGGAACGTTGGGCTGGATGATAATTATGGTTAACTGAACACACATGATATTATAGTGTTTGCATGTCACCTTTTCAAGTCCTTTCGTTTGGAATAGAGAAAGCCCAGCACATTCCTCTGACCTGCCTGACACTAAGTCACTAAGACCTATAGATAAGACGGTCGCTTCCACACGACATGAGTAGGACCCCTCTGGGACTGGCCGCGTGACCCGTCCGCCGTGACCGGAGGGCATGGTGGGAGGGGTCCCCACGTGTTCCCAAACGGTCGGAGCACCGAAGAAAAAGAAAAAAGACAACGGTCTGCAGAAGAAAATGGTTAAGCTAAGTGTATATGGTTACTACTCAATATGTATGTATATATATATATATGTATAGAGTCCATTCTCCTGGGTTCCATCGGGATGGTTTGCGGGGGAAATCAGGGGGATCACCTGCCCCAACCCAAGCGAACGGGATTGAGGAGGCACTCCCCTTGACTCTGCCATCATGTGGACTGGCAATCAGAGTTGCATTGAGGCAGTCTCACTGGCAGAGATGGACCAGGTGGAGTTTGGGACTGTCTTCGCCTTTCTTTCCCACAAAATCTATCGGGAGTCAGGGACTGGGAAATACCATTCCCAGACACTCCGTGTATGCCATATATGCCGATCAATTGACCCCTGAAACCACCCAATGTACGCATATATGCCATACCACCCACCTGGAGCTTCCCAGTAACCTTTTGATCCCCTGAGTTGAGGTCACAAACAGGCCTGCTTTTTGTATTTGTTTTTTTTACTCCGTAGCCATTTTGGCTCAAGATCGGAACGGTTGCGCGAAATCCTCTCTTAGGAACGTGAGGAAACACGCTCATATTGCGAATGATGGAAACAAGCACTCAGACCCCTGCGTAAGGATGACACGCACACATGAAACGATGTGCACCGAAGGCCCGCTTTACAGCATCAAAAGATCCGCATGGTAGCGGAGCCAAGGATCGTCATTCCTCTGGTCTGACGTGAGGCTCCAGGAACCAAGCTGCCAGGATCTTGGCTGCCAGGCCACGGCCCTTTCCTCGCGAGGTGCTGGTGCCATCACCGCTAGCAATCAGCGCAAGAGGCTCCTTGGAGGAAGAGATCGGCAATCAGCGCAAGTGGCCCCTGGAGGTGGAGTTTGCCTGTAGGAGCTCAAAGGCACTTGCTAGCACCTACTTGAGCGTGGAGCTGAGCCTCAGGGACTTTGAGAACATCGAGCCCTACGATGGCTGGACAAGAAGGAGGACCTCCACAGGCAGCCCTGGACGGGTCAGAGATTGCAAGGCGCATGATGCAGGCCACTGAAGCCGCCAGTGCAGCAGCTCAGATGGCGGCCCAAGCGCTTCACCACCAGCAGCAAGCAAGAGCAGGCAACGAGCCCTTCTGGTTCAAGACGTTGCCGAAGCCCAATGGGTTCAATCCCAGCTCAAGGGAAGAGGAGCTCAGCTTGTGGAGAGACTTCAGTTGGGGGGCTAGAGCAACACCTCGCAAGTTTGTCAGCGACTTCAAGGACTTGCGGGAGCGCCCTGACAGGCCCGTGGACCCTTCGCTTTGGGGTAATCGAGAAAAGCAAAGAAGCAACTTCCTGTACTCCATCCTGGCGTCCTTGGTGAGGCAGAGGCCGTTAGCCTTGATCAAACAGGTCAAGCAGGCCAATGGACTGGAGGCATATAGATTGCTGATCAAGAGCCTTGAACCAGCAAGCAAAAACCGGTCATTGGGAGAGTGCCTTCGATGGCAAGAAGGGCAACCTGCTCAACCAGTTGCTCAAGCTCGAAGAGGCCTTCAGCGAATACGAGCGTACAGGCATGAAGCTCGATGACACCATCAAGTTTGCGGTCCTCATGAGGTGTGTGACTGGCCAACTGAAGACATGGCTACAACTCAATGTGGCTGAGACACAAGACTACACCGGCATCATCCAGTACGACAGTGCTACACTGAAGTGGAACAATGCCATGATGTTGGGCCAGGATGCAAACAAGGATGGTGCAGTCCCTATGGAGGTTGACAGGGTCATGGAGAAAGGCAATGGGGGCAAGACCGGAAAGGGCAAAGGCAAAGATATCCCAAAGGGAAAAGGGAAAGGAGACCAGAAAGGTGGGAAGCCTCCCTAGCTCAATTCGGGCTGGCGAGACCTTGGTTACTCTGGCAACCCGCTTGAGGTCCTTTAGTTATCTTTTTGATAGAGTGCGGAACTCTCTGAACCTGTTGGTTTGCTGTTCGGTTGCAACGAGGCCAGAGTAAGGTCTCCACAAGAGTTTTGAGGCCTTTGAACTTCCGTGGCCTTTGGCCACGGCTTCCCAAGTGGATTTGAGGCTCCAGCTGCTCGCGGCGCGCCGTCCAATCCGTTCGGCCCGTGATCTAGCACGTCCTTGGCCGTGAGCCTTTTGACGTGTGTCTTGTTTGGGCAGGGCGTGTCTGCACAGCTGACACCCTGCAACGGGACCTGCTGACCTGTCTCGCGAGTGCGCGGTATTTTTGTTTTTCCGGTCACGTTTTGTGTAAACGCCACTCTGTATATATATATATATATACATATTTTTATACACGTAATAGCAGGTCCTGGGCCCGTCACTCCTAGTGTATCAGAATGATTTCCCATACACGACCTGTCTGGGAGAATGTATGCTGCCCCAGAAAGACCCCCCAAACTCAACCACCCCCTGGGCCGTTTCGAGCTCGGAGCTACGACATGGCCACGGTGCCACGTCGCGAGGCGAATTCTCCCCGGAGGATCCGCAGGCGACGGCGACTGCGCGGGCGAAGTGGACATCGATCGAGGTTGAGATGGAAAGAAATGAAAAGAAAAGGAGCTCAGGAGCTACACGACTGAAAGTTTCTACTTCGGGAGGGTGCTCCTGAGACTACAACTAACTAGTGCAACTCATCCGCCAAGAAACGAAGTGGAGAATCCCCTGTTTGGTCTCCAGAAAATGGTCTTCCCATGATTCCCATCCTTTCTTTCCACTTCCATTTCTTTCCATAGAGGTCGTGTACCCTCCTGGGTTGTGTTAGAGGTCGTGTTAGTCCGAGCACCCCGAAAATGATGGCAGACCTGGCATCCACTTCTCCGCCTGGAAGTCCTTACATTTTTTTCGAACGAAGCACGCAGGCCTCACAAGAGCTCGGCGAAGACATCATCCTCTCGTGGGCCACGGGCGTTGGGAGGGCTCAGGGGGGACTGGCGGGTTCATCACACAGCCAAGCACCATATGGGACTAGTCAATCTTCACCAACAATTGATACATGATATCATCAAAATTTTACATTTTTTCAGAGTCTCTTTTTACATACATTGGGTTGAAAAAAATGGTGTCAATGTAGGTCAACAGTCCATACATGGAGTCTTTGGGTGGTGTTTCTGCTTCTGTTTGGCTGGAGAGGTGTGAGTAAGGCGAGCCTGAGCATGGTTGCAAGTTGTTTCAAGCAGAGTTGGCACCCAAACAGTTTGCAACTTGTCCAAGTTTTCTTCCGCACCAGCATACCTTAATTGGTTGGCCTGCCTAGAAGGTCGTTCGCTATATGGGTTGAACGACCTATCCCCAAATGCATAGAAATGCCACACGAGTTCTGCTGGGTCCCCAAGACAGTGATGGCTTGGCAAAATATTCTGCAGAGTGAGGAAACGTGTGGGCTGCAAGGACTTCTGGGATCTTCGGCATGTTTGCAAGCATTTAGAGAACTTAACACTCCCTGGTTTGAGCAACATGGTCATCCAAGGGGCACCATCCACGACCTTCAGGATGATTCCAGGACCTAGGGATCCAGTCGTGCCGAACTTCAGGTACGGTGATGTGTTCGACAGTGTTATGTAGGTGCCAGGAGGGTCTAGTCGTAGCTTCGGCTTCGAAGATACGACTGGATCCCTAGGGACGGAGTGTAGAGTATATACTGTAAATATAGTTACAAACCATTTGCAGGAGAGGCTGGGTGAAAAACATGTTGTCATTCATACTCCTCCCGCATGAGATGCCGGGGGAAAGGTGGATCATCGCCACAAGGTCTTGACTGATGGCATTGTCCTCTGTAAGGATGAGTCCGGTGACCCAGTCACATTGCTTTTGAGCTGCATGGGCTAGCATGCATAAATCTACTCTCTCCTTTATGTATATATATATATATAGAGAGAGAGAGACAGAGATCGGTTGATGAATCACCCTCCCGGACATGGATGGTCAAACCTCTGAAGAGGCTGGATTGGGCGTTATCAAGAGTCAAGAGTCTACATGTGCCACAGATGCCACACGACGAAGGGCCCACGACAAATTCGTTGTGTCATGGGCTGAAGAACAGAGACGTCACAACAAAGCACCTGACAAATCCGATAGTGATGCTACTGTGTATGTATATTAATTATATATGAATACTTATGAATATATCGTATATGATGATGATGATGATGATGATGATGATGATGATGATGATGATGAT
>CAXAMN010021362.1:2420378-2516955 GCA_963970005.1 Durusdinium trenchii
GATGATGATGATGATGATGATGATGATGATGATGATGATGATGATGATGATGATGATGATGATGATGATCTTTTCACAAGTTCACGGGCGCCCATGGTTGCAGTCTCTTCCTACACAAGTGCAGAATCTCCCCAGAAATCTCTTCACCTGCTCGGGTCTGCTTGGTCTGTTCATCTCCTTTGAGTTGGGCCTTTCATTGTCCACGAGTCCACGGAAGATGAAGTATGGCTGATTGGCATATCAGATGAGCCATGCCATAAACCCACTTGCTTGTAATGAGTAAGGGTCTTGTCATAAGAGCTCGGGGCACCCTCTTACGACATAGGAATCTATCAAGGTTTCCAGCACAGCTCAGATGAAGTCCAAGTCGGGCATCTTTGCTGATCAGATGAAGTCTGATTCGGTGAAAAGGACATCAACAGACTGGTCGTCCACAGGAAGAGGTTGGCGGTGATGCTGGCGGTGTCCACTTTCTGGTCCTTCCAAACGGGCGTGTGCAGAGCTGCGTTTGGCATCTACCATCAACATGGACATGGACAATCCCTGGACATGGCTCTTTGAACGTCTTTCCAGGGTCGCCATCCACTTCCATTCTTGAATTCCAGACGTTTGAAGTATCAATTTCGTTTGGATCCAGGTACCTTCTCAGAAGGTACTTGGACTCTCCAAACCTACATAACAGTGTTTGGTACTTGGATCCCTAGGGGATGTAGGTCAATTGCCTCGAAGATGTAGGTCCTTCCCGCCTCCAAACAAACGGGGCCGCGCCTGGTCGACCGAGTCCTCGGAGGGAAGACGGTGACTTTTCCTGTCCCTCGATGTGACTCTTCTGACATAGATAGTCATCTTGGAAGTACTTCTTCTGTCTTCCGGTCGCACACAGCGTGAGGCGTGGAGACTACTTCCGCTGGTGACTGGGTTCTGCAAGATGGGGAGAAGGAGAAGTGAGGGAAAACCAACACATGGATTTTGTGGTTCTTTGTGCTTGGCTTATGTCACACTTGTTTGCTGTGATGCTTGGTGTGTGTCTGTGTGTTGTTTGAAACGAAACGGCAAACGTGTGTTGTTTGTGTTTGGCATTTAATCACATATATATAATATATAAAGACCTACTGCAAATGGTCCTCAGAGATTGCAGCGTTTCGTCTCCTCGTCTTGTGGCATCGTCTCCTCGAGGTTGGCTCGGATCGTGCTCTACGACATGCTGGACGAGGAGGTACTCCAGGCAAGGCGGAGGGAGAGACGCCATGGTGATACGGTATGGATTGGTGCCCAGACACTCCATGTATGCCATATTACATTGCCCCCCAAATCACCCCAATGTAGGCATATATGGCAGTCCCATGGAGTGTCTGGGGTAGAGAAGTTGGGCTTTGAAGGTTCGATTGGAGGCATAGATGATCCCAAAATAGAGAGGATTGCACGGTGTCCAATACATATTTCTACGTGGGGGTCTACGAACTTCTATCTATTTAGGAGTCCATATTATGTAGAAATATATGTGGAGTCTTGATGAATCAATCCCCTGCAGACATGGATTGTAAAGCCTCTTCAGGCTTTGGGGTTGAAACATGGCAGGCCCAGTCGGTAGACTGGTTTATGTCCCTTCTTCCAGGGGGTTGGAACGCCTGGAAGTTTTCCTTTTTTTGAGCTACACACTCAAATGAGCCCTGACAATTGGACTGGAATGTTTGACTACATGGACCCTAATAATAACATCTTCAAGAAACCCTAGGGATCCAAGTACATCCTCAAAAGGTACGACTGGACCCTACTGGCACCCACCCCAGTCCCACCTTCTCAGAGGGTACGACTGGATCCTTAGGGAAAGTTTGAACAGGAACAAGGTCTAAAGCGGTCCCAAGAAGGGACCGAAACAACAAGGTCAAAAGGTCGGACAGTTAAACACCTTCAGAAGGGACCCACTCGGACTCGTTTGCATCTAACCCACGAAGGGCTCGACTCCAAAAAGCACCCAAGAACACCGTAGGCAACTCATCAACCCAGTCCCACACACTCTTGGAGTAGGGTACGACCATGGAAGACCACTTGGCAAAGGATGTGAAGACCACCACTGCGGGGCGATGTGAAGTTTGGAGGCTCAAACCCGCTCATGGCCCGATTCGTCATTTGTCTGAAGAAAACCGTTGTGAGACAGTGTCAATTCCCAAATCGGCCTCAGAAGCCCCATCTTCTGCATCCACACCATCCAAGCTTCCGCATCATGCGACGGGTGAGACACCAAACGACACACCAAACGCATCCAAACGCCGCCCTCGCCAGGAGCGCGCCAAGTCTCGGGAGGAGACGGTGAACTTGCTCTGCCGCTGTGGGTCGCACCGTTCGTCTCCGGTCGTTGAGGGCCGCCCAGAGCAATGGATCATTGGCTTTCACCGATGTTTTAAGAAGGGGACACCTGACACCTCACTTTATATGATCTAAAATGGTGGACAGCTTGAACCTGAAACGTTTCCAGGGAAGCCGCGCCGGGGAGAATGGGAGGGCCCCTCAATGAGTGCAAAGACTCATTGTGCCTTTTTTGTTCTGATCTCTCTTCGATTGGAATTTTTGCAACATGTTCAGTTATACACGGGATTTTCCAGGGAACCGGTGGAACATTCGGAATTCTCAGTTCGGCTTTGGACCCTGAAGACCACTGGTGCAGCGAAAGTCATTCCAGCCGGACTCAACTCAGGGTGCTGTTCGACCCGGGTGTTTCGTTTTCGTTCGTTGCGTCCATGTCGGTCCTATTGGCCATGGCGATTCCGAGGCTCCAGGTTTCCCAGTCTCCGCCAGCGCTTTTCGTCTCATTTGAAAAACGGCGTCCCGAAACCGTTTCAAGACCATGAATGTCATATCCTTTCATCATCTTGGTAGGATTTTACAATCACAATCGCTTGCTTTTGATGACCAGATTCTGCTCAGTATTCGTGACGATCTTTTGCTCACCAACACCCCGCCCACGTCTCCGGCGGCGAAACACGCGTGCCCCCGATGTCGTCGTTTGGACGTGCGCCGTGCGAGGACACCAGCTCCACCAAGGTGCGCGTCCGGGGATCCCAGCAGACCGCGGTCGAGCCGGTCTCGCCGGCGAGTGCGGAGCGGCGCCGGGGCGAGTGCGGAATGGTGAAGGATGGCGAACGGATTTGGTTGAAATGGATTCTGAGGAGTGGTGACAGTGGTCAGTCAAAAGAACTGGGAAGAGTTAATAATAATGAGAGCGGGGTCAGCGTTGTTTTAGCTGTTGTGGCGGATATATAAACATGATCCAATCCACCTGAAACAAGGACCAAGCAATCTCAGTTAAGAGAAACCTCCTGGCCGTCTGGTGGACGTAGCAAGAAAATCCAAAATCTGAAACACATGACAACACAATTATAGTTCAACATTTGCATACTTGGAGCAGTACTCTATATAGTAATCTTACCCACCGGGACTGGATGTTCTCACGTTCCAAAAGCCAGGAATGTCCAGGAGGAGAGCAGGAGTTACTGTAGTGGCTGTACTGGCCGACAGAGGGGACGGGTCGATGGAAGATGGGAGTGGACATGGGAGATCAACAAGAAGGAAGTGCTTGAATCTATAAACATGTACGGAGAAACACTGAACACCAATGACAATCTGCGTTTTCAGCAAAAAAAACGCTTGTCGCGTGATTGATGCACTGACGCTTGTCGTCGCTCAAAGCGGTGAAGATCCCAGGAATCATCATGGTTACTTGGATGGCCGTGCCCTGAAAGAATTACCATTTTCCTCATACTATCCTCATACTGTATATACTCCACAGATTCTTTCAGGGAGTCTCACAACTTCAAAGAACCCACAAAACATGCGGTGCCACGTGCCCATGATCCTTTTCAGGGAGTGTACATCCCCAAAAAATACAAAAAATCAAGTTACTGTAAACGAATCGAATCGACTCGAATCGTTTCCATCCTTTTCGTAGGAGGACTTGGATCGACCGCCAGCCTCGAGCTAGACCCGCCCTCGCAGCAGCCGCCACCGCCCTCGCCATCGGACGACCGCATGCGCTTCTCTGCGCCGCACCTGCGCTGAGTCCCGAGAGGGCGGAAAACGGATGAGCTTCGTCATGGCTTTGTTGCGGGGTCCCAGCGGTGAGACACGGGACGGCCCACGCGACGTTGAGGAAAGAACAGTTCCGGAAGATCCGTTTCTGTTTGGAAACATGCAGAAAAGGTGGGGAAAGGAAAGAGCAGAGGAGGCAGTGGGGTGCGTATGATTCGTATGTTTTTGTAATTACGGTTCTGGGCGATTGACAGTTTAAGGGCAAAATCTACAGGCAACCGTGGCTCTCAGCTCCACAGCTATGGGTTTCCTATATAGGTTTTCCCTCATATAAAACAATTCTGGGAGTCATGGGATTTCATCATCAATTTGGTCGATGCGTGACAAGACGAGACCATTCACCCTTTTGAGAGGGTGCCTTTTTGAGCAAGGAAAGGCCGGCTTCCACAAATATTCCATGAAATGATTCCGTACAAATCTTACCATTATACATAACATCATCCTGGGTCTTCAAAGTGACCCCTTTGCTAGAAGATCCTTCTGAAATCATAGTCTCGCCCCTTAGAAGGAGGGGCTATATAAGACAAACAGTTTGATCTATACAGTGGTTTCAGTATAGATGGCACAAACCCACCCACAGATGCCTTGTGTATGTGGGTCCATGTCAGCCACCTTTTAGAGATTGCACCATCTACTCTGAAACTATTGTAGCTTGAAATGCGTGGTCCTGTCAAATGTCTCACCTCGTCTATACACTCCCTGAAATCATCAAGGTTACGTGGATGGCCTGGCATCGATTTCGGATCACCATTTAATGTAAACAGGTGATGGTTTTCCACTTCCATAGATTCTATACCAAACAGGTGATACACCAAACAGGTGATGGTTTTCCACTTATACTTCCACAGATTCTTTCACGGAGTGGGTCATACCCATCCCTTCGCGAAAACACGTGCCATCCCATCCACGTCTACGGCCCCGTCCGCCGGGAACCCCGGCTGCCCCCAGGTCTGCCGCCACGCCGCCACTGGAGAGCGACAAACCCGAGAAGGCTGAGAAGGCCCGACCTTCCGTGCCCCTTGGGCGGCACGTGCCGCGGAGACGCGGCGATGGACGGACGCGACGAGGAGTGGCTGCGTCCGGACGGATGCGACGGTGCTGGTGTCGGGTTCACGGTGTGGGATGGTGTGGGTGTGGGCCTCCAGACGTGCGCTGGCTGAACGGGCACTGTTTTAGGGCGATAGGGTGGCACGGTGTGCGTGAGACTCTGCTGGGTTGTTGAAAGACTATAGAAGACCATGGAAATTTGCGGGGTGTAGGTGTTCAAAAGCCAAAAGGACCCCAGCCTCTCAGTTTGGGGTACCTGTGGTTTCTATAAAAGATCTGATGTGCATTCATTGGCAAAACCTCTCAGAGAATGAATATAGTTACTTAATGTTACTTAGTTGTTTTGATGTGATCTGTTCAAACCACCTTGGGCTGCCCTTGGGATATAGAATGCTAGGAGAGCTACGTATAATTAACTTGCAATTATATAATTATACTAGTATCATTGTAAGACACATCCACAAGGGTCAGGGTCCCTCGGTGTAATGATATAATATATATATATTACGTGCACCCAGATGCCCTTCACCCTCCAAACCTCCCTCAAAACCTATAGGGATTTGTTTGACCCTGTTCAACCCTGACGCGAGGATTGTGGTCCGACCCCTCCATATCCAGATGTTCCAACTACGCGCAGAAATCTGGCACAGTTGGAAGATCGGTATGGAGGGGTCGTGGCTATACCCTGCATATCGGCAATATCCAAACCCCTGGCACCATGTGAACACCTCCGCTGCTGGAATCCACCACCACCAGTCGCAACCGAAACCCCACCGGCTGAGGTCCGAAGCCACCACTCGCTCACGTGGTTCACGGATGGAGGTGGAGCGGATGGGGCACTAAGGGGCACAGCGGATGGGGCACACCGGATGGATGAGTGGTTCATATAGGTTCTGTGCACTAAGAAAAAACCGCAATCCCAGTGATAGGCGGTGTGTGTTTTTGGGATTACACAATACATGGGATTGCAGTTGTTTCAGAGGTGAGAAATGGCACGTTTCCACCCCAAGATGTCTGTCACTGATGGGGGTCCACTACTAAACCACCTTCACTTGGGGGTAATTTGTGCCATCGAACCTCTGACACCACATTCTGAGGACCCTTTTTGGGTCGTCCGGAGGCCATTTGACTATTGGACTTGCTTGACAACAGGCCAGTATTAGCTTAGAGCATCGTTTTGTTCTTGTGACATCGAAGTGTTCCAGGTCTTCCCTGCGGCATAGGGCTCAAACGAGTGTGAAGCATGCTTTTTTGCCAAACCTCCAGTGAAATGTTCATGATGGGACTCATCCACTTCCTTGCGTTGCCTTTGGTGTTTGCTGCGCGGCATCTCCAGAATGATGCTAGTGGCTACATGATGGTTGTCAGACATGATGGCTCAGATTCGGCAGCAGATTTCAATTTCTCAGGTTTGGAAAATGGCTCAAATGGCTCACAGTTGGAAAATGACGAGCCACTGCCACCAAGACCGCCAAGACCGAGAGGACGACGACAAAAACGACCAAAGTTGAAGGGCCCTTTGCTCACTTTGAATGGAAAAACAGACTTGAAATTTCAATTCCGATATGAATGGTCATCCATTCCTGTCACTGGTTGGCACGACCTCATCATCAACGGCTATGTCTCCAGCATTGTAGACCTGTTACAAGAGAGGCCAGAGCTGCCTTTGACGTGCCCACAAGACTTTGTGGGGCATCAGGTGTACCTGATCCTCCGCGAAAAGTTGAAGTTCACAGAGATCCTTCATTCCAAAGTCTTCACTGCCATATCAGGTGTGGCTGGAACCTCCGTTGGAGGTGGAGCCAAGTCCGCTTTGCAGGGTGTGCTGACCAAACTCCTCCCTGCTTTCAAGATGAATGTGGCAGCTGCAGCATCTACTGCCCATACTGCTCATCGAAGCGGGCAATTAGTGGCATTGCAAGGGAAAATTGGGAGAATGCTGAGCAAAGGTATCTCCAAAGATGGTGCCATGGCTTTACTGAGCTCATTTGTGACCTACGGTCTGGTGTATGAGGAGGAGACAGGCACACCCTGGTCGCTGGAGGGCAAGGGAAACGCCTTTGATTGGATTTTGTCACAAGTCCACACCATGACCCGATTGTATCATTGGCTCAGCTGGACCGATAAGTCAGTACGACTGACTTTGAAAAACACCTATGGCGGATTTCAGTACGGTGAAAAATATTACTATGACCTCAAGATGAAATGCGTGAAATCTCCTCCCGGGTCGGAATTTAAGGCTTTTGTCGCATTTGAAAACGAGGATGGCCTCATCGAAAGGGTGACTGCCAAACATTTGGCCGTTTACGTACTTGTGCTCTCATGACCATCATGACTGGACAGCGACCGATGCGGACAGCACGGCGATCGAGTCAAAAGGTGACCAGGTCAGTGACGGGTGACCATGCCGAGGTGGGAACTGGGTATTCTCCTGGCTGTGGGTGATGGCACCCAGAGCCCCGTGAGCCCCAGGGTAGATGGACCTTAGATGGTCCATTCTGTTTCTTTTTGGCTGGTCAACCCAGGTCTCCCGGTGTCATGACACCTCGGCCCGCTGGCTCCGCTTCCCAAAGTGTTCAGACCACGGTGACTTTATGAGCTGTTGCCAGCGTTCAGACCGTAGTCAAGTCACGATGGTTTGGTTCTGGACAAACCCTTTGAAGATGAGAAACTCAACAGATTCCTTCCCTCGCAGCCCTCACGGTTGGGGGATGTTACTGGACACTCAGAGAACTCAATTGGAGCATCTAGACCCCCACAGGTTTGTTTAAATCTTTTGACTTTCTGATTTGTTCGATAATCGAAGTACATGGAATGATGGCAAGACGGTGGGATACTCGGACGGTTTTGTAGCACATCTCATTCTCAGCACTATTGTTATCATCCTGATGGCTCGACTCAAGTGTGAACTTCTGAACATCTTGCCGGGGGGGCCGTCTTCAACGCAGTACTTGACGTGTTGCTGGCGATCAAACACGAGAAGGTCTGGTTGGGGCAATGTTTGTGTGCAGGGCATGGCAAGGCTTCAAACGTCCAAAGATTGAGATGTCAAAGTTTCTCGGCCACTTTATCTCTTCATCCCAAAAGTTTCAGATTCGACATGAACAAACTGAATCGACCTGAATCGAACCATCAATCGAAACGAAAGGACCATGTCTATCATGTCAAGTTTATCCTATAGCTTCATCGTGGCCATGGTCGAAACTTGGCCTATGACCCCACCCTAGGGATCTAAGTGCCTCCTCAGGTTCGGTACGACTGGACCCTCCTGGCACCTATATAACAGTGTCTCCAACACATCACCGTACCTGAGGTTCGGTAGCTCCTGGATCCCAAACGGGCCCTCTACGGCCATCTACGGCTGTGCCCCTGCTGCCGAGCGGTCACGTCCTTGCAGGCCACGAACGCCAGCATGTCCTTGGCATCGTTGATCTCCAACTTCACCGCCGACCGGGTGGGTGGAGAACGGAGCGTTCGACGTGTGTGGTTTGTTGGTTTGTTCGATGGTGGCCAGACAAGAAACAGAATTGGGGATAGAATGGAACTGAAGGAATGTCTCAGCAACCTGCGCTTGCTCAGAGAAGATGCACAGTTTATAGATGTCTATAGGTTGCAGGTCAGTTCCTTTGTTTGGAGTATGTATGAATTTTGCAGATATCACACTGACCAAGGAATCCCTCAGCTCATCTCCAGTTCAGTGACATGACGTGTCTCGAAGCTAGGACCTTGAAACGATGAAGTCTCGACATTTTGAGAACTGAGAATGACACGATGTTTTTTTGGGGCACTTGCTTCTCTCCAAGGGTCCTTTCTAGAAGAACTTGTCCATACTGGAGCCTAGGGTTTGAACCTCCTTTGATTGAACGGGTTTGGATCAACGACCTTCTATCGAAGGCCAGGGTGTGACTTTGCATCAGCATGGTCACATCCTCATCTGCAATCGGTCCAGTTACGTCCAAATTGGTCTTTTCAAACCGCCCCGAACGACCACGGGAGACGTTGATGACCACGGGAGGCTCGCCGTCGCCATCGCTTTTGCTCCGCCTCTCGCGGTCCTCGGGCGTTGGCAGTCGCAAGCCGTGTCCAAGAAGAAGGCGGATGAAGCTCAACAGCCGCTGGGACAGACTGGATCGAAGCGGAAACCCGGATCCACATACCGAACCAGGTCGGTACGGTGATTGGAGATTATTTATTTAGGCGCCAGGAGGGTCCAGTCTTACCTTCTGAGGTTCGGTATGTGGATCCACTGTGGATCAAGAAGTGGGATCGAAGAGGCCCGGGTGTGGGGACCCGAGGGATGGACGTGTTCAACCATTCCTTTGAAGCACCGAAAAGCTCTTCGATGGATGGACGTTTCAGGATCGATCACTTAACCCTACAAGTCCAGTCTGACCCAGTTGGTTACCTGGTCCTTGACCTTCAATAGTGTGAACTTGTATGACCAATGTCAGTAAAATGAGGTCGACTTGTAGGGTAATGTATAGATTCAATAACCCCCCCAATTGAATTCAACAACCATGTTATGTTCATTATTTGTCTACATTGAGCCCGAAACGGAGGGTCACTCATGAACCTAGGACCTCAAAAAGAGTCAAAAGCTCAGAAGACCAGCGATGGCTTCATTTTGGTTTGACTTACACCTGGCAGGCTGGGTGGGTGTTGTGTTTTCACTAAGGGCTGCGGTAGACTACTGCAGGGTGGTGGTGCTGAGGGTTGCCAGCTGCGATCGAAGCTTCCAAGAACGGGTGCACTTTCTGATGTGAAAGTTCCAGTCACTTCACCAGGACATGTTCCAGTTCCAATCTCCATCTCGCTTGGGAGGAAAGAAATTAGCCACGTCTCCAGTTCCCCACCATAGCGACGCGGTGAAAAACCCACCGCTGTTTTGGTCCTCTTGGAGAATTCATGGTCATTCGAACGAGTTGGCCATGGGACATCGCCACCAAACCCACCCACCCACAGGGAGATCCAGGGAGTGGTGACATCATATCTACTGCAGAATCCTACACTTTTGCCTTGAAACTCTGGTGTTTGCAGGGGAGCACCTGGCGGATGGTGCAGACGGAAGAAATGAATGATTTGTGGAACCTATAGAAGGACTCCTGGAACCGAGAACCTGCTGGGTGTTTGCATGGTTGGTTCGGGCGCAGCGGTCGCTCAGGTTGAAGGAGGCGGAGCGCGCTCGGGCCTCAGCATGTGACATGACATGTCCTTCCTTGGACTTAGGATGACCTGGGTTCCTTTGTGATTTGCGCAGCATCTGGCACAGCAAATCCTGATAGAACCTCCTTCCACCCCCCTGGCACAATGCCTTCCTTTGCCTCCCAAGCAAGAGACACAGGCATCACTGACTCTCCCTCGTGTTCGTCCAAAAGTCCATCCTTCGAAAGCTCCCATCGTCGTCCCGTCCCACCGCATCGTTCGGGAGCGTCCTGTGTCGGCGACCCCGTTGAGCAGCGGAGTGGTCGATCGCTGCCAGGATTGGTCGATCCCCATTCCCGATCTCTTCTTGGCTCGGATGCGTGTGCGGAGCACCCGAGTGGAGCGAGTATAAGCAGGATGGTGGGAAGTCAGGTGACTCCCTGGTTTGAACCGGTTGTTTTTTTTTGCTTTTGTACTGGAAATAGAGGCTTCATCATACTTCATCTATAGTTTCCAAGCAACATGTATTGTTTCTTGGGTGATGTTCTGGTACTGTACTACATACGTATAATATTATATGTACAATCGGACAAAGCAAGGGTTTAATGAATTGGTGTACTTTGCTTTTGAAGATGCTGGAGCAAGGCATTTATCGAACTTCAGGTGGCCTGGAGAGAATGCCTCCAACCTGATGGGGCAAAAAAACAATGAAGTATAAACAGGTTTTTCATGCAGTCAAACGGACGGTTTGCACAGGTCATTATATGATTTCTGTTATCAAGTAATATATAATATAAAACCTGATCTTGCTGGAGACACACCTCGCATTCAAGCGTGATGTTGTTAATGTACGCCCTGGAATATTAACATGGAACCTGAAAACTACTAGGGTTGTAGAGCAAAACAGTCTTCCAGTCAGGTCCATTTTCAGGTTGCATGTGGGTCTCTTCCCGGGAATATGTCCTTTTGTTGTAGGTTTTACCAGGATGTAAAAACCAGGTTGCACTCTCCTATAGGTCCCCTCCCAGGTCACACTACCAGGTCTTACAAACTGGCTTGTGACGCTCCCATACCTGTTTGTAGGGCTCCAAGTACATCCGAAGGCAATTATTTAAACACCCCTGAAAGCCAATTCCAAACACCTTCGAAGCAGAGCCATGAAAAAAGAAAAAAAAACACATCAAAACACAACTATATTGAATATTGGTTTCAGTGCGCCCCTACATTTGTGTGTTTGTTTTTGTGCACCTTCAGGAGATGTTGGCTATATGTTCATCGGTGACTCTCCGCTCGTCTTCTTCGCTCGGCGCGGCGGAAAACAGAGGTGGACCTCGGCGTCAAAGTGTGCGGCGCTCGGCGGCGTCGGCCGGCGGTCGGACATTGGGCTTCCCTCGAAGTGAGGACGGACGTCGGGCCACTGAGGGAATGAAGAGATGTTCAACTACTGACTGGTGCGACTTTCAGCAGGGAATGAGGGTGGCTGGATCCAAAGGAATCTCTATTGGGGGCGAAACTTCCCTCATTCCCTACGAAGCACCAGTCAGACTAGCATGAGAGTCATTCTGGTCCTCATAGCAACAGCCTGAAGTCGAAGTGACATGTTTGTATGAACATGGATGAACAAATCAATCAATGCATGAACCGTCATTGTGTTCAATCTGGTGTCGACATTTGTAAGATGTCCAAGATCCTCCAGTGGAACCGATTCAAATGGTGCTTTGCAGGGAAGGAGCAAGGGTTATCCACTGGGGTATCCATATGCCCCACTAAAGGAGGGTAGCGACCACAGGGGGAGAATCAACGCCCCACTAAGGCTTGGACTCTTTCTTTTCTGCTTTGTTTGAGTCACCGAGCTGCAGCAGTCTAGTCTATGCTCCCTGCAGGAGGTCTTGGGGCAAAGTTGAAAAGTTGTTTTTGTGCACCTCAAAAATCAGATCAGAGAATCTTGTTACTATGATGAATGCAACCGTCAATCATGACTGTAAGACGCAAACAATAGCAAACATGATATGGTCACAATCAGAAGTGCTGCGGATATGCTTGGCCCTGTGCGACTGGCCTAGGTCAGATGAAGATACTGCACATTTGAGGCCAGCAAGTGCTGGGGGGTTGGACCACGAATGAAAGCGCTGTGTAGACGTTACCGGTACTTGATTGAAATGGGAGGCGTCCCCAGATGAATGAGAGATGCTCCGACTCCGGTTGTTTCAATGTTTTGAAGCAGGAGCAGTCTTTCGTGAAGCAAGCAGAATATGGGATGGCAATAGGATGGGTTTTGAGTCGTTTCAGGGAACCCTAGTTTCCAAGCTCGTTCGGGGAGGGCCGCATTCTTTGGGGGGGACAACACAGTTAATTATTGTTACTGTTGATGGGCAAGAATCCTAATAAGACCACCTGGTCAAACAGAAGGAGAATGTCCGGTATCTCGGGTAGTAGCCGAAAACCGGAGTTTCACTCTTGGGTTTGTCTTTGACGTCTAGGTTTTTCGAACTATTTGGGTTTCCAACTCCCTGGCATTCAGACTAGTCTTGGCTGGGTCGAACTCCTCGAGGAGAGGGGGTGTACCTACACCGCCCCGGGCAGTCGGCGAGGGCGTCTGATGACGTGACACGAGGACCATGGCGGGTGAGGAGGCCAAGGCACGTCGACGCTCCATGGCCAATCGCATGCAGGGAGGCCAAGCGCAGGGGGAACATCTCTGGGAGCTTCAAGAGAAATGATTCAAATAAGTCGTTGGAAGCCAACGGTCTTTTATTCCAGAGTTTTTCTTGGGGGGATGATAGCAGCAGGCGACATAAGATTGTATATAAGTAAAATGATGCAATATTGGGGAGGTGTTTGCATTTGCTAAAAGGACTATTGTTGGCCTACTATTTATCAGGAAATCTGCAGATCGATGATCTTGCGTACTGTTCTGAAGGAACGCGTACCCCTTTTCGCAGGAAAACCGCCTTCTGACGGTAAGGCATTCATAAAGAAACAGCCTGACGGATGATGACCCTTCGCGAAGCCTCGGTCAGGGTGAAAGAGTGGTTTCCACCTATAGAGAATCAGCTGAAATCTCCAGTGAAATCCAGGGGGTGACTGGTGCGACTCGGAGGCTCGTACTTTTCTGGAAGGCCCCAGGCTGGATCCGGTCTCTGCAGTCGCCCGAGTCGCCCGAGGCCGGGTCGCCTGTGTCTCCACCTGTTGGGTCGGCCGGAACTCACTGAGGCTTCATGACTATGGCCTGGGGAATGAGCTACAGTTTCTCGGATGATGCGTGACCAAATCGATCGGATGATGCGACCATTTGGCCGCATTGGATGGGACACAGCTTCTTTCCAAGCTGCTGGCATTTGCTACATTGTTCTGTGAAAGCACTCCCCCACTTCAAAAAGCGCCTGCAAGCAGAAGTTTTCCAGACCTTGCTGGTGAACGGGCGCTTGCTTTTTGCCCAAGCGACATCCGCCGAAATCCGCCGCCCAACGCCCAAAGGGATCAAAACATGTGGTTTTGGAGGTTCCATGGCAGTAGCACCTCAACATGTCTTAGACAGATGGGGGCCCGAATAAACCACCTATATAACTGGGGGACTGTGTCATCATGTGTCATCCATGTTTTAGAATTGTCTATATAGAGTTTGAACGATTTGAAAGTTTGTGCTATTCAATCAAGTGTTTTATTATTTTAATAGTTTCCACCATTTTCATTCACATGTTTTCTCACATGTCTAGTTCTGTCCATCCATGGTTTACAGGATTCAACAGGATTTACACTCCTCAATCAGATCTCAACTAACGTCAATTGACTTCCAGAATGATTTACATTGATTTACATCATTCTAAATTATTAATTGCTTATTATGTTGTTCTACTTGGAGATCAGAAACCAACACCACTTTGCTTGGCGCCCAGGCGGCAGAATCGTGCAGACCGAGAGGCACGGATAGATGGATGGAGGGATAGATGGATGGAGGGACTGCGGTCGAAGCAATCCCTTTCGGTGTTGAGGGACCGCGAAAGGGCTGTGAATGAGCGCGTTTGGGTTGGTCTAAGATTGGTTGGATCTCCAACAGAGATTCTTACTGTAGATTGATGCGGGGTAGAGATACGGGGCTGGGGGTGATGTATGTCAAACTCTCAAGCCTTGCTACGGTCGCTGGTGTTTCTTGTTTTTTGTTTCAAAAGACCATCCAAGTGCTTGATGTTGAAGAGCTATTGTACAGTCTATCCTATTACCTGCAACAGTCCTTAATAAAACAAGCAAATCATTGCTGTAGAATGTTTTGGACATGAAAAGGCCTGCAACTGTTGGCCCCATCATCATCCGCTGGGTCCTGGTTGAGCCTCTCCGCCGGGTACTGAAGGATCCACCAGGTAGTTTTGGGCATTTTGGGGGGGTTATAGATACCCAACTAGTCATGAGTCATGACTGGACTTAACCGCGTAGTAAGGACACCCAAACAACTCCAAAGAAGACACTTGAAACCGCCCTGATATCGCGACCGACGGAATATCGCCACGTTTTTTGCGACACGGAGGTGGATATGATCCAGCGGCTTCAGTCCTTAGTTCCGGAGTCCGGGAGCCTGCAGCGGTCTCCGTCGGATGTTCGACCTGGTCGAACCGTCGACGGTTCCGTCAGTTTGGTCTAATGTCAACACCGGATGAATAAACGGCCCCGCCCCCCCCTTCAAGGTCAACAAGGTCAACAAGGTTTGAGATTGGAGCTTTTGGAGAACAGCGAACGTAGGACATCCGATGGACATCCGTCGCTCCGTCGGGACTGCATCGATCGGACAGACACGACGGTGTCTGCCTGGGAGCGTCGGACTGCCGAGAAACAGCCAGACCCCCAACTGATCGGCAGTCCGACATGGCAGTACCATGGATCGTCGTGTTTGGGTATAGTTGGTCGAACTGGCTTCTTGCGGCAAACCCCTTCGACTTCTTCGCAGGGTGATTGAAACTTTGAAAGGAACGGATCTGAGATTGATGTTCTCCAGCACCGGGAAAGCAGATGATGAAAGAAACGATGACGGTCTGCCTTCATGGCTCATGGGGGCAAACGAGCGGAAGCTTTTCAGGAAGACTACTGTAGTGCGCTTGGGATGGTCTGCCCTCCTGTCCTGTCCGCTGCGCGACCGCGGACTGGTGGACTGGTGAGGGTTACACCCCATGCGACCCCGGGAAACTGCGAACTCCTCCCTGGTCATTGGCATAGACACCTTGCGCACGACGGCACGACACCGAAAACGCTTGGAGACAGCCATAGCTGGTGGCTTTGACATGAAAGTCCCTTTGACCCCCAGGACCGGTCATGCCACAGCACTCCCACTGCATTCACAGTTCGAAATCCGCTTGCATGGAATATCCATTGATCCCAACAAAAGCAGAAAACTCATCGGTGAATATGCAAGTCCCGATTCATGTGTCGTGCTTGGGAAGATTGGATTTTTGCTGCAAACATTTGCACCCCAGCCTTTGTAGCCCCATATGATTCTCACATATATTGCCCCCAAACATATAAACACGCTATGGAATTGATGTTAGTGAGGAATACAACCATCAGATTCATATGTCTACCAGGTGGACTGGCCGTAGCTTGCATGTTTTCACTGAGGTCTGAGCTACAACTTCTAAAGAAGGAGTTTGCCGGACAGGTGCAGGCCTCCTTTTGTTGGTGACTGAGACATTCATGACTTCGCAGTTGTGTGAGTGTGGAGGACGACGCGTACAAGAGCAGTGTGTGTGTGTTTTTGTTGGAATTTCATATGTTTTTTCACGCAGCCTGTTCATTTCACAGGGTTCTGTAGACTTGTCGTTTTGGTAGATCTTTGGCAAGAATTCCCAGCAGGGGTGTTGTAGACTCCTAGCTGAATGAATTGCTAGCTGCTAGCACCTGTTGAAGCAAACAAATCAGAATTTTGAATGTTTCAATGTCATGGTTCAGGTTCTATACTGTACAGATTGCTTTGGGAAGTTTGGCATCCTCTGAGAGGATTGAAGATCTTTATACGATATGGATAACTTCTTTTTGTTTGACAAATTCGTTTTAACCATCCTTGTCAGCCCACCCAAGAAAGGTGGATCGCCTGCTCTTCGAAGAAGAGAGGGACACCAGCTTTCACAAACGAACCGATGGACAGTTCGGTGAACCTGAAACTGTTTTCCAAGGAAACGGACGAAACTTGCACGAATCAGGGTTACGGGATCCTGTTCGGTATCTCTTTCGTTTCAGCTTCGAGCCACCGAAACGAAACGCCACCGCCACCGCCACCCTCGTCGCCGGGAAGGAGGGTTGGACACCCTTCACTTCCTCCCACCGGCACCAACACCGGTGTTGTTCAGTTCGAAAACCTGTTTCTTTGGCGCAGAACAAAACGTTCGGTTGACTGGTCCAAGCAGGCTTGTCCCAGAACCCTTGGCCCTTCGCCCGGAGTAGGTGGTTTTGGGACACCTCGGAGAAGGCTATATGGACATAGACACCCCGGGTTCCGGAAGGTTCCACCGGATCGAACGCCGCCGCCAGATGCTGCCGAACGGGCCCAACCTGCTCCAGGGAGGTCCGGTACCGGCGCGACCAGTGGGTCCAGTGTGTGCATGGGACATCTTCATCCAAGAAGCCTAGCAGTGAAGTCTTCAAAACCAGAAGCAACGATGAAACAATTTGTTTTGCTTTTGTGTGTATATAATACATGCATATTTAATGCCTGTTGTGTTTTGACTCTTCCAATATATCGCGGATGATAGTCTCGACTGTTACCACTCTAACAAGCCAGCAAGACTGTCTATGAGAGACACAGCTGCCACTTTGATCATCCCTGTGATATGACGGATGATCCTACTATATCCTACTATTGACATCAGAAATGAGTCGTTCACCACGAATTTGGTGTGGTTTTCTCAGGAGGCTCAGGTCCAGGTGGGGCCAGTGTCTTTTCTTCCATCAGGATGATCGGACGATGGGAGGATCCTTTTGAATAGGTTTTCATTTGTGGGAGGATCCGCAAACCATCCCATTAAGCACACCAAAAAGACATCATTTGGGATGATCCGGGGTGATCTCCAAAACAAAACATCCCAACAAATCCTCTTCAACTCGTTCCTGCTCCACTACTATCCACTACTGCTCCTTTGGATGACCGAATGTGTGTATGAAAATAGGGAGACCGGCCCCCCCTGGCAATGACCCCCTCGCCTGGCAGGTTTGGAACATAGACCAGTCTACCCAGCGAGGGGCGATCAGAAAGTTCAGGAGTCAAGATACAGGGAGTCCGGGAGTTCCCTCTTCCCCAACCCCTTGCTAGTACATTACTTGTGTGTGGAGAAGGGCCTAAGCCTATACTTAAGCATCCTCATCCACGAACTGCCCAGGGTGGGATACACCCAACCGCAGCCCCAGACGCGGTCTGCGCGGTCTCCTCCCGCAGGCGCTGCCCAGCTGGCACAGAAGATTCTCATCCCTCGCCTGAGGGCACCGGTGCCACGTCATGAGCAGGCGCTCGATGCGGACATGTTGCTTGCTCGGTGGTTGCTCGGTCTTTGAACAGGTTGAAGAGTGGGTTGAAGGGCAGATTGAAGGGAGAAACAACAGCAGAATACAATGTAGTATAGCAATGTTAAGAATTAGCTTTGGACAATTCTGAATCGTAATTGTTGGGACGTTGGAAACATATCCTGTTGCGGGAGGTCACGGCTTTCGGTGGTTTTGGTTTTGCAAACTAAAGCATGCAAATGCATAGGCTGGAGATTCATAAAACATCATAAGACTATTGTAAAACTATTGTCGGGATGTCTAGAGGTTAGACTTGCGCTGATTCAAACATATGTTGTGCAAATAGCGCAGAACCCAGAACTACCTTGGCAAAAAAACGTTTGGCAGTTCCTTTACAAGCCCACGTTTCTTGGTCTCCAAGTGAATGTTCCGCCTGCACCAGGACGAGCAAGCGGCGCTGAAGGAGGCGCTCACACAGATGCGGAAGGAAGGCAGCAGCGAAGGGCGGCGAAGAAGGAGGGAGAGAGACGGATGAGAAGGGCGTTTCATGGCATACCCAGTGCGATCACCTGAGACCTGCTTTCACTTCTTTTTGGGCGGATTGGGGACATCTCACTCAAACAAGGATGAACAAGGTATCAATAAAACACGTGAAACCTTTAGAGCTTTATTTTGGTGGGGTTGGGGACGAGTCACTCAAATCCGCTGGACAGTTTGCTGAACTGTGACTTCTCCGACATCTCCGGCTCCAAAGAATGGAGAGATCGCATGGGTAGAGGGGACTCTAGGTTTGTGCCATGAAGCATGGCATAGATTTGTTGTTTGTGTCATTTGCTTGGTTGTTCATAGAGTTCATTGATTCCCAGACACGACGAATGGGACTGCCATAGGACTGCCGATCAAGCCAAACCCCTCTGGCACCACCCCAATGTAGGCATATATGGCAGTCCCATGGAGTGTCTGGGATTCGTGGCTCAATTGGCTGAACTGTCCAGGTGCAACCGATGGGTGAAACCCCCTAATTGGTCATTAGGTTGCGTTGGATCGATGCAGCTTCGGTGATGGATTCATGGTGGTTCCGGGGGCTCAACAAAAAGAACACCACGACCTAGGGTGGTTCTGATAGTGGTTTGTGGTCTTTGGGGGGGTTCAACCAGACCCAGACAGGTTCTTCTAGATTTCTAGAGAATGGTTTGCCGAACGGCAGGATTGTGAAATCGGTACAGAACCCAAACGGTCTTCACTGTCAAACAGTCTTCACAGTAGAAAAGTGCACTCCCGGAGTGGAATCCTCATCGAAGTGGAAAAGCAATGGTTTGTAGAGCAACATGATCTTCCAGGGGCCTATTTTCCAATTGAATGATCCCAAGGAGTGTAGTTCGAGCCTCCTTTTTCTCATGGATTCCAACCTTTTTGCCTAGATAAGTGATATCCGCTGGTTTCTTCTCAGAGGCTTACAAGCTTCCACATAAATACATATCATATATTCATTTTGTTGAGGATTTTTTTAGCGGAGTCTCTCTTTCATCCGATCTTTCTTCTGGACTCTTAAAAATCGGGTCGCCCACAATATTGCCCAGACGCTCCATGGATGCCATATTTGCGTACATTGGGGTGGTTTGGGGGGGTCAATGTAGGCATAAGTAGGTATATATTCCATATATGGGTATTATATACCCAGACACTCCATGGGACTGCCATATATGCCGATCAATTGACCCCCAAAACCACCCCTGGCCTGATCGGCAGTCCTATGGCAGTCCCAGACTGGTCGTGTCTGGGATAGATATTATATCCCGTTCCACCTCAGAAAGCAGGTTCCGCCCTCCACAGCCATCCACAGCCGGTGGCCGCCAGGTGGCCAGTCGCACTCCAATGACCTCGCGGCCCACGCACAGGTGAAGCACATCGCGAAGGTGCGCCGCTGCGTGGGCCAGGGTCGGCAGAGTACGTGGTCGGCAGCAGTATGGCAGCTTGGTACGCAGAGCTCAATAGAGTCAGTAAGGGGCCATGGTTGTGCTTCGACTTGCAGTGTAAGTTGAAGATTCCCATGGTGGGTATGCTTGTGAGAAGGGTTGATGCTCCAGAGATGTACAAATCATGGAATGCTTAGGCTCAATTTGTGAGTTCCAGATCATTTGTTTATGACCACTCCCAGGACGGGTAAAAGGAACACTCAAAACGAGAGGAACCACGCAAGGCATACTTGATGAACTTGTACCATGGACTTTTTACTCAGTTCTTTGATATGCTTTGTGATACTATCGGAGTAACTATCGGTTTGCTCAGCTTGTGAGTATCCCATGTGAGCAAGTTTGTGATACTTCCATTCCTGCTCAGCAACTCGCTCAGCAACTTGCCCCAGCTTTAAACAAATGGGAAGGACCTGGTTTTGGTAGTGTCAAATCCTTAGTTTATTCGGGCTTCAGCCTATTAAGTTAATGGTGGGCCATGAAGCCTAGGGTTTAAGAACATCAACTTCCTGTTCAGCGGGTCTCCGTGACTCACGCGGAGACCCGACCTGAGACCTGGAGCTGAATGGCCGAGAGGTGCTGCGTCCATTTGCGTCCTGCCTACACCCGCGAAGAGACCCTTCCATGGACCCTGAGTACACATCGGTTGGTAGAGGGTTCAACAATCTTCCAGGTGACCAGCAAGTCAGGGTCTATGTTAGTTTTCGGGAGTGTATATTATAACCAATGTGGACTGTGGATTGATAGGCCTTGCCCCAGTGCCTGCCCCCCTAACCTAATGGCTTTACATCACAGTGGGGGTTGATTAATGAACCGTCTATTGTTTTTACTCCTGGTGTTGCCTTGGACATGGGACAGGTGGTATAGCACATGCATATTGGCCCCCCATAGCGATACCCTCCCATGCAATAGAAACATAGAAGAAAGGGCTGGAAAACGTAGATGGACATGAAAGCAACCAGAGGGCACAGACCCGGTGGGGCAACAGGTGAATAAAGGAGGCAGCAAAAACCGATCTACCTAAGCATCTTTGGACTTGAACTTGGTCAACACCTGCTTGGAGTGCAAATCTTGGGGTCTGAAGATATGAAACTGCAATGCATCGATCAGTTTTGCAGTGACTGCCATGCACTGCCATATCACTTACTGCCATATCAGACATGTTGAAACCATTGGACACTCGGGTTTGCTGGAAGAATGTGTTTGAAAGAACCCGTTGGTTGACGGATTCGACGGATGCCTTGACAGGAGATCATGCAAGTCAGTGCCAAGAATGCGTGGTTTGACTCAAGACTCGGTCGGGGCATGTTGTGGACAGAAATCCAAGATGGTTTCAGTGCATATGTTGGACCAATGTAGATCATATAGCAACTACAGACACAACAAATACAGTAGATGATGTTGCTTGATAGAGAACGCTGTGATGTTTGTTTTCCCTATGGGTGAATTCCCTTCTGGCATTTTGTTAATTGTTTTCCTGCTTCCTTCAGCAAATCCGAGAGAATCTGAGGTGGTCCAGGGATGTCCAGGGCTAGATCCTTCAGTGTCATTATTTTGACGGTGGCTCAAATTTGTTGGAGCCAATCTATCAGGAAGATTCTGTGCACAGGAGGATAGGAGGGGAGACGAGACTTACTCGTACTATCTCATACTTACTTCTGTCTTATGCAAGTCAGCCAGGTGCAGGAGGAGTCCTCAGTCCTGGTTAAATCACGAGGGGAAGCCTTATACCGTATCTAAATATGTGCAGTGTTTCTTATGTTCAACCTTTTCTTGGAATGATTGGAACCCACTGACTAGTATTTTTTCAAGTGAGTTGAAGCCATCAACCAGCCAGTCAGTTGGTTTGACCGATTCTTTTCATTTTCTCACCAAGATAGACAAGGCACACGTGATCGCCTTGTTCAACTTACCTTGCCAATCGTGAAACTTGTTCAACCCTCCCTTTGCTGTTTGCAGTGGCAGGTGTCTTGTTTTGTTTGTGCTATCAGAACTTGAGTGCCATCTACCGCTATCAATGTTTTACAATATTATATATATTATAGCATATTTCAGCCCTTTTTTGGTCTCACAAACATTCGCAGATGACTCCCGCGTACCTAGAGTCATGGAATTCCAACGAATCTAGCTATTCTCAGATGACTCCCAACGCACCTGGCGATTCTCACGTCGTATACCATCCCTTCACGATCGCCCATCGGTGACGCCGATCGATCCGTGCTCCATCCGTGCCCCCGACACGGTCCTGGGGTGTCCGGAGATCCGACCTGGCTGGGAAATCCAACCACGGAGACCAAAGTCGAAGGTGCTGGTATGTGAACGGTAGACGGAAAGCGTGTCCCATCATCCAATGGACGGCTGCCATGGACTTGCGAATTGGCTATTCTAAGGACTCAGTGCTATCACCATGCGGGCTTTGCAGAGGAGGCCGCCCGAAATGCCTTCCTTTTGTTCTACAGACGCTCCAACACCCTCATATATGGAGGTGTCTTGGATTTTAATGATTCCCTAGGTTTTGAGGGACCAAGGGTTGTTTGGAGCGTTTGGTGTCCCATTTCTGGGCTTTTTGAGATGCGTTCCCTTTCGTGGCTTATGCACAAACCACACCTTTCATGTCTCATGGCATCATCTTTCTTCTCCACCCGAAGCCTCGACACCATCGCGAGCACGATACGCAAGCGACGTCTCTCCCACGCGAAGTGCTCGATGAGGAGGTGAAGAACCAAGTGGCAGCGGCCTTGCGCTTGTTGGAGCTCGGGCCTTGTGATGGAATCGGGAGGACACCTTTGTTGAACTCACCCGTAAGATCCTACACAGAAGAGTGTTACAAACTATGGCAGTCAAAAGCCTCCTGTTTGTAGCGGAAAGGAGTAGTTTTCTTGTTGACCGTGCCACTTTCTCAAACGCAATCCTTTGAGGCTTTAAGGGGAATTCCCGATGAGTGTTCTGGGTACCCCTCATTTTGAGCTCTCAGACTTGTCACTCCATGTGATGCGTGGTCTCAAAAAGCATGTAGATTGTAGATCTGCTGAGTATGAGGCAATTTCACAAACTCCCCCAAGACCGGCTCTCGGAGAGAGAATTGTTCAGCGAGCAAAAGCCTTCAGGACCTTCCCACTGATCTAATGGCTGAGATCCCAGTGGCTGAGGTCCCTTAATTGGGCCCTTTAAAAGGTCACGAACTGGAAAGGTCGGAAGGGCCTGGCACGTGGCATGTGGCTGTGGGTCATGGCACCCGAAGCTCACCCGAACTCGCCCTGGTAGGTTGACCATGTCAATCTTATTCTATTCATTTTCGGTGGTCTCTCCTAGGGTCCCCCGGTGCCATCATCAGCCATGTGATGCCATCCAGTTTTTGAAGGGTTGGGATGGTGCCTCAAATGGTGCAGCTCGTCCACCACTCAGCGACGGCATCCTGTGACTTTGCGGTTCAAATCTCAAGAATTGAATCATCTGGAAGCCATGCTGCAGAAGTTCTAGAAACCAAACAAAAACGCCTCTTTCCACGTCAAAACCCGTGGATGGTGGCGAGTCAACATTTTACCCTGCAAATCCAAGTACCTTCATCTGAAGGTACGACTGGACGCTCCTGCCTACATAACACTGTCTCCAATCACCGTACCTGAGGTTCGGTACGACTGGATCGATCCATATAGGGATACTAGTAAAGCATGGTGTACGGACCCCTGTCCTGTGGCCGAATATCACCTCCGAACATCACCTCCATCACCGATGAGGCACGAGCTCTTCCGTGCAGAGGAAGGCGGGGAAGTCGCCATGCCGCCGCTGGAAATGGAGCGAGCACCCAATAGGAAAAGGCAGATGTGGCAGATGAACCACACTCCACAGAAATAGGTGTATATTATGGCTGTGGGTCAATACCCGGACCCTGTGCACCCTAGGTTTACTTGCTTAGTAGTCTATACTGTTCATGTTCAGTGGTCAACTGGGGTCCCCCAGTCTTGACCCACATGCCTTATATCCATCTCTTATATATATATATAAGCCAATTTCGTTATAATCGATCCTCTTTTCGTTTTATTTGATCCCTTGGCCTCCTGGAGCTTTCCTTGGAGCCGTTTGGCTTCAAAAGGAGGTCATGGCAAGTTCCAGCCATGGCAGTGATATCAGAAGGAGGTTCATTGCATCTTTAAAAGATGATGAAGGACCTCGCACGGCCTCCCAAACGTCCCATGGCAGGGTCATCATGTTTTCGATGCAGAAGCTTAGAGAATTTCAAGGAAGCCAATTGATTAGGAGTGGCTTCAAAGCGTCACGGGAAGTCCCCAGACTTCGACCCAACTACGACAGCACGAAAAGGAAACTGGATGCCAACCCTGTGGAGAGAATGAAGCATCTTGTCATATTTAAAGGAGTGTTTCAACATGCCTCAACGGCCCAGTGTCATCAAGATCGAGTAAAGATCTTTGGTATGTGGACTAATGATCTGTTTTAAGGCACTGCGACAATGGAAGAGATCGCTCGCGTATCAATGAGCTTCTGCGCCAGCAGTGCATTTGCAAAAGGGGCTGCTTCAAAAGACAAAATGCTGACTCTATCTATGAATTCCTAGATGGCTTTTGGACTTTGGAGAAGCCCAGCCAAGATCTGTTCGTCTGACACTTACTCGTTTGGCAGCTCCATGACTTAATGTTTGGTTTTTGAGCTTTTGTTTGTCTGATCGAAACAGAACCGACTCAGATCTCGTTCTGCATGGGCGACTCTACGCCGGGAAATCGCCAATGGGAGCTTCTGGGCAACAAGATCTCACGGCATTGTCTCGCAGCCTTGATGGGGGTGAGGCCCCAACGATTTAAAAGCTGTCAGAGTGGAAACCTGGACAGACGATATAGATGCTTTGGAGCAGCAACTCGGCTCCATGATAGGTGTTTCGCAGTTTGCAATTCTGTAGCTTTTGGGTCATGCTTCTAGCCCATGCAGGAAAAGAAACGGCCTCCTCTTCTTTCCATGCGGCTGGATTGGTTCTTCTTGAAAGTCTACATAGATCAGGGTGGCATGCTACCAACGAAGCCCCTTGCTTCTAAGAGTTTCACTCCAATAACTTCTGTTCGTGATCAACTCAACTTGTCCTGCCAAGGTTTCAGAGGGCTGCTCGTCTTCGAGGAAGCTCGATGACTTCAAAGTCTGGCTCCAAGGTGATTGTCGAATATGGATGTCGTGGTCATTATGAGGATGATGGTTGCTTTGTCGGCATTATTGTTTGGGCTGTTGGGACACACAAAGGTAGCTTGCTCCAACACGCATCAAGGAATGTCAGATGACTCTGGCATTGAAGAAGATGATCCCGTCCCTGCCGAAAGCATTGAATCAGATTTGGATTTGAAATTGCACGTCCTCGGCCACAAAATGCTGTGGACGCAGCCATGGCCTCATTGGTTTTCTTTGCTTGTGCTCTCCTCACTCAATGTCTATAGCCAAGGGCCCACTGTTCAGTTGAGGTTCGTGGATACAAATCTGGGCAAAGACCCATCCTTGCTTCCTACAAGATTCCTACCACCAGGGAATATACGGATGCTGCATTCCCAATGCTCTTTCAAGGTGTCGCTCCTGGTTTGCATAAAGGTCCCGTGGTCTTCATGTGCCACAAATACTTTTGGCGTGACTGGTTGGGCTGAGGTACAACCACTTTGCACGAAGATATAAAGCCAAATGGTCTCAAGTTCTGAGATTCTCGAACCCAAGCAACTTCCCTGCCTGTGATGACTGCACAGCGTACAAAAGTGCTTTCCATGACTGCAGGGAAGCTTGGAATCAAACTTGTTGCCAGGAAAGATCAGTGTGACTTTAACTTGTTTCAGACCTCAAAGAGTGGAAGCTCAGGATGCCTTGGACAAGTACGAAGTGGCAAAACAATACAAATCTCACATCGAAGCTGTGGCATCTGATCGCCATTTGGAAAGTTGGTTTCAGGACAGTTCTTTTGCTTGGCATGTGTTTGCTTGCCATGTGGATTGCCACAGGAGAGCTCACCATTGACGGATGATGATGCCTGTCTTTTTATCCATGCCGATTCTTGGCTAAAAGGGGCTTCAATAACCTTTTTGAGTCATTCTTGAGCATTCAGCCCAAAGGGAGCATCTGAGGATGGAATGGACCAGGCAAAATGGTGCATCCCCAGATGCCGTGGGCATGTCCAAACCAAAACCATGGCCAAATTTGACCGACCAAAAATGAAGATTGAGGGCGTTTGGATGCATAACGTGCTCATGACTCTCCACTGCATTGATTGCCGTCAAGCTGGCGATGCAAGCATGGTGATAGAGTGTGTGTGTCGCGACCTTGAGAAGGTTGCCCAGATTTGTCGAGAGAAGGGAAAAGACCCACCCAAAAGAGTCTTCTTTTGGGCCACTTTGATGGCAATGAGTCAATGAGCGTGAATCATTTTTGACTTCTGAAAGTGCTCCTTCCTGCAGTTGTCTTTGCCTTTGAACTCAGGTGGACAACACCGTGAAAGAGTGCAAGAACAACAGTTTCATCAAATGGCTTTGCTGGCTAATCCTCCAGAAGGGCCTTGAGGTTGCTGGTATGTGCATGGCTCGCGTTGGCCACACACATTGTGCAATAGGCTTCTTGGCTGCCATTCATGACTAGCTGGAATCCTGTGTTTGATGTGATATATCTCTTGAGAGCTGAGATCAGCTGTATGGAGTCATATCGCGTGCCACCAAGTGGATCGACGAGATGGCTGATGACAATGACATTTGTGAGTCTGTAGCTCAATGGTGTGATATGTTCCCACTGCATGGGACATGATTCACTTGACCCTGAGGAAGCTTCAATCTATTCTGGCAAAGCTGGATCTGAAGAAGTGGCTTGGGACGGCCGAGATCGAGGTGGATATTGTGCGAAGTGTGCGCCCTTGGAAACAATGGCGCCTTAGCCGCTAGCCCTTTGCTGTTAGTTGTGAAGGGCTCACTGTAGTGGATCGGATCCAATTGTAGAATGGATGCCTGAGGCTTGAACGCGCTCCAGTAACAGTCTCTGGAGGTTTGAGGGATGATTGCACTGGAGCCCACTGCTTCGTATTTGTACGGCGAAGAGGCAGGAATGTGTTTCCACAGAGTTTGGAAGGTGCATTATGACTGACTATGAAAAGTAGTTGAATATGATTGATCCGGGCAGACCTTCCACCCCATGTCCGCATAGCATCTGATGGAGCTGGGCGAAGCGATTGGCCTGAGAGCCCAAATGACATTATTTGCTTGGTGAAGAGGTATGCGTCCGACACGCATTTGAGCCAGGCTTCATTGAAACCATTGGTGTGTTTTGATTTGCTTTTGTGGCGGTAGCAATTTATGAGGTTCACTCCAAACTTCAAACACCTGAATTGGGCCAGGAACCACTCTTGATCTTTCCGCAACACTTCGTGGCTTTGCTTGGCACATTTCCAAGTGTTGGACGAGCATTAAAGGTGTTTGACCAAGAAAGGCGCAAAAAGCTTCTTTCACTGGCTGACTTCCTGTTGAAGTCTAACCCCGTCGAGTCAACAGCACGGACAGTGAACTTCTTGGTGAAGATAAGCCAGCCACATCATGAACCAGAACCTCTTTTGGAGCTCCCATGGTTGTCCCGCAGGCTTCAATCAGATTTTGATGCCTTGGCAAACTGGGATCCCAATAACTCCCAACCTGTTCGCCAACTACTACCTCAAATGAGGTTTGTTGCAAAGATTGGGCGAAGGCCTCGACGAGCATGAAAAGGTTTTGTTTTGGACAATGTTCATGCCTGCTCGGAGCCATGGACTAGATATTGAGCAAGTTGCACCAAACGTTTTTGTGTACCAGTTCTTTTGGCTTCAGGGCTTAAGGGTTGAGAGGCCAACCAACACAGTTTCGTTGGGCATGGACGCACTGCACAATGGAAGGACCAGAAGTGTTTGGACATCAGTGTCACATACATCGTCACCTGGCGCAGGAGCCCATTACCTCCTCTCAAAAGGTCAAGGGTCAAAACCCCAGCGCACGTTTGTAGCTAGATTCAATTTGGTCTTTGCTTGGTAGATTTCCTCAGGCCTCAGTGTGTTTGGAACTTGACTGGCCACACGATGCTCAGGCCGCTTTGTGTTTGAAGCTGTAAGGCATTGCTGGGTGAAGAAGTTTCAGTGTCATTGGTCGGTTTCCAGGATCGCTCGCCCTACTACATAAACACACCACCTTCACGAAAACGAAGGACGCAGGCGAGATGGAATGAGGGGGTGTTCAGCTAAAAGGGTGACAGTGGATCTGCATTCGATGTCGAGGATGAGTTTCCCGAAACCTACAAGGAGGAGGAACACCATTGGTACTGGACATGTGCAAACGAGCGCCTTGCTTTCAGCTAATAGTGCCAGGAATTTCATGGGCACAGCCATCAGCACAATAAGGAGACTCATATTGCGCAGACTCATCAGACTTACTGTATCACTTGCCATTTGCCAGGACACGTGGCGACCCCGCAGTCTCATCCAATCACCGCAATATATCGATGATACACAGGATGCCTTGTCGTTTGCTTTTATGAGTTCATTCACTGCCATAAGTCTCTTTGTTGAAATACTTTGTATTATGTGTTTAAACAACACCCTTCATCGTTGCCAGGATGAGTCTTCAAAAAGGTGTTGGGTAATCGATGGACAGAAGGCTTGGGCTCCCAAGCACTCTGATGACCTTAGCCCTTTTTGAGTTCCTGGTTCAGGCGGAATCAGCGGGATCAGGATCTTCGTTCCGGTTCCCTGCAGCAGCCCCTCGATCTTTTCGACAGGCACATCACTTCGACAGAATGAAACGTTCAAGATTCAAGATCCTCACTCCGGAAAACTTTCATTATACATATGCCCAGGACCAACGTTTGAAAGCTGATGTTGAGGCCGTCGAGGCGTGAAAGTTAAAACAATACAAAGACTAGTTGCATAGTGTTTGGATCAACTCCCAGTTTGAGGGTCAAGGGTCTAGTTCCAGTTCCACCTCCTGCTGAGGCACGCTTCCGTGAGACTTGCGCTGAGGATGTTATCAAGGAAGTGCGACTGATGGCTGACATGCCAAATACACCAGCAGTTTCCAAAATGTACAAACTGGCTGGAATTATTTTCAAGGGGTTGGGAATGCTCGAAGGTATCCCATCAAAGCTTGAATCACAGTAGATGCACGATGTTTGTCTAGTCCAGGTGTGAACTAGCAACTAGGTTTCTTAGCCCTGTTGCAGCTTCAACCACAGTGACCAAAAAAGGATGTAAGTGCCTTCAACCTCAAAGAACACTTGTATGTTTTAAAAGGTTTGGACACAATGATAATGCATCAATGTACTGTTCTGTGATCTCAGCATTCGGATCATTTTGTGCGGGCAAACTCGAGGGGTAAGCCTTGATCCTTGGAAGCAACATACCAGCAAGTATGTTGTGTGGAGAACATTCACTGGCCGGGCTTACCCCAAACGGACACACCAGCCCAGGACCATGAAGCTCAGAGAGGCATTGAAGGTTGCTTTGGCATCACCTGACAGGCTTCCATGCTTCGCTTGGCAAAGTATCATAAAGTATCCAATGTTAATGCTGGTGTCTTCCACTGACTCGCGCAGGCGAGTCCAAAAGAATTTCACCAAGAAGAAGACTATTGGCGCTATTGGTAGACCCAAAGCACAAAACAGGACTGCGCAATACTATTATTTTTCCTTTCAATTTCCTCAGAGCCATTCTTCCTCATACATACTCATGTCTAGGAAGTGCTACCCCAAGACCAAGATCGAGAAGCCAAATGCAACCCATCCAAAGGGACCTCGAAGCATTTACAGTTCATTCAAATGGGCTGGTGCTTTCCTGGACCGACTTTGTGGGAAGTTCGGGCGCAGTGTAGTGGCACAAAAACTTCGAAGATGGCAATGGGACATGACCACATGCTTTTCTGGCATCGGATGCGCAGAAGCAGTCCCATCCTCATTTGTCGTAAACTTTAAACACTCAGCTCAGAAATCCCAACCCTTTCCACTTCGAACGTTCTTTCCCACCGTCATCTGTAGGCTGTCAAATGCCTGGAGTTCGCGGCCAAGAACCTCATCGGGCCTGTCCAAGGAGCAAGGCTGCTCTTTGCATGTGAACGTGAACGACATTGTCAAGAAGTCTTGAGTCGAACGTACGGGACATGCGTGTTCCCTGATGTGATGGAATATGGTCCCAAGAAGACTCACTTGCATTGCGTGACACATGGCAAAAAGTGCCCATGCATTGTGAAGGGCCATCATGGAAGAGTCTTTTCAGCACCACCATTGAACTGTTTGTTCATGGAAGTCGTATGTTACACTTCACTTATTAACCAAACTGTGGAACAATCCAAGGATTGAGGATCTCTGTGGCAGGCCAGGCAGTTCTTCTGTTTATTGACATGTTTGCTATCGACAATTCACCCAGCATGCCTCGTCGAAGCACAGCCTCCAGCGTCAGGACCACCGTGCCAACCTTTCTCAAAGATGGGCACAGGGGAAGGTGTGGCATCTGAGAAATACATTGTCCATCGGAAATACTATGAAACAGTTCCCACCCAAGCTGATGTGCTCATCATCGAAAACGTGCCAGAGTATCGAATGGAAGAGATCATCAAACATGAGCTGGGACCAGGGTGGGGGTGCTTTGCCATGACCATTGACCCTCGGATCTTTGGGTTGGGAACAAGCCGCCCTCGTGTCTATGGAATCTGCTGGAAGAAGAGTTCAGTGAGGGTAGACCCTGCCTTTGATCTGACTTCAATCATTGAAGGGTTGAAGGCTTTGCCAAGGATGTCGGCTAATGATTTCTTTTTCCAGAAGATGGCACCCTCTGGTTTGGCACCGTGCTATGCTGCTAAGTTGAAATATGTCTTAAACACTTGCTTGCAACACCTGGCTAGACCAGGTGATTATTCTCTCCCTCTTCTCCCTCTGAGGCTAAGAACCTGCACGACTATGAAGTGCTTCAGAAGGATTGGATGGTAGCTGACCTAGCGCAGCTGGTTTGCAATGGACGCGGAAGGACAGAGACAGCAGATGGTGCTTTGCCTACCCTTACCACAAACTCTGGTCGCCTTTGGTCAAAGGCCAGCATAAAGACATTGCGTCAAAACGATAGGGCGTGAACACATGATCTATGTTTTGATTCGAATTGCCATGCCCCGTGGGAGGTTGAGCGACGCTACCTCTCAGCCAATGAGATGCTCTCCAGCCACCTCTTAGCAACCAATCCTAAATTTTCAAAGATCTCTGGAGCACCATGCTTGGACATGTCCAGGACGACTGACTGTCAGAAGGTCCGCATGGCCGGCAACGCCATGAACTTGGCATGTGTTGGGGCCTTTTTGCTAAGCGCCATCATGATGATGGAGCCTTTGAAGTGATGTCATCTAAAACATGGATGACCAATTCGTTGAAGACAATTCACTGCAATAAAATAGGAGGACCTTTGGAACTTTCAGCAACAGGTATATACATTGTGCTGAACATGTTTGGAACAGTGCAACTTCTCACACCAAGTGTCACCCTTCTATATAAATCCCGACCTTCTTCAGCCTTTTTGGGTGGCAGGTTGAGCTAGGTGGGGCCTCAACCATGGGTAAGCGTGCCTCCTCGACAAGCACGCCGCCATCGGGGAAGGCTCCAAAACTCAACCTCAGGCCATGGGCGCAAAAAATGTTGATGGGCGCTCAGTTCCTTCGGAAGTATTTAACAAGGTTTCAACACGACAATGCAAAGGATCACCATCTAAGGTGACCACTGTAAACTCCAGTGGGCGCAACATGTCTCAGCTGCTATCTGAGGCTGTTTGATCCTATGAAGGAAGAGCACCCGGTGCAATGGCTTTTGGACAAATGGCAAGGAGACATGTACGGCCCGGTGTCTGACTGGATTGAGGACATCTTGAAGACAAAGATTACTCGCCCTGATGAAGTGATCATGCCGGACAACGGTGACAAACAAGTGTATGGGTTTAGAACGTGTTTGAACTATTTAATCTCCAGTTGTGTTAAGTCGTAGCAAACCATCAGAAGCATTCGTGCCAGGACTGTTCCACAGCCACGTTCCAAGTACCACTCCTGGCTTTCAAGCCCAAGAAAGCCTTTGATGGGCTCCCGTGCTATCAGGATTGGCTGAGCCATGCTAGCAGCATTTGGTCCATTGGCTACCAAGCCTGGGAATCGATTGAGATCAAGCCAATTGATTCCACTATCCGGGGCAAACCCATGGACTATGCCTGCTTGGAAGTTGCCAAGGGGTGCGGAAGGATATCAATCCTTTTCTACACTATCGCCTACACCTTCATCCATTTGAAGAATGGTCTAAGCGAGGAAGAACTCGAAGAATTTCGGGGGTCACTCAACTGCATCCATCAGGTAATTTCTGGGGGAGGGTCCAGGTGATGGAAGACTAAACTAAACTAAAACGAAGGACCCAAGCATAAAAGGGTCGCCTTTGGAGGTTCCATGTTCCCAAAATCTCAAAGGTGATGTTCTCAGTGAGAACGTCGCCTTTGGGGCCAACATGGGCAAACCCCTAAATCTACCTAGGTGATGCTTTCAGTGAAAACGTCGCCTTTGGGCTAACCCTTGGGCTGAAAACGTCGCCTTTGGAGGCCACACCCAGGGCCAAAGGTGATGGTTTCAATGAAAACGTCGCCTTTGACATCATCAGGACCCCAGCCCTCACCATGTCAAAGGTGATGTTCTCAGTGAGAACGTCGCCTTTGAGATTTCAGGTACTTGAAAGTCTCAAAGGTGACGCATCTATGTTCCCAACTTAGTCGTGGGACCTAGTCACAGTTTGCACTGGTGTGTCCTGATAACCACAAGTGTTTGGAAAGATCTGGTCCTTTAAAGGTGGCTCTGCTAGCAACACAAGCCTTTAAGCTAAGGGTTGAGCCCTTAAGCTTTGGAGTGGAATTGTTCTATAGAGCCTGGTGCGGCATGTCCTGATTTCAGAATTGTACCTGTGAAATCCTGTGAAGAGCACCCTATCTTGAATTCTCTCCAAGTATATAATACCTTTAACATCCTCCAGCTCTTCTCACACAGCCACGATCTTTGAAACTAAGGTGGTTGAGCACAGCGTTGACTCCAGCTTGCCAATACGTACCCCAAGTTTGCGAGCAGGACTATATATGGCGGCGAATGCAAATCAGTCAGCAGCAGGCTGAGCGGCAGAAGAAGTCGATTCTGCAACTATGCATGATGTTCCACAATCGCGCTGACCAAATCATGAAGGACATGTACTTCTCAAGCTACTATATGTTTGATGACATAATATGCACTGACTGCACCTGGAAACTTCGAGGCAAACAAATCAAAAGGCATCAAAAGCACAATAACCCATCGTCTAGCGGGATTTCACTTCGTTGTAACGTGTTTTGAATTTCCATCACTCTTGGGGTCATTGCGGGTTTCCTACTATAACAGGACGGCTTCGTGGCAAACTACAGGGCAGCTTGGGATGAAGCTATAGCAGAATACAATGGCTATGGATTAGCGAAGAGTTCGACACAGCATCAGGTAGATGCAGCTGCATCGCTTCTCATGTTCGGATTCAAGGTGGGCGGGAACTTGATGACATGTGCTTTATAAACCTTTACAATGTGTTCAACTTGTTTTAACACCATTTAACACCAACACACGTAAACAATTCTCAATCGCTCCTATGGAGGTTGGAGTGTCCAATGAGTGTTGGGCCATGATGGTGAAGCATTTGCACATGAACAAGTTCGACAATTCAGGTGCTGGAGTGTGGAGTTCAAGAAGCTTTCCACATCTAGTTAGGAACAGTTCAGCTCTAGATAGTGTCAAAAGGATTCAAAAGGTTTGGTTCTGAAACCACCAAACACCATGGCCTCACCATGGCCTCGACTCCACCCCCCTTCAGCCTTCAGCCGGGAGACCTTGCTCCAGTCGCGCTGGCTTCTCAGCGGTGTGCCTCGAGGAGTCGAGGGTATCTGGTATGATGTACTCATCATGACAGAGGGGAAGCAACAGCTGTTCCTTCAACGTGTCCTTTTCTCTTTTGACTTGGCAAAGAGAAAAGCTGGAAAGGCCCAGATTTTGCGAATGAGCACCACGGAGTGGCAGCAGGAGGCTGACATTTGCTGCCTGGGTGGCTATGTCTTAGAGAAAATGAGGTCAGCCAGAACCTCTGACAATCTCGTCCTGTTCAAGAAGACTACCACCGATATGGTCAGGAGCAGGTTCATTGAGGGGTGTCTTGGTTTGGACTCAATCCTAGTGATATTATGTTATCTTTGGTTGGTTTGTCGCTGGATTTGGTTTTTGAGCAGAACCCTTCTCCAATAGTACTGGGGATTGCTTTTCCCCCTCAGTCCATCTGAGGGATTTCCATGACGACCTCAAGCCCCTTTTGGAAAGCAAAGATGCTCTCTTCAGCCCAGAAGAGGTGAGTATGTGGTTCGAGAACCTTCCAAAAAAGGTGGATCCGGCGGCTTCACAGGAGACCCTATCCAAAGCGGATTGCAAAATTGAAGCGCTTCAACTTCAGCAGTCCAAAATGCAGTTCGAGGCAGATGCATTGTCGCTGGCAAGGGACGCCACGCAGATTGCAGCCCTTTATCAAAAGGAAATGAAAAACGAGAGGGCCAATCGTCTAGCAAAAGTGACGCATCTAAAGCAGCAAAACCAAATGGGTTCCAATTTGGTGATGCAGCACATGAGGAAGAACTGCCGTCACGTTGGGGGACCTATCACTGACTTGAGCGATGAGATTTTGAAGGCAGGGGCAAAGAACAATTCTATACAATATCAAACCTTCATTTCAAAGTTATATTTCCCATATCTTTCTTTCTGGAGAAACAAGGTTTCATACATGTCCTTTCCTTTGACCCATTCTCAAGCGTCCCTAACATAAACTTAAACCATGTAAACTTAAATCATGTTCAATCTCCTTTTCTTGGCGCCTTGACAAAGTTCAATCACATTTTCTTGGACCCCTGAGTTCGTAGCATCTTTGCAGCAAGATATGGCGCTCTTGTGGTATGGATCGACTATATGAAAGCTGGTGTGGTCAGCAAGGATGAACTGAACAACTCCATCACCATGCTGTCAAAGGCGCTCGCAGCACTTCCGGAGAAATCCATCGGCTTCGTCATTGCACCTCATGCCCAGTCCGAGCGAAGAGGTGGACTGAGAGACGAACTGAGGACTGAGTGTGGGCATGGGTGACTCTGGTCTTAGAGTCTTATGTTATGTCAATGGGTTTCCCGTTGTTTGGATGAAGTTCTATGTAGAGTCATTATAGTTGGGCTAGAATACATGTTTTGCATCCCTTCAGGAGGGTGGAAAATAAGCTGGACGCAAAGAGCCTGGAGGCTGAAGCTGTCCTATTGCGCTGTGAAAACCCTCTAGCAACCAAGAAGGTCCAGCTGAACTTTCCAGCCTGGATGGTCTACCAATCTGGTGCTACAGCAAATGTGTGGTTGACATCCCAAATGATGCAAGACAAGTCATTTTGGTCTTGCTTACAGTAACTGATTTGTCTTGGTGGTTTTGGGTTGAAAGCTTGTTTCAGGCCTTGTTTCAGGTACTCAAAACTCCTTCACTTCCATGATTCCTAATTTAATGAGTCGCTAGTTCGTGGCCCAGTGAAGTAGGCACTACGATACTTTGGTGAACCACCATATTACTGTTTAATCAGTGGATGATGGTGAACCAACCCTGGGGACTAATGCACTTGGCAAACTCAGGTGTGTCCGCGAGTTGCTTCCATGGACACCAGAGAGCCAATATGAAGTCCCGACTGCAGAGGTGGTATTGCATGCTTCAGAAGGAAGCAGGTGCGGCTGGGTCGATCGTTTAAGTCCAACAAGCGACGCCCAAAAAAGTAAAAACGAGCCTCGTAAGCTAAATGTTTTGTGGATGTCTAACCAACACCAAATTGAAGAATTGATTTTTATACAAAGTATTCAAGTTTGACCTAAATACCCAATGTTCCCATGCTTGATCCCATGTTTGACAGGGCGCTCTCAAGCAACCAAGAGACTGCACAATTGCTGGCGGGGCCTGCAATGCCCACCGCCGTCCTCCAGAGCCTCTTATCCGGGGCTGATGTTGGAAGAGTGGTTGGCATCCTGAACCTGTCCCCATATGACGGGTGGCTGGAGAAGGTCGCGTTGAAATGGAGCCCACGTTCACAGCGTGACTTGCGCACCTTGTCACTGTCGACCAACTTGAACTACACAACATTCAGTGAGAAGCAGTGCGCATTCGTCTTGTTGGAGGATAGTTGGTTGGAAAACTCAAGGTAAAGGAGCAAGTGTTTCATTATGGCTCATTACTATATAGTGCGTCGGCAGACCCTGTTTGTGGTTTGGTGTCAATGGTTAAAGGCTGAGGAATGATTACTATCTTTGTTAAGGGAGTGCACCGTGGTAGGACTGGAAGAAATGGGTGACGACATCAGGAAGTATGACCAAACTCCACCTCCGCTTGCTGAAATCGCTTTGGAGACTGTGACCCTGAAGTTGGCTGAGGTCACCAAGGATGACTCAAGAAAGGGTAGGTTCAAGGTCACATTGACCAACGAGGTGAGGTCTCGACACCTATCTGATGTGGTTCACGCTGCTGACTGGAAGCGTTTGATCACCGATTTCGACACCAAGTTCCTGGAGACAACAATTGCGTCATATTTTTTTGTGAGTAGTGAATGGTGTTGGGGATGCTTTAAGTAATGGTAAAACATATAAGTATTGGGTATGCTGGAACCTCAGTATCTCCTAATCAGTCCATTCGCACACATGCACACATTCTGTCCCGGCCCTGGTCAACTCACTCAGGTTCTGTGGGAACATGGCAACCGTGGAGGCCGAAGAAACCCAGATTGTGCCTGCTGAAGAGAAAGAAGAGGAACTGCCTGAATGGACCTCGGAGCCAAATGATGTGCAGTCTTTGATGGACAAGTACATTCTGGAGGCCAAATGTCCAGGACGACTACCTGGAACAACGTTGATGCTTGTCCAAGCCCAGGGACGAGATGGAAGCACCACAGACATTGTGGCATCACAGAAGTACAAACTGTTCCTGGCACCAACAACTGTGTTCAACACAACTTTGGAGTTTGGTGGTTTAGGATTTGGGATGGGTGTGGCTTATCCAAATGAATGGCATCCAACGTCCAGTCAATGGTTTACTCCCATTACAGGTACCTTTGCTGATCTTTCCTGCTCTCAGGTATGTCACCAAGATGATTTGGAGCTCTCCCTCGCAGAGTTTGAAATTGGTCATGGGAAATCAACATTCCTCAAGGCAGACAAGGTGGCAAAACTTCAACGTGAAGGTGTTGGCAGTGGCACAGGCACGCCAATTAGTGAAGTTGAAGTCTGAATACAGCTGGCATGAACCAGTTTCAGGGTTTGCTCTTCACAGTGCTTCAAACACATCCCTTGAAAGCATTGCATTACTTCACCTCAGCCATTTGCAATCTGAAAAGGTGTCAGGTCGCTCATAGGTTTCTTAGACTTGACCGGTCACTTTCATTTTGGCCAATGACATCGCTGGCTGAAATCTTGGCTCAGCATGGTTTGAAGCAGGACCTCCTGAAGGGTTTGAAGTGGTCCTTAATTTCCAATTGTTTGAAGGATTTTTTTTTGCACCTCAAAGACTCAGCCACCTGGTAAAGTGGCTTGCTCACATCTTGTATTCGTATAATTTGTCTACAACCTTGTATTGTTAGGTTCAAGTCCTACCAACTTGTTGAAGCCCTTTTATTGTCCCAACCATTGCCCAACCATCCCAACCCTACGACCAGGACCTGAACGCGATGTTGGAACAATCTCCTGGTGCTTTGGACACTCCAACTCCAAGAGGTGGTGCTCGAAGCTCAGAGCACCACAACTTTGCTACATGCCAGACCAATCATATACAGTAGTCGCAGGCACTCAACACATCATTGACAAACACCCGGTAGTAAGACTTGCACAAACACACCAGTGACTACCATGAGTCTGTGCCTCCGTGAGGCAAATGCCAGCCCGCTTGGTACTTCGTCCACTGCTGGGTTGAAGGAGCTCAGGCCCAATGCGAACCAACGATCCCGGACTCCACTGAATCCAAATCAAGTGGCTGAGCTGCAAACAACGGTGAAAGGTGCCTTGGAAGACGCTGGCAAGACGAGCAAAGTCAACAAGGTGAAGCAAGCTGCGGCTGCCAAAGTGAAAGATGCGAAAGACCCACAAGACCCACAAGATCCAAAAGATCCAAAAGATCCAAAATCAAAGACAGCACTTCGTAAGGCACTTGAACTCCAGGTGATTGATGAAAAGAAAAAGACTAAGAAGGCCGGGCTTCTAACTAGCAACTATCACAATGTGAGACCACAGTGTCTAGTACTAAAAGACTGTGCTCTGAAACAAGCCAATTAGTATGTGTTTCTTTTTGTCCACCACCAACATGTTACCATATGTTACCTAATATGTGGGTTAGTAAGGGTACTGTCCAAGGTCTTCTAAACCTGACCCAAATCTTTGGCACCAGGCTGCTGGAAAGGCCAAGGCCAAGGCCAAAAGCGTGGCCAAAAGCAAGGCCAAAAGCAAGGCCAAAAGCAAGGCCAAGGCTTCACCGAAGAAGGCCAGCACCTGAGAGTCGGCCACAAACTCGTTATTAGGCAAAGGTTCAGAGGTTCAACTTAATTTGATTTTCACCTACCACTCTAACATTAAATTAAACAAAACGAAGCCCACCTCCAAAGCTGTCGAAACAATATTGTAGGATGCCGAAACCAGATTCTTACAGTACCATCAGTCTTGCTCTGTATACTATAAAATGCATATAGAGGGCAGGTGAAGGGTTCCAATGATGAATGATTATTGTGCTATATAGCCTTATCTACACCTGGGATGGAACCAATTGGTTGGCACAAGCTACATATCGCATTCTGCTTGCAGGAGCATCCAGCTGACGATGATGACATCTTGGATTCTGAGGAGGCTCTGTCGGAAGACGAGGATGAGGGAGCGGAGGAGGAGGAGGAAGAAGTCAACAGTGTAGATGCTGAGACTCTCAAGCTTGGAGATTCACCGAAACCTGCGAAATCAAAGAAGGACCAAAGGACCGCTCGACCAAGGAAGCCTGTGAAAGAGTCAGAAGTGACTGAGGAAGAGGAAAAAAATGAAGAGATGGGAGCACTTTCCGGGGCCCAGACCATGAGGGCACTTTATTGGGAAGTTGTTCACGAAGCACAGAAAAAGATCAAACGAGAGAATCCGGACATGCCTCCTAAAGATATCTTGAAGATGGCCCGTGCAGAGTGGCTCACTTGCATTTTGAAAAGTCAAGTTTAATCTCACACACACAGGGCACATCAAGTCACTATACTTCATGACTGTATGACATCGTAAGACTTTAGTATAATGAGCTAAGGCTAGTGGTAAGGATATTGCAAATCAACTCGGGAATGATTCAGGTGGGAGAAGCACCCGCAGCGTATGAACAGCTTGCGCAACATGTCCACCAGCGAGCTCTCTCGTCGGCGATTCACGAAGGACTGTGAGAGAAAGACTTCAGAGACAAAGCGTCGCAGGAAGACTGCGACTGCGTAATAGGATAGGGTGCTTGACATGACCAGCTCATAGTGTGTGTGCAAGCAAGACTTCGGTTGGTCATTGTAAGTTGTATCAACTCTTGTTTAAAACCTGTTATGTTACAAAAACTTGCTCTTGGTTGCTTTTTCACAGTTGGTCATCGTGCTAGCGTATCACACATAGGCGGCCAACTTCCAGATTGCTTCTGGATCATTTTGAGGGGACATGCTGCTGGCTTACCAGCAGCCATCTAGGGACACAATGGTGTTCAAGAGCCAGGGGAAAAGGATGCATTCTAGCGTTCTGGTCCATTGAGAATTTCATCAGTGTGTCCACCATGCAATCAACAGCCTTCCAGTATGTACAGTAAAGACATGTAAAAACACTTTGTTGGTCAGGTGACCCGCTCGCATTTGCAATTCCGTGTCGCTGGACATCAGACCTATGCAAAGTGGTTTTGGAAATCGCTTCGGAGAGCTCAAAGTCTTCAACAGATGCTGAGCCTTGCACCTTGCGCAATCTCATGGTCGAACTGGAAGAGGAAGGCCAAGTCGACATGACCTTGCATGGTCACAAGTGCGAACGTCCACCAGCAAATGGAGATGAAGGAAGGGAAGTTGAAATGATCTCTTGATGAAAACATGTTCAATATAAAATGGATGGATGTACTAAAGGGATGATGATAGTTTAAACAAGGTTCAAGTGTATAAAGGATGGATGTAATTACTATAGGAATGATAGTGTACACGGGGTCATACTTTATACCGGGTACGGTGATGCATCCATGGGTGTATGATGTGTATGTGAAGCATGTTTTTTCCTGAGAACACGACTACTTCATCGTGAAGCCTGATCCCATTGTCCCCGTCTTCAGCTACAATCCAAGCGTCGCCAATCTGAAGTTCACAACCATCGCAGGTGCTTTTCCGGCCGAGGCAGGATTGGATAGCGTATTAAATACAAAAGGTGCAGTGCATTGGGATGATGATGCTGTTCTTGCTGAACTGAACGATTAGGTCCAAGGTTCACTTTGTTGTCTTCACAGGCACTTGCTGCATCGCGCACTTTGGTGAGATACTGGAGGGTGGCGGTCATGAAAGCTGACCAGGACTTTGGGACCTATTTTCTTAATGTTGTTTGCTCTTGCACTTATTCCTTGAAATCCGGTGGTGCCAGGACATTCGTCCTCGCACCTGGGCAAGCGTTCAAAAAGAACTAAGCATAAAAACACAGTTTGAAAGCCAGTAACTGCAGTGTGAACTTTGTTCCTACTATACTATTATCATCCTAGAATCCTAGAATTAATCCTATATGAAACACTGTGACCTCAGGCAAACCGCTATATTACTTACGGCAAGAGCGCAAGATGATGGCCAATGAGGTGTTGAGATTGGTTTAGATCTGAAGAGCTGATCTGATTTTGCAGATGCATGGTCAAGACATGGCCAAGCTGGTACAAAACATGTGAGCCGAGCACATGGCAAAGAAAAGTGCGAGTGAACTTCTGGGCATGCGTCCTGATCTCGTAGTGATCCCCTTTTTGTTTCATTCGATGGGGCCCCAGCTTATACTTAATACAAATTAGTTGATGGATCGAATAAAACAAAAAGGGGATCAAATACAACGAAATCTACTTATATATATATATATGTGTGTGTATACATAATACAGGGTATTATAGGGTACAAGACTCAGATTGTGTTCTTGCCGGGTGCTTCTGCAGAGCGGGAGGCTATGCCGGTGTGTGGTTTCCAGTGTTTTGTTGCATTCTTTAGTGTTTTTGGACTGTTGATTTGCAATAGGTTTAGCATTGGGTGTGGTATTGTAATCGGTCCTGGATGCTTCCCACAGAAGTTTGGAGCCTTCTTTTGTTTCAACCATTCTCCCTTGACCTGTGGGAGCTTGATGTCATTCACTCTTGACCTGTGGCAATGGTAATGCAGATGGTGATGATACTGCTAATGGCAATGGTGATGGTAATACAATTCACCTTTTGACCTATGGGAGCTATGCACCCTGTGACCTGTGGGAGCTTGATGCCATTCACCGTTGACCTGTGGTAATGGCAAAGGTGATGGGATGCCATGCACCCTGTGAGCTGTGGGACCTTGATGCCATTCACCATGATTTTGGGAATGGTAATGCCGAAATTCCATTCACTTTGTGACCTGTGGGAGCTTGATGCTGATGGGAATAGCAATGGTAATGCTAATGGAGTGGTACGGGTAATGGCCATTCACCCTTGACCTGTGGCAATGCTGAAGGCAATGGTAATGCTCAACGCAATGGTGATGGAAATGCCATTCACCCTTTGACCTGTAAGAGCTATGCACCCTGTGAAATCAGAGCTTGATGCCATTCACCCTTGTTGACCTGTGAGCTGCGGGACCTTGATGCCGTTCACCCTGTGACCTGTGGGAGGTTGATGCCATGCACCCTCTGAGTGGTCATGGTAATGCTTATGGCAATGGCAATGCCAATGGCAATTTTGGTGTCAGGTGGATCGTGGGAACACGTTCAACTGTCTGGACAACCACTCTTGTCGTTTCGTCTCGTATCAGGCTGGTCACAGGCCGTTTGTCCCAGGTCGCCACGTTTGTTTGGATTGATTTAATGGCAAACCAGGACCTCACTTTCATGAAGCTTCGGTCGGATGTTCCTCTTGTCATAGGGACAGTGGTCACGATAGATGGGCACCAGCTGAGCGCGGAGGACTTGAGGCACTCGGGGTTCCATATGTCAGCGAGGTTGGTGTTCAAGTGACAGCCGCGTAGCTTGGCGCACGGTTTTCTCCGGTTTTCTCAGGTACATCCACACGGCTGTGAAACAGTTCCCTGTGTTCTTGAAAGATCTGAGAGACCTAGGTCTCAGCGACAAAAACTTTTGGTTGCACGCAGTGGAGTTTGGTGTTGCGAAGCACGGAAACTCATGGACAAGAAGAGTTGCTTGGAATGGAAGAATGTTGCATTCTTGCGTCGCATGCGCTGTGCTTTGGTGACGCTGCTTATAATGTAGAAAACTATACTCCGGTTTGCCCTAATACGTTGTCCGAGCCAGTGCTGATCTGGGTATTGAAGCAGCTTTCTGGGCTGAACCGAGCGAGCAGGCAAGCGAGCAAATGAATTTGTAATTCAACCGGGGCAGCTTCAAATACATGCTGGCAGAGAAGCTTGACTGTGGGAAGCGATATTTTATGCCTGGTGGCCCAGAAATAGTGACTTTAGATTGAGCAGCCAGTAGCGGTTGTTCCCCACATTGACGTGTGGGGTTTTTTGTTTTTAGTGTGGTATCCGCTCGTGCCTCCGCCTCCTCCCGTCTCTCGCTTCTCACCAACCACTCACCAACAGATTGTCACCAAAAATTATCACCAACCAACCAATTGTCACCAACCAATTGTTAACTACAAATTTTCACCAACCACTTGTCATCACCAATTGTCTCAACCAATTGTCGCCAACCAATTGTCTTCTCCAGGGGGTCGGATGTACGCCTGGCGCTGGCTGGTGCTGGTGGGTCTCCGCCGCTGTGCCGCTGTAATTGCGTGCGTGGTGTTCAAAAACACTGTGTTTTACAGCGTTTTGTGGGCGTGGAAGATCCAAAATTTGGACAGTGGCGAAATGCGAAAACTGTGGGTTTTACAAGGGTGGTGTCGGTAATGCGCGCCGCGCGGACGTGATTCGTCGGTTTCAGCAGCGCACGTCGTGTTCATCCATTCCTACCCGTGAATAACCTGCTCTTACTTGTTTGAGGGTATTGGGGAGGTGAAAGCAGCATGAAAAGCCTGCACCTGAAGAGGTTCTGAACAAAAACACATCATGAAACACCTAAAATTCCAACAGGTCGCCCAGGCATCAAATGTTTCCAACAAAAAACACACAAATGCCAAAACAAACGCCTCGGGTTTTTGGGGTCGCCCGGCTCCGAATTCGGCGCTCTTCGGCTGGTGTTGTCGGCAACCCCGTGGCCGGCTCCGTCCTTCAGGCGCCAGCGAGGAGGCCAGACGATGTCCCGCGACGGCTCGGTCGACGTGCGCGGGCGGGCCGGAGCGACGTGCATGCGTGCTCGACGGGCTCGGCCGAGGAGGTTGCGAGTTGGCGAGGTGCATTTAACGGAGATGTTTTGATATGGTTTTGGATAGGGTTTGCGAGATGCATGTGTTTTTGTGTTTGCGGGTTTTGGTAGGGCTTGTGGGGCCCCTCAACAGGTCATCTAACAGTATCTAACAGATGGCTGCCACCTGACTTTTTGGAGGGGCGTACCAGTCAGTTCCATCATTCAACAGTAGCAACCATGATCAAACATGGAAGTCGATAGAGTGACAACAAGGTGGTGATGAACCAAGTCACATGCAGATAGAGATGTCGATACCATCCCAAACCAAAACAACATGGACGTGTATGTTAAATCCGGAAGACCCCCTGGCCCGAACCTTCTACGGGGGGGTCGAACTGCCTGGGGTCGGTGTCCCTATCTGAGCTACATATCTAAAAGGTCTAGCAAAGTCTAGCTGGCCATGTCGACCCACAACAACAGTTGCTCAGCTCCAATACTGTAACATACTGGACCTGGTAAAATCGACGCGTGTCACCCTGGAGAGACCACATGCAACCTCAAAACCATTGGTTTGTACCAGCCGGAACGCCACGGTGGGAGTGGCCTGAATATTCCAGACATTCCTTGAATGAAAAGACATATGAAAGAATCAGTGAACAAATACTGTGTGCATCTGTGTGCCTACATTGATTTCTTCTCATATTGACCCCTTTTCAACCAAATCAGAATCAATCCATGACAATCCCATGAAGTTCATTTGGGAAGTAAAGATCCATGCCAGACCCTCCAGACCTTTTGCGAGGCCACCAACGTCATGTATGAGGAAAGTGTGACGCGGAACACGACAAGCGAGACGCATGCATCGCATAGCTGGCATCTTTTTTTTAAATGGAGACAACTTGGGTCCAAGGGGGGTCCAAGGGGGGTCCAAGGGGGCAAGTTTGGGGGTGCTTTAGGATGCTGGAAAAGGAATCTTCCCAGCATCCAGACAATCCATATATGGTACCTAATTGATTATACATGGTTTGAGGGTCAATGTTTATACTAGTATATGTTCCCTATATTAGTTGTTTTTATTTCTCATCATGGGAAATGCAATCAATGGTCTCTTGAAGATGAACGTGCAGCGTGCACTTCAAGAATGCCTGGTACTGCAGAACAATTCTGGGAGGATGCAATCGTCGAGCCCATCAATTCATGGGTCACCAGTGGTTCCAAACATTAAGGAAGTAACGTGGGATACACCTGGTAGGTTGCTTGGTCATGTTTTGCTTTCGGCTCTTGGTTTTCAATGGGTTCTCCTTCAAGAACAACTCCATTTGAGGGAGGGAGCTGTACCACAAGTTGACCCTCTTAAGATGGCTGGGTTTCCCTCACTTGGCCACTAGATGGAACGGACCAGGGATTGCTTCCTTCACTAGCTGGGTGAGTCAAAAGCTGTCTCAGAGAAGAGACAAGCAGACATGGTCCATCGAACCCCGTGGCTTTGGTCCGAACCGCATGGCTTAGGTTTGACCCACAGCCAGATTGATAGCAATGCGCTTGCAAACTTCCAGGAGCAGAACCTCTACACTGTGGCGCCCTTGTTGCTGGCCAAACCCACGGCCAAGAGGCTCTTGAAACAGGCGGCGACGACGAGAGCGCGCGGCCTCGGCGGCACCGAGAGTCCTTCCAGCACTTCCCCTCTCAGGTCCAGGTTGTGCAGCTAGCGGTTCCAGCAGAATTGGGCGTTTCCAGAGCCAGAGAAGGGCCACAGCTTCGGAGTGGATGGATCAAGCTTGTGAGTCGGACAAGTAGGGCGAGCGTCGACAATTAGACGCGAGTGAAATTTCTTTGAAGCTAAGGGTGTTTACATTTGATTGAAACCATTCATTTGGTGTTCCAAAAAAGAGAGGAAGTCCTGATGATCAAGATCAAGCGTGCTCGACAAAATGATTGTCCACTTTCTCAACGGCACCTTTTGTTTGATTGCTTGTCGAGCTGTTTGGCAGTGGATCAAAACCTCCCTCACCAAACAATCAGTTAACATCAGTCAACCATGTTTGGTCGTCTCCACTCTTCATTTCAGGTGCGCCAACCGGTTTCCTTCCCCCAGCAAAGTCACTCGCTTTTCCGAACTCGAGTAAAGCAGCCCCTCAAAACCATATACGCCCGTGAGTAAGCTAGCCAGATGCGGTGGCTCCTCTCGTCCAAGCTCCTCTCGTCCATGCCTGTACCCAGACACGATCCAGACACTCCTAATGGGACTGGAAGACATGCCGCCCCAGGATTCGACCCCTTTTCAACCATCCCAATGATTCGGCCAATGGTATCACTATGCACTGCGTCCCATTCGTCGTGGGTGTCTGGGATCCGTTGGAAACGCACAGGGTGTCCGGCACCGACACTTGGGAGGCTCAGAAGGAAGCGGAGGCACAGATGCAGGAGGCACGACCGGCCGTGAGGAATCAGATCTTCTCGTTGTCCCAGTGGCAAACCGCATGCAGTTCCCCACGAGCGTTCGCTGGAGGTCGTCCCAGTGGTTCCACGAAACGGTAGACGAAACGTGACCAAACGAGGGCCCCTGGTTCCATTCGTGGGAACTGCCTGGGATCCACTGGTGGCATGTTTCCGGTGTTGCTGGAGGACCAGTTTGAAGGAAGAGGTTGGCGATACCGAACGGCACCCAGAATTGGAGGTATTAGTAGCATAGGGTTTCACAAGTGGGACCCTTGTTGAACATGCCAGTGTAATGACTCCCACTTTAGACAATGAACTCATTTGGCTTCAAGGCGCAACTAGTCTAGTATAGAGACATGAAACAACAAACCATCATTTATAAGTATAATGAAAAAGCAACGATGACTGACCGATTTTACCCCCAAAAAGGGGTGTCTCCACTCCCCGCAAAAAACGGTCGCTTCCCCAGCGGTCGTGTGGTCCCTCTTCGTGGAGACCTCGCAGGGCCTTCGCATGGAACCCTTCCGGCGAAAGGTGCGGAACCGAGTCTGCGATAGGAGAGGAATTCGGTGGGTTTCGGAGAGAAAACAGACACGTTCTGACACCCGTCCTCTCCACTTTCAGGGGTCCAACGTCCGACCTCCACCTCCACCTCCACAAAAGTCCATTGCTCTGAAAGAAAAAACACACCGCTTTTTGATTGGAACATCCGTGTCGGGATCTTCGAATCCGGGTGGACGTTTAACGTTCTTTTCGGAGATCTGTCTATCACCAGTTCTGGTCAACTGTCCCAGCCGGGTCTGTGTGATTCATGGGTCTTAGTTGCATGTTCATGTTACCTCCCACAACTGTCCCCTACCCAGAAGGATTGGGACATGCCAACCAAAATTGTGAAATGTCAAAATCAATTCACACATGTACTGTATATATACATATATACACACCCCGCCTTTGCCACTTTAGATGCATCACCCGAGTTGACCATTGTGACTACCAGTCAGTAGATAGCCCTTAATTAACATGTTAGGGGGGGTGGGGTGGAGGCCCAAATCAGCCTTTCATTGATTTTTTTGGTTTAGTTTGGGTATAGGCACCATGTTTTCAAAACCTCTTGGCAGAGACCGTGTAGTAGACCGCAGGGCAAGAAGGGGTCCCCCCTGCAGAGACGCATCCCGAGTCATCTCAACCTGAGGTTGTAGGCGGCCTAGAGAGGCAGGTTTGACCCCACAACTGACGAAAGCTCCCTTTGCCCACCTCCCTTCTGCCCTCCAAATTTCACTTTCGAAGTCGGAAGAACTGGGTATAGATATGACCCGAGAGGCTTATGTATGTATAATTTATCATGTGAAAGTCAGCCAGAAGGCTCTACACCAGTAACTGGAGACAAAAACACACCTGGGTTCCAGGTGTCATAGGCTTGAACTGTTCTGATGGCTGGGGGGTGGGTGTCAGGGGTCAATCCCCACCTTCACCTGACAAGATGGGCCGTTTGGAGGCTTTGCTCCCTGTTTCCTGTCTCGCCCCGTGGTGATGGAGAGGCTCGCGTGAAGGAGACCTTGTCCACCGCTCCCACACAGGAGCTGGAACAAGAGGCCGGCGGTTGCCACGTGGTTTCCACGTGGAAACCACGGCGAAAGCGATCCGTGTTTGTGTTGCTTTTGTGGCAGAACGCTAGACTATGGCTGAAATGGGGAAGCTAAGAACACCGACTGAGTCAGACAGCAGCTGAGTCGACTGAGCGATGGCGATGTTTATCAAACTTCACATTGGGACTTGTTGTCAACTCTCAGGGTTCATGTTCAGCTTTGCATAGCTTCGCATCTTTGTTTTCCAAGGAATGACGCTTGCCGAAGTTTAGATTCTCCTGAGTTATCCGCCAAGTTGATCCGGGTTGTTTCTGGCCGTGTTCAGACACTTCAACATTAGTGGAACCACAACCTTCCGAGAGCCTTCTGAAAGACTCCAGGCGTGCCCACCATTCACGCGCAGAGTCCATTTTGCGGAGGGGTCGGGGGTTTCACATTTCTTGACACACTCGGGAAATTACGGGAATTTGCATACTCTCTGACTGATTGCGGTTTGCCACACGCCGACCTAGGTATGAAAACCTAAGAGTTCTGGGGTATGAAGCCTGAAAGTATCAAGTGAAGAGGCGTTTGACAGTTCGACATCTTCCAAACACAAGTCTTCCAAATGCCAAGCTTCGAAGTCGAGCGAGAAACAACGAAAGGCGTGACTACAGAATGCAAACTGATGCAAAGGCCAGCGAATTGTTCTAGTAACAAAGGGGCCCAAGAGGTAGTAACAAAGGGGCCCACTGCAGGTACATCGGTGAGAAACCAGAGTTTCTACATCCCACATACAATTACCGGAGTTTTGACACTGGAAAAATGGTGAGCCCAGTTGATCATCTTTAAGAAAGGAAAGCACCTCCTTTCTGACGTATCACTCGGTGTTTGCCCGACCTGATTGCCCTTTTCATGAAAGACATCATAACCACATTTCTGTAGAGGAAACCGGTCTTCCCAAAGGTCATGGAAGTTTCACCTCCTATGCAAGAATGTTGGGGAGCAGGTCTGGCGCTTGACCAGGTCATGTACCAGTCATCCACTTGGAGTCTCATGTGGCGGTTGTTCGAAGCTTCGAAAACAACCTCGGCCTCCGTGTCAGTGAGGACGACTCCGACGACAGCCTGGGGGCCTGGAGCATCAGCGGGTGATAGGAAGGCTACTAGTTCAAGCGACTAGTGGCGTCCATCATCGTTCTATATATATATATAGTTTGTTCTTTCAGGAAGCTTTAAGATGCTTTCAGTGTAGCACACATTGTCCAAGACCTTGCAGAAGGTGGCCGTGTATGGTGCAACATGTTTGGGCTGGCATGAGTAAATCATGGTTGCCATTTACTCTACATGATTCATTCTACAATTTTGATGTGCACAGTTGGAAGCACTGGCAAGGATGTCATTACTATCGCATAACTAGACCTTTGTGAACGCGTTTGGTCCTTCAACCATCCACCCAAGCACTTGCCACAATGTGTAGGATGTGTTGTTTCTCTTCTTCCGCCAACATCTCATGCTACAGGGCCAGGATGCACAGTGATTGATTCTGATTAGTAGGGCAAAGCCTAGAACTCATCGTGCCCTGTGATGGACAGAAATGCGTATGGGTTTCCTCTCAACACAGTCCACACGGACCAACATTTGTTATTTTAGTCTCTTCCCAACTCACGGTAATCTTGAATCTCTTCCCAACACAGCTCAATAATATGGCTTTGTTCTCTACTCAGGTGGCCGCTCCGATGTCGCAGACTGCGGCGACCTGAAAGGCACGGTGAAACCATTTCACAGAAGACATGCGCCTCGCACAAGTTCTGTATCGTTGCCGCTGGGGGCGAAGAAACACAAATTGAAGGCTGGACCATTTTGACCAGCTATAGTGTAGTATCGCTGTTGTGTCCTCAGCAGGGGCACGCACCAAGCGGACACAACAGGTTTTAAGTTGGTACAGTGGTTTCAAAGTATAGATGGCACAAGTGTCCAATGTCGGTAGTCGATATGGAGCCCCATTTGCCTAAGACATCATGGGGTGCCAGTGCCATTGAACCTCTGAAACCATTGCAATTCCATGGCAACTGTCTGTGGATTTCTGACAGAACACACTGACTGACCAGACACAATGGTAAGTGAAAATCGGTCAGAGGTCCTTTAAAAGCTTCATCCAGATACACTCCCTGAAAAGATCCATGGAAGTGGAAAACCATCTAGTGCCTGTTTGGTATTTGGAAAGTGAGCATGTTCCATTTTTCCGCAAACAGTGTGTCCACACCAGGGGTTCTTACGGTAGGTGTTAAGCACGGGTGTTTGATCCGAGGTGCTCATCGGGGCGTCCAGCTAATTCGCTGCTATTTACAGCAGTAGTAATTCACCTCGAGATCTTCGAAGTGCATTTCGACTGCGCAGGCTCGAAGAATCTGCTGGGTCCGAGCGGGCGCTCTTCGAGACTGCGCTCTCGTTGTAGTGCCGTGCGCATTTTCGGACTTGGTGATCAATTTTCGTGGCGCAAGGGAAACCTCGTGCTTTGGTGGTCCCAAGTCGACTTTCGTGCTAGATGCAGGAGGTTGGAGCGGCTTATGTCGATGTGCTTCTTCTTCTTTTCATTAAGTTAGCCACTGGCAGACGGGATGCCACTGACGGCGCCGCTAGTGCCTATGATGAGTCTAGATGCAAGATGTGCCAGCAGAGTGAGCAGGCCTTTGCTCACCGCTTTGCCATCCTCACGGGTGGCTTTGTTTCTCCTGCGGCTTATGGGGTTCAAACCAACACCCCGATCACATGTTCGCGTGGCGGTGTTGCCAATCGAGCATATGCGTTGGCAAAGTCCCTACCAAACGTTGCAAAACGTCACCTACTCCCACAAAAAACTTGTTTTGCAACGCCAACTGGGATGGTTTCCGTCCGGAGGCGCTCACTGTCCGTCAGGTGTAAATGAATCCCCCCTTGACCACTAGGTATTTTTGACCTCTCTTGTTTGAAGTTCCCATGGGTGCTGTCTCCACTTTGCACCCATCTGTCAAGTCCTGGACTTGTATTAAAAAACAATTTGCAAATTTGCTCACTAGTCAAACACATTCAGTCGCATGCCAGATCCACTTTTTGACATACCTACGCTGCACCTGACAGCTCTTTGATGAACTATTTGCCAATGGTCTTTGTGCGTAACTTGGCTACGGACCTCATCTCCTTCTTTGGACCTTCAAGTGCAGATTTTGTGGCAGGTGCAGTGCTTTGTGGACCTTGAAGTGCAGACTTTGTGGCAGGCGCAGTCCTTTGTCGACCTTACAGTGCAGATTTCATGGCCGGCACAGTACTTTGTGGACCTTGAAGTGCAGACTTTGTGGCACGTGCAATACTTTGTGGACCTTGAAGTGCAGACTTTGCGGCAGACGCCTTTGTGGACCTTGAAGTGGAGATTCGTGGCAGGCGCAGCAAATGTGAAACACCTCGTGGGTCCAGCAAGGTCAAAGTCCGTCCTGGCTGTACCATTTTGGATGCTGCCCTTTCTTCTTTAGAAGAGGTTCCCTGGAATGACGGCGCATTTCGCTACTCCACTCTGCTTTGTGGAGACAAGCTTACAGATCGGCGTCCGAATTCACAGAATTGACATCTTTCTACCGCAACCAGATCTACATGGATGATGGATGATGCATTAATCATTATCCAATCTGGAAAAACAAAGAATGATTGAATGTCGACGAGGTTCCCGCACACAGATCCAGATTAACGCAAACATTTAGCAAGACCGCAGGGCTTATTGCGGTTGATCTTACCAAAAGTTTGTTGGGCATTTTTTCCTGAAAAACATTCGCGTGAATAACACCGAATGCCATTCATTTCGCAAGCTACTCACTCGGCCAAAAGTGAGTTTCAACAACATAGGTTCCAGACTTGAGACAGCTGGGCACAAGTTGCTTTGGCAAAAACTCTACATGAAACCAAAACCAATCCCTTTGTTGTTTTCGCTCATCAGCTTAGTACACGACATGCACAAAAACATTCAGAATCGTTTGAGCTGGATGTCTCTTCTTTTGGGAACAACCCGGCCTTTGAGCTTAAGAGGTTTGTCACTGGCCGGATTCCACGTGGTGAGCCGGTTGCAAAGCAGGGGCACTGCCTGCATCCATTTGTACAACACCTCTTATCTGAGATGTGGCCGATTTTCTACCTGAAGTCGCTGAAGGGATCAGATCGAAATGGACCTTCTTGAAGACTCTTCTGTCAGAATTGCCAGACGACCCCAAGAGTTATGCCAGAAAATCGTTGTTTGATGTGGGGGGGCAGGCGAAGTCGAGTCTTTCAACTTTTTCCAGAGTTCTCTATCTCCTTCTGAGGAAGCCCAGGAAGATTTGTTCAGGATCCTTTCCGGACAGGACACTGCCATTGTGGAGCATGTGAGGTCTCTTTTCCCTGGCAAAGTTGCGCGGGAATTTATTTGGAAACTGAACTCAACAAATAGATAAGAGATGAGGACAAAAAACATCATAGGATGTTTGTTCAAAAAGTCCTGGCAGTCATTGAAAAGTTCTTGAAACCTGCGGACTTTGTCTCCATTACTCAGATTGATTTGGTCACATTGCTGGAACTCCAAAGGAAGAAATCTCTCTTGAAAGACAACAGAGAATTCTACAACTGGTTTGGCTGCATCCTGGAAGCTGCCTGGTGTATGATACACATCCCAACGAAGTAGCTGGGTTGTCCAACAAAAGCAGCTGTTCAGTTCGTGGATCACCAGATCGGCTACACCTTTTGACCATGCGTTAGACTTATGCCTGGTACACTTAAGTTGGATGTTGAGGCGGCTGGCGGACACAAAGTGCACCCACAAGAAGTTTGAAGCTTCTGTCGCGATTCTTTTGCGATGGCATTTCACGCAAAGGAAATTCGTCACTGGGCAGTATCTGCCAATCATCGAAGGATGAAGTCTTTAGACGAATTGCCTTCTTCTCTGGCCCCCCTCCATAGATTTTTACCTGCAAGAAGACTCTCCACCACCAGCAGCACCATCACCACCTTCATCGCCACCATCACCACCATCATCACCACCTTCACCGCTCTTCGGAACCTAAACCTTAGACAGGTAAAGCTCTGTTTGTGGTCTTTTGCCGGGATAACTATGATATATTTCAATCAGTGAAGCCTAGCGTATTTTGTGGGGTCAATCCCGTTTCGCTCTGAAACCACGGTCCACACGGTGTCTTTTGTTCCAAGCACCTCGCGCAGCTGCGCTTCGACACGGCAGGCGCTGGCAGGCGGGGAACGGACCGGTCCACCCGCCCCTTTGCACCTTCTCCTCGCCTGGGGGAAGGTCACAAGTGATAGTCTATAGCTGGTGGTTTCGATTAGGTTCAAGCAGGTTCAGGTCCTACCTCCGCCTGGTTCAGAGAAGGTCCTGGTACTGATGTTGATGTTCAACCTTTACTTGGGAGGGTTGATCCTACTGACTTATTATACTCTTCGTTCGTGAAGCCATCAACCAGCAGCTTCAGTGCGATCGTTGAACGATCTTCCAGGAGGGCATGGGAGTCTGATTTGGTGAGGCGGTTCACGCAGGTGCCAGGAATCATAAGGTACCAGCAGTCACGGAGGATACGGGGTGCCGAAGGTGACGAACGGAGGAATGAACGAACCGAGGAATGAACCAATGGGTGCCAAGAACATCCACATCCACTCACAAACGGGGACGCAACAACACCCCGAACTCTGTGACTCCTGGTATATCCCCCCTCTTAACTACTGTAAATGGATATGGGGTGGCACCTAGGTAGTGGATATCCACTGAGGATATCCACAGTACAAATGCTTTGCACTGCAAGTGCACGGCGGGTTGTGAAGAGCTCTTGAACACGTCTGGAATGCACTATTCTGAGCTGCTGGGTGTGGACTGGGATCCGACAACAAGTTCTTCGACGCAAGAGAGACATTCTTTGCTGAGAGACATGACTGTGGGTGAAAAAAATGCATGATGCCAAGAACTTGATGATGCAACGGTGGTTACTTGCGAATTGTTTCCACTGGGCCAGTGCATAAAGGATCCATATAGCAGGCACAATGTGAAGTGAGTGTCAAGTGGTAGTGCCAGTTTGTTCCAACTTGCCTTAATACCAAGACACTGTATCTGAGTTGGCCGTCCTAGTATCACCCAAGGTGAACTTTGAAAGACACCACCTGCGGGATCATCTAAACATCCCAAGAGCCGCTGAGGACGAGCTACCTAGAGTCTCATCTAAAATCATCCCCCGGAGTCTCATCTAATTTAATGGTATGACCTAGACCCAATTCTAGTGGTTCTACGTGGTTTAGCAGGAATGTGTGTGTTTTGCTTTTGGGAGAGAGGAATGGGGAATGAATATTACTCTTTTGGGATGTGGAGCGACGCTTTGATTACTCAGTGAAGGGGGTCCTGAACCTAAAGTCCATGACCTACAGAACTTTGTAGGGACATGAGTCCATGAGCAAGAACTGTTCTTGCTCCCACTGTGAAGGGGGGGGTCCTTAATCTTTGACACTCTGTGTCTATATAAATACATAGCTGCTATAGCTCCTGTTCCTCTTCCAGACGTGTCATCCATGTCCACCTCCGTGTCCACCTCACGTGACGCTCCTTCCCACCGGGTGGACGTCCCGAGGGCGCGGCGCCGCTGGAGCGATCAACGCTTGCGACTGGGCAGGGCACGCGGGATGGGCAGGGTGTCTCATGAGCAGACGTGTCTCAGGGGTGTCCTGTAGTACACGTATAGTAACAACAATTACTCATTCATGTAGATATATATATTATACAAGGGGTTGTCCCATGGAGACCGAGAACAGTCGGTCAACAAGCAAATCACTGTTTTAGAGATAAGGCCTGCAACCAGGCCCCATCATCCACTGGGCCCTGGTAATGGGAGATGGATGTACCTGATGTAGACTCTTGATTCATTTGCCTCCCCAATTGCAAAACCTTTGCATATGGGGGGGTGTTATGGTCCTCAAGAGTCTACATACGTGACCGGTCAGTGTAGCAGTCGGTGAAAGATTCTATCACGTTTCAGGAAGGGGGTCTGCAACCCAACCATCATCATCCACTGTTGCTGGGAATGGGATATATCTCAGATGTAGGTCTTGTTCCGAGACACAACCTATTTGGGACTGGCATATTTACTTATACATTGATCAGGTACATCATAGTGAGCCATATGCCAGTCCCATGTGTCATGCCTGGGGTCGATGATTCAAACCCCCCGTCTCCAGTTTTACATCTTCACTACTCAATGGGGTTGATTAATCAAGAGTCTACATTCGTCAACTCAAGTCAAGATGTCGATAGGGCATCTGGTGCCAAAGCAATGTAGCTCTTCAGTAGCTTGCTGATTCCCAAGCTGCTTGTAGAGCATCATTTTGTATGTTTTGTTGTGCGGTTTGATTGATCCGACCTAACTAATTGTCATATTCATATATGTTATGAATTGATTTGTATCAGCCTTCAGGACGCTTCGAACTAACAAACAAAAGAGAAGAACCCCAACCCACACCATTCTCATCAACATGCTTCAATTTCCTGTGTAATCCACAGAGTTTGGCCATGACATCCACCCAACAAGTGACGTGGCAACTCCCCCCCTTTTCATGCAAGGTTTGTTCGTTTCCCAGTCGCACCGTTGCACCAAACATGAAGTACTCACCGTCAGGCTGGTGAGCTACTTCTAGAAGAATGGATTTTGTCCGACGCCGTGGGAAACACCGCAGCGTCACCGCTCACCACGAGTGGCTACCGTGGGGTTGGGCAGCCGTTGGGGCAGCCACCGGAGCGTCACCGCTCAGGAACGCCATGCTTCAACGTCACTCGGCCGTTGGATGTCTTTGATGTCGTTTGGACCGTCGGAGGTCGAGTGGTGTCGAGTGGAGTTTTTTTTTTGATCTCTATAATAGGGGTTGGTGTTAAGTGGGTACCCCTATTATACATCGTGTCTTATTTATCAACGGTTATGAGTGATCTAATGACTGATGGTCTACAGTTGCGAAAGCTTTTTAGTGCTCGTGGTGCTTTCGGATGCACGGAATAGTTGATGCGCATCATCGCGCCATTTTGTCAATCATATCGTTCACATTTCATTCCGTTCCATCCAATTAGTTGGGATATGTTTGGATCATTGCACATGAGTATGTCTGTCCCATAATTACACTCCATGCAGCAAATATATGCCGGTGCCTACATTGACCGCCCAAACCACCCCAACTGATCGGCTAATATATGGCATCCATGGAGTGTCCAGGTGTTAACTATTAATGCGAGCAAATTTGTCAACCCGTGTTTTCCTTAGCCGCCAAAGAAATGCAACACCACCGTGTGCCAACTTCACCGTGCACAGATACCTTGATCTGATCATTGATCCATCTCCTGTGTTTTCTAACACATGACCTGGTTTTCTTTCTTTCATGTGTACGGACTTTGTAACCTCCGTCCCGGTCCTGGTGAATCTCCGTTTCGTTCCGACTCAGCAAATGTACAGGTTGGGCAGTCCACGACTCTGCGTGATGTCCCGGTTTCAGACGTTGAACATCTTCAAGTGTCCTTCAAATAATGGTTTCAAATGACTTCCAATGGTTTCAAATGGCGAGACATCATCATATTTCAACTGGGGAAGATGTGTCAACGACCGTTCCGAACCCGACGCGACGAATGAGATGGTCTCCTCAGCTCCTCGAGGTGATTGGTCACCCATCTCCAGCCCGCGTGTGTGCGGGATCCCGGGACAAACGCCGGACTGGCGATGGAGCTATTGGGAGATGGATTTTTGTGCCTCCTAATCTCTATGGACACATCCCACTCATGAAAATCATGACATCATCAATGTCATAGCGTTCTTGCTCTAGTGGCGACCAAGACCACCTAGACCACTAAGGTTCAGTGGGAGAAACAAATAATGATGAAAGCAAACGAGCCAGGGTGGAGTCGAACCACCAATCAAAATGTGCTTCAGACCAGAACAGTCTGCAAGAGAACGCCTTAGATCCACTGCAGGGCGCAAGGTCCGCAGGGTGGTGAACCTAAACATAGCTTATCGTGAGCAAAGGCGGGGTCAAGCCAACGAGATTTGCAAAGGGAGGCCATCGATGGAGGTCAGGGGCGCCCTTGTGACATGCACTCACTGGATGGGGCTGCGTCGAAGAAGTGGTGGCTGTGGCCACGGCCCAATGCAGACTGCCATAGTCACCAACAAGATCGCCAAGACCACCACCACCACCAAGGCCACCGGGACCACCAAGACCACCAAGAGCACCACCAACACCGCCTAGGCCGCCACAATCACCACCAAGACCACCAAGGCCACCGGGACCCCCACCAAGGCCACCGGACCTCCAAGAGCGCCACAATCACCACCAAGACCACCGGGACCACCAAGACTACCAAGACCACCTAGACCACCAAGACCACTAAGGCCCACCGTTACCTCCAAGACCACCAAGAGCACCTCCAACACCCCACACAATAGATATAGTGTATTTGAACTTAGTACCAAATATATTACGCCGCAAGTATGTAATTAAGCTGACCGTATATTTAAATCGTATATTCATTCCGTATGCTTAAAGGGTCTGGCCGGGCTGGTAAAAATTACCTTGCCGGAGGTAGTCTAAAATATATGTTTACAAAAACGTGTATTAAAAGAACGATGCCGCAGCGTTCTTGCTACTACAGTAGATCTCATGAAAACATCAGTAACAAGGACGCTACTAGTAGCTCCTGTCATCGCTACTAGGAACAGAGGGCGTCGCTACTAGTAGTACCAAGGAAGCTGTAGTACCAAGGAAGCTATAAGTATCAGTGAGGTGGTTTCTAAGAAGCCGATCGCCGAAGTGGGCTGTGACAACAATGCACTGCAGCATTGCGGTTGAATGGTCCCTCTCGTTGCCACCATCGACGGATACAGTGAAGAACTACCCTATCCATGATGAGAAGGAACGAGATAGTGTTTGATTCATGGATCGGTCTCAACTCCAATTCTCTTGCATTCCAGTGCATATACCATGAATAAATCACCATTTCTTGGATTGGTCTTAACATGTCTCAACTCTACTTTTTGCTGGCCAAGTCTTTTGTTTCTTGGTAATTCGCTCTATTGGTCGTTTGCATGGAGAATGCGTCTCAGAATCACGTCGACGCTCCAGAACTCCAGGGCATGGAGGGGAGAGTGTTTCAAGCCGCAAAGATCTGGTGTTTTGCGCCCGAAACCGCCCGGAAATCAGGGCGACACGACACATGGGACATAGCATTTTTATCGATCAGTTTCTGCCAGTTGGGGCGGGTTGAAAAGGGGATCAATGTGGATAAATAGCTCAGTTCCATCAGTCGTGTTTGGGATAGATGCGACGTCTATCTGATCTGGTGATTTTTTTTCTCCCCGCCATAGGGGTGGATTTGTCACGTTCCCGACCTGGGTGAGTCCCCTCAAACTGCTGAACACTGGGAAATGTCAACGAAGTTTTTTTCCCGGTTCCTTAGGCCTCAAATCCCAGTGTTTTTTCCTGTCCCGTCCACTCCGCGTCTCAGTTCAACATCGATCGGTGCCTAGCTGTTCCGGAACGGCGCTGCAGGACCACCCGGAAGGGCAAGGTGAGATCCACCCAACGAGGCGATGGCCTGGCAGGGAATGAACAAAAACAAAAGGAAACACAGGGCCTTTCGACAGGGCCTTTCTCCCGTGTTTTGGCCCAGCCAGACCATTTTTAATAGGTACCTCCCACTATATCTCGGCGTCGCTAGTCTTAATTTCTACAGCTTGCTGTCAAAGAACCATCGGCTGAAGCATCACGTCAGGCAGGGTCTGTATGAACTCATGGCCTCAAAAGTAGTCCCTTCCTTTCTCCTGTCCTGCCTGGTTCCTTCCGTTGATCGGTGCCTTTTTGTGACACTCACGACACATGCGACTGCCATATGACTCACGATCAGAATCAGGGGTGGTTGATTTCAGTGGTCAATGTAGGAAAAACATGGAAAAACAATACATGTTCACGTGATATAGTCCCATCAGTTGTGTTTGGGGAATACGAATGAATGCAATGATGTGGCGTACTGCTTGGTGAGTTGGTTGGTGTGCTTCTTTTTGTGACTCACAATGTTTGCTCGTCACAATGTTTGCTCGCAGAGAATCACGGCAAGAAGCAAGCTTTAAGAACCAGACTCAGAAACCCTGGAGATCCAGTCGTACCGAACCTCAGGTACGGTGATTGATTGGAGATATTTAAATTAGGTTTGGTGGAGGGTCCAGTCGTACCTTCTGAGAAGGTACGACTGGATCCCTAGGGAAAGAATAAGACTACTTGGACCATCCTGTGGGGGGTCTCCAATAGACTACCCTACAATACTTGTGGGCGAAACCATTGGACACCCCAACAGGATGTTGCTGGTATGCAATCTGTACTTTCCCAGACGCGACTAGTGGGACTGCCATATTTGCCGATCAGTTGGGGTGTTTTTTTGCGGGTTCAATTCTTGCCACCCAGTCACACCTCCGAGTCTCGTGAGGTACCGAGCCTCACAAGCAGCATGACCTGGAGGTCGGAAGTCTCCGGAGCACGTGTACCAGGAGGGTTTCAACGTGCCTTGACTTCTTCGTTCCTTTGGACGTCCCTGTTTTTTTTTGAGGGAGACCATGTTCGGAAGGTACTTCTGGACCCTCCTGGCGCCTAGCTACATTTCAAGTGTCGAACACATCAGCCTCTCACTGGGTGCCAGTGGATCAAAAGGGAGTACTATAATAGTATTTCCAATGTTGGAAGAATATCCTGTCGGGAGTCCTGTCGCTGCATGCAGTTTCAAGCCATCATCTGCCATGTTTACTAGTGGAGTCGACAGCTATATCAGATGCATGCTGCATGAGCTATATAGCCCCCAGACACTCCATGGGACTGGCATACTTACCTACATCGACCCCTTCTCAACCACCCCTGTCTGTGTGTAAATATGCCGGCCCCATGGAGTGTTTGGGGCCTATTACGTAGGCTGTGGTTGGTATGTTCGAGACTGTCCAGCTCTACAGGTGTCGAGAAATCGACACGAGATCAGCCATTTCCCACCACCTTTCGTGTCGACGATTTCTGGGCAAGCTAAACCCAATGTTTTATACATACTTGTTGGCACTGCTCAACCCAGTGTTTTTCTTTCCACATCGTTTTACTTTTTTTCTATAGACAGCTTGCCGTTGCATCCTTCACCGCGACCCACGGCGTCCACGCTGTCGTTTCCGCCAGTTCCAGCCTGAGCACTTGCAGTGGCATCCCACAGCGCGGCGGCCGAGCGGCGATGGACCGAAGACGAATGACATCCGCAGACCCACCCGATGGTCTGACCGGTGACCCATGTGGTCTGGGGAATAGGCCAGGGTTCGGGTCCACGGCCCTATAGCTAGTCCAACAGGGTGAAATGGAGCTCGCTAGCTTGGAGTTCCGCGCTTCCTGGGTGGTCGTCTCCGCTTGTTCAACGAAGAGGAGTTTGTTCGGCGTCTGAATCGACCTTTCCGACCTTTCGATTTGTTTCCACCTGTTCAACAGGAGTTGTTCGGCGAGTCGCCAGTGTTTTGTTTTCCGGTTCTTCTTCGGCGAGTCTGCAGGATGTTCGTTGCTGTAAGCGGAGCCATCCTTTTTTGATAGACTCAACGGTTGATTTACATAGTGAATACCATCCAAATATGGGGTTCCTTCATAAACGGTCTACATCCCAAGAGAAGGTTGATCTTCATATAGTAAACAAGAAGCAAACTGATAAGTGGGTTGACTTTATCGTTTACTCTATGATATCCCTCTTTTGAGCAGCTCTTGAACACGCATCCAGGAACAGCTGGTGCTTTTACCCTATAACGATACCCTTCCAAGACCATCAAAAAGACGGTACACTCAGTTTTGTAGATTTTGTAGTCTATTTTTTAGACCTTCATATATAGATCAAAGCATGATTGTTTGATATCTGATGTTGTTTGTTGAACCACTTTTTATAAATAATCAAAGATGGTTGGAAACCTTTAGGGTCATATTAAAGCCCTTTGGGGCAGACGGTTCTAAGTTCTAGAAGCAAGTGTGTTGCATAGGGAACAAAAACAGAAAATCATAGGGTGTAGAAAAGAGGGTGTATTTCTTTGGATACCACTCTCAGTCACTGGCACCTGTTTTCCGCACGCACCTGCCACGAATAGACCTCACCACTCACCGGCGCCACCGGCCTCCGGCCACGCCCGTCGGAGGTCCAAGAACTCTTGAACTCAGTGTCCACTGGTGCGAAGCGGCTCAAAACCACGCCGGGGAGCTCGTTACTTCGTCCACACAACGAGAGTGAGAAACGGAGGATGGGAGGAGCCACTGTCTGCGGTCTCCTGCGACACCCAGACAGGATGGTCCAGGTAGTAGTTGTCCGACCCACAGCACTTCACAGCAAAAATATGAAGCCAGCTGCCAGAGCCATGTATCCCAGTCCTTTTGCACAAGCACATGCCTGCGTTCATCTCCGATCTAAGTTTAGTCAAAGCATGTTTGAAGTGGTTGATTCAGTCAGTCGGCAGTCCTATCAGTCCCACTAGTCGCGTCTGGGTTGGAGGATCGCAGAGCGCCCGTTTTGGGGGCTTCTCCGCACCCCCCCCAAAAATGCAACGACTTTGCGCGCCCATTTGATGCAACATCCTACGACCATATATTTTTGGGGCATTGGGTTCCCATGGTTTCCGCACAAAATATATCCCAGCCACTCCATCTATGCAATAAATATGCCGATCAATTGACCCCCCCTGGCACCACCCCAACTGATCCGCATATATGGCAGTCCCATGGAGTGTCTAGGTATGAACGGCTGGACACTTTACCGGCCTTTTCATGTTTCGGAAGTTCACCTCGCGAGTCCCAAACTCGCGAGTCCCGGGGCATTTCCCCCCGCGCGAAGAGCGTGCCTCTCGTCGCAGGGTGCGGGTCAATGCCATGCAAAGGCAGGAGATCGATCGGTCGTCGAAAGCAACATTTGGCGGAACGCTGGTGGCTGTCGCTTGCAGGTCGAATTGGCCACTTAGGGTGGTTGCGCACTGGATTTTTCTTTCGGTTCAGGCAGACACGAAAACAGGTCCAACCATTCAAAGGATCGACCTGGGAAACCGTCGGCGCCAGTGGGGAACGGAGCGGAGTTGACCCAGACATGACCTGCCTGGGACTGCCGGACTGCCGATCAAGCCAGACCCCCTCTGGCACCGGTAAATATGCCAGTCCCATTAGTCGTGTCTGGGCATCACAGGTCACGTAAAGATGACCTCGGACTCGGCCCCACACAAGCAACCTTCGCACTCCCCTCCGTACCCGACCAAAACTCCTTCAAAAGCCAGTGAGACCCCTACCGTCGCACTGCCCCCCAGGTCCGCGAGTGACACCAAGCTTTCACCCTTGCCGCGCGTCTCTGCGGGGAGCCGCAGAGAGTGCCCTTCGGCTCGGTACGGCTCGCCCGTTTTGTGATTAGGGAGGATAAGACCAAGCTTTTGGCCCCCAGTGACATAAGACAATGACGGAAGTATACATATATACCCAAATCTCGCTTTGGAGAGGTAATTCATATCCCCAAGTTTCGAGCACTTTGGGATGAATTGGTTATTTGAGCAGCTGAAAGAGTACATGCCGCATGCCCATTGACATTCAGCTCCAATCGGAGGACTCTTCCAGCGAAAACCCAGTTCTTCGGACCCCAGATAGGACCACCCCCGACTTGGCCATGGCCGTGGATGTTCTTTCTTCGGTCGGTCTGAAATGATGGCAGTTTCGGTCATGGCACCCGGACATTTCCTGTTTTTTTTCTCCCTCCGGACCAATGAACGGACTATCCTATATCCCAGACACTCCATGGGTCTATGCCGATCAATTGACCCTCCAAACCACCCATGGCAGTCCGACATGGCTGTCCCAGACGTGCCGTGTATGGGTATATGTGCGGGATGTCAACCGAGCTCCTATATGGTTTGGTGATGGAGGTGCCATGACTGTTTTCGAGACATTCGAGTCGAGGATTCCGAGACATGCACTGGAGAACAACCACTGAGATGTCCGACGAGTGTCGTGGGACTGCCATGTCGGACTGCCTTCAAAACGGCCAGGGGTCAATATATTCCAGTCTCCATTCGTTGTCTCAGCATTGCTTTGGCTAGACAGTGCGCTTGGATCGCTCTCGTGCGTCTCTCTTCCAGTCCCAATGGAGTGTTCCACAGGTACTCGGAGTGAAACATGGTGAAACTGTCCAATGCGAGCGAACCGGAAACGGCCGTCAGCCAAGCCAACTCTTCAGAACCCGAAAACGGCCATCCGGTTCGATTCCAACGCGATCCGCGCCATGCCAGCACAGATGCCTTGACAGATGGCTGGGATCTGGGGAGGAAAATTCCATGTCTTTTTGCATCAACAACGGGGTTTCAATTGATCCGTGTTCAATTGATCGGTCAATTTGATTTTAGGTCAGTCTCTCAGAGGGTATTTCAGGTGGCGCGCTGTTGACCGCTACCTTTTTCGGCCCGGCCGAAAGGGATTTTCGAGGTCTATACATTGACTCTTCAAACACCTGCAACCACCTAGTAATGCCCTTGTTACTAGTATACTAGCTTCTTGTTATTATTAGCGATAAACTTGTTACTACTAGTCTGTCCATGTACCTGGACCTTGGAGTGTGAATAATGGATAACAATGGAGATCCACCGCTGATATGGGATAGTCGATTGCCAGGAGACCCCTGCCTTACTGAAGGTGCGGTTAGGGGTTACTGGTTCCAACCCCGCCTGGCGGTCGAAACGAGGCGTCACCTCAAAGAGGGATGCGGAAGGAGTTCAATAAGGCGAGGGAAGGAGGAAAAATTGGATCCGGATGTGGATGTTTAATATTTTGATATATCAATATCCACATATTCATCCGGATCAATATGTGGATTTGGATCCGGATATCAATTTAATTCATTTGATATATGTCATTTGATCATTAATCTGAATTGAATGTAGCATATTCATCATGAATCCGTTCATATCCCTTCGATGCCTTTGATGCATTGGGTCTGTCCTATTATATACCTGTAACTGTCAGTAAACAAGCAAATCATACCCCCAATAATCAGTGGACACATAATCCACTAATAATCCACTGGGCCCTGGTATTAGGATAGACCCAATCGATAAATATATTTATCTCCAACAATCCCGCTAGTCAATCCTAGTTGTGGGAATCTCCGGTCAGTTGTCACTCGGCTGTTTTTTTTGATCGAAAGGACGAAACCCTTTGAATACTCTTTGAGTATAGATAATTCCAACATCATGGTGTTCATCAACTCTAAGAATCGGGGCCCTCAGACACACGATCCCGATTCTGAGGGTCCAGATCCCTGGAGGGTTGAGACCCCAAGGATTCTTAGGGTACTGTAACACTGTATTTATATCTTGACCGGTCGAGGCAGGTTCGAGATGGTTCGAGGCCCCATAACGGAGCTTCGGACTCTTCAGATGTAGTTCTCTACATCTGGTAGCTGTATGTATGCTACCCGGAGATGACACAGGAGTAGTGAAACATACTTGCGGAAATGAGTCTTCCTATCTCATGTGTCCGCAGTTGCAACCCCCAAAATTGTATCATATGTGTCCAAACTACATGAAGGAGGCTCAAAAGGACTATAAGGTCCTATCTCATGAGGACGTATCTCAGATTCGGCAAAGGGGAAACAACATTGCGAGACACTTATCAAAGGCAAACGGAAGGGTAGTGCACAGAAAGGGTTTTGCAAAAACCTATTCTACTAACGTCGTGGAAGGTGCGTGACCTTCGTAGAACCCAAGGCTGTTCGTGGACAGTTCGTGGAATGGTGGGCCAGTAGGAGAACTGACTGCAACGAAATCCCAGAAACCTTCGCAGAACTTCGTGGAAGGTATTCTTGATGCACTAACTTCGTATAAGCGAGTTTTGCTGACCCCCTTTCTCCACACACCCTCCGTTTAGCCTTCAACTTAAGAGACGTTTGTGAAGGAAAGTCTGAGCCTTTGGACAACTCAGTTAGGCCCACAAAAGTTGTAAAATGTCCCTGTCTCATGTGCTCAATCCATTTTTGAGACCTATCTCGTGCTTTTCGCACACTTTGCAATGTAATTTCCCATCTCATCTTCCCCTAGTATATTCGGGGATTCCAACCACAATCGCTATAGGGCTCCAAGTACATCAGAAGGTACCTGGAGCCTAGGGAATTGATTTAGTTTTCTTGACGGAACGGCCCAAGGAGACGCTACACCAGGTCAACCATTATACACGTAAGAGCATGAGCTTGTGAGGCGAACGGGTGTTTGACCGTACAGAATATTGAAGAGACCAAGAGAGGTTAAGTGACCTGAACTAGGACCTTACTGGGGTACCTATGAGATAGGCGAACTAGGGTCCTTCAACCTCTGTTGGGATGTCCCTTTGTTTGAACAAAAACATCTGGTGTTGAAGTTTTCCAGCAGACATGGACAAGGCACGAACCACTTTTTTGCCGTATATAGTTAGTACGAACTCATCATCATAGCTTATTAGTGACGCAGGTGATTTCTTGGGGTTTCGGCCCAGGGCTCAAGATCGCCTGTGATAGGATTTGCAGGATCTACTTGTTTTGCCCCAGACCCGTCTTTGCGGGTCGTTTCTGCGCCGCCATAGGTCCCTGGAGCCCCACGTGGCATAGACGCCACCGTAGGGTCAGGGCGAGAGCTCGGCATTTCCTTCGCTTGCGAAGGCACAAGCCGAGGCTGCGACCTCAGATCCTAGCCAGACTGAGGCAGAAGAAACTGTTGCTGGAGAGTCACCATTCCAGGCCTCAGTACGTCATCAAGGTGATGACATGGAAGGGACGCAACCAGTCCAATGGTCGTTGGCAGTCATGGCAAGACTGGAAGAGCGATCAGGGACAAGAGAAAGAGAAGGACAAGAAGAAGAAAGAGCCTTCGGTTGCCCGATCCCAGAAGAGCGAAGTGCTGGAGCTGATCTCCTACGACGGCAAAAGAGTCGCACTGCCCGACGACAAAGGAGCGGTCGGATCTTCTTCTGCATCCTCGTCTGGCTTGCAGGAAGAGAACAAGCGTCTAAAGGATGCTTTGAAGTACTTCGCCAACAAGAAGGAGGACGAGGAGGTGCCGGAGGATTATCGTCCTTTCTTGCACGAAGACCCACGAGAGAGTCTCCGTGTACAACAACGAGAATTGAACAAGCAGAAGAAGATGATCGGCAGAGTGGAAAAGATCCGGTCCACCATGGAAGAGAAGAGCCAACGATGGGTGCGCTGGAAAGCGAGAATTATGAGAGGTTTAGAGCTCGAAGAACAGCGGTACAAGGAGGAGTACAAGCAGCTCGAAGACGAACTTCAGGCTGTAGAGACTGGCAAGGATGTACCCATGGACCTCGAGAATGTTGGCACGGATGGCCATGGTGGAGTGGAGGACGAGTTGACGGAGGTGAAGCACCAGGTTGGTCAGATGGCCGACTATATGCAGAGGATCGAGAAGAGGAATTTGGACTTGACCTTACAAGTCCAGGACTTGATCACTGCTGTCCGCGAGGCAAAGCAGTGCGATGTGCTGCAGACTTCGCCGCAGAAGCCGATTCGTGGTTCAGGCTTCACTCTCCCCATCGAGGTCTTGCCCTCTCGCCAAGGCGACAAGAGCCGCAGCTCGAGCAAGGAGCGTTCGCGGTCACCTTGCCGGGGGCACGAAGAGCCTGCATTGAAGTTGACCGATGTGGTCAAAGAAGCTGGCTTGGAGCATCTTCTTGCTGGGATGTCGCCAGAGCATCACGATCACTTGATGGCCATCATCACTTCGGAACCTGCAAATTTTCAGAATCCCAAGCAGGTCCAAGAGCTGATCCATACTATGATGACTCAGCAGCTTGCCGAACAGACAGCGGTAATGGATGCTGGCCTCGAGGATCAGATCAAGACTGGACGACGGGATGTTCTGAAACCTTTTGGGCTCCCCAGGGAACGCTCGGCCAAGCGACCTGGGATGCCACTTTCAGAGCGGACAGCCAATGTTGGGGACCACCGGAGGGTCTCCTCTCGGAGTGCGGACTCGGTGAGTCACATGTCGTCCATGGAGTGAGCGATCTGCCTGGTGAATGCAGTGGCATGCCATTTGATGCATGGAACCTGCAAGCCAAGCGAAGCTGTAGTTTCTCTTCCCTTTTCTTTGGTCAGTGCGCTATTTTTCAAAGCAGCACGATCAGGCCTTTTTCCTTAGTGATGTTTAGGCCCGTTTTTGCGATGTGGATGAGAGAGGTTAGGAGTGAAGCTGGGGCTCCGCACTCTTGGGTTTTGAGTGCTCCGAGCTGCCTGTCGCCCGCTGCTAGTTTTCAGCTGCCAAATCATTTTGAGAAGACAGTTGTCACCTCTAGTGGTTGGAATGGTCGAGATGAGATTGATGCCGAAGAGAGCTGTACTGAACACGATTTCCACCGATGTGGCCTACCAGAGCCTGCGGATGGATGCACATGTCTTGCCTTGGAAGCGCTTGTAGCGTTTTTGAGACCCTTTTCCGAGCATGCCAATTGTGTTTTGTTTGCTTTCTGTGCACAAGCATTTATTTGTATTTGGGTCATCTTATTGGTTTGTGCTGCACGTTTCTCTCGAGCCTATCACTTTGAGAGCAAGAATGGACTTTTCAGCCGATGGAGTGCCCGATGCCTGAATCCCATTCCACTGGCTAGGGACTCTGTGACTGCGGCCCTGCTGCATTTTGTCAGCCTCACTTTCGCATGTTTGCCCCTTGAGTATGTTAGCGAAGAGTTGGCTGATCCGAGTTTTGGACTGCAAGCCTTACAAGGATTGTGCAAGATTCATTTGGCCTGCATTTGCTACTTTGGCTTCCTGTTTTTGCTTAGGTTCAGGATTGGTTTCGTAGGCAAGCTAAGGCGGGTGACGCCTTGTGGAAGGAGGCCCCGAAGTTCCAAGACGAAGAAACGTGGTAAGTTTCGGCTGATTGCTCTCATTCTCCTTTGCAATCTTGTATGTGCAGAGGGTATTCATGTCCTCGAGAATTGTGGACATTCTCCTGGTCAACATGATCTTCCCTTTTCCTCGAGGCCTTGTGGGGAAAGTGAAGCTGCTGGTGGCTATGATTGTCACGAAGAAGGCCTTCATGCTTGGAGGGATTTCCCCTCCCAAGCATGTGCTCCGCTTCGGTGTCGAGCAAATTGGTTGCTGCCTGGCAGTGATCGCAGTTTTGTGCCAGTTTTGGGGTTTGAATACCACATTTCACGCCCACCGATTTTGGTTGATGCCATGTATGGGGATGAAGCTCAGCTGATGCAGGCTGGGCCGCCGTTTGTTGATGCGATAACTCAGCATATCTTTCGGGTCACTGGCAGGAGAAGTGGTGTCCGTGTTTATGTCTGGTTCCATCCATCTCATTCGCTTGGGGTGTTTGTGCAATGGTGTCGGATTTTGGAGTACGATGCACCGGTTCCGGCCGGACCGCTAGTCAGGGGTATTTGGGCTGATCAACTTGGGCGAGACACCGGATTCCTTTACCCCGTGCGCCCGCCTCCCTTAGAGGATGGTGGCCCTGCTTCGCATGTGCTCGTTTCTTGCCTTGAGGGTGACACCATCATGCCAGCACTGGTTGAGATCTCGACAACTGACCAAAGTTTTAGGGGTAGCTTCTTCTTCGTTGTGCGGCGGTTTCTGACTGGGAGTGAGATTTTCGATCAGGTCATTCCCCAGGTTGAATGCATTTGGCTCCATGAGTGCTCCATTTTGATGGGAGCGCCAGGACAAGTTCGCATTTTTCATTGGGATGACCTTGTGCCGCTGTATGAAGGGGCTTTCCTGCGTATTCGCTACATCTGGAGGCCGCAGGAACAGGGAGAGTCCTCTACGTGCGATGAGGGCTCCTCTTCGGATGACTCTGACTCTGATTCCACATCTCTGTCAGGTCCACCCAGCGGCAATGAGACCTTACCTGCCAATAGGCCTGATGCTGCTTCGGGCGAGGAGCGCCTAACGAGAGGGTCTGGTGGCTCACACCCTCTGGCCCTCGACCTGCAAGCGGCTCTGCCTTTGGACCTTACTGATGATGACAAGACTTCGCTGATGCACATGCCTCTGCGTCGATTTGTCTATGACCGGCCGCTGCATGGTGCGGTTGATATTCCCCAACAAGTCTTGCAAGACAGCCTCCTCCAGTACTTGCAAGCTGAGGCCCATTTGCGACCCACTGACCCCATGATGACAATGGTTTGGATCTTGGTCAATGAGGACCCTGTGAATTTGCCCATCACCATGTTCCGAGCTCATGACAGGAGAATGCTGACCACGCAGGTGAGTGAAGCATGGCGAGGGCACAATGGTTACGAGGTGGCCAGTGCCTTCCTATGTTCGCCCCAGCCGCCTCGCTTTCACATGCGCGAGGTACCAGGTCGATCCCTCCTTGTTACTCCGAAACTTGAATTACACCCGCACTGGGCGGCTTGGCTCATGGATGTTTATCTTGTTTCGGATTCGGACAAGGTTTTCAAAGAAAGAGTGGCCATCTGGACCATGCAGCTGACTGTTGGTGATCTCGCGCAACGTTTAGGCTATGATGCCAAGGGTGCTCGTGCCATTCGTCTGGACTTTCCGGGAGTGACATTGACGGAGACCGAGGAGATCTGTTTTCCACCGGGTACCTTTTTTTCGCATGCTGCTGAGGTCGGCAAGTTCATGTAGAATTGGCCCAGGTGTTGATATGCCGGATGAAGCTTCGCTCTTCCAAGTTAGGCATCGTGGTGGTTCAGTGAGGCCAGTACTGCGCCTTTTCGCTAACACTGTTGTCTCCAGCCAGGTGCTTCTTCGACAAGAAGTTGTACAGCTTCGGACAGCAAGAGGACCCTGGCCTGTGATATGGATACATCTGGATGGGCAGAATGAGCCATGTGAATGCAGACTCTCCTTTGCCCGTACCTATGAGTTGGCTACCTTGGTGCGAGCAGTTCGATGGGCATTGCGATCCTTTGTTGGGCTTCATGTCCGACTTTACCTGGGCTATGTCGATCCTCAGCCTCTACCTTCACAGAGTCTGCGGGACGATGTGGTGCATCTTATTGCTAGCAAGCATCGACCGCGTTCTGTGATGCCGATTGTGTTGCATGTATGGCAATATCATGAGCATGTGTTGCGGACTCAATGGATTGTGACAGCACTGCCGCAGCTGGCCACTTGGGCCCACAGTGTACTTGCGATACAACGGTGGACTGTTTGTCACCTCTCTGGTGTGAGATGTACTTTCTTCCTTGAAGGAGTGCATGAGCTTGGCCCTGTGCCTCTCCGAGTTCATCCATGGCAGCGCATTGATGGTGAGTTTTCACTTTCGCCTTCCACTGAATGTGCTCCTGCTGAGACACTGACTATGTCATCACCAGACTTCTCAACCCCGGCTGTTTGGGAGGATAACACTGCAACCTCCGATGGAGAGACAGGTTTGACTCCTGGGCATGAGCATTATGATGACCTTTCCTTTATGCAGAGGACAGTGTCTATGAAGCTCACTGATTCTTTTGCACGGGCTGCTGAACGACAGGGACCATTTTTGAACTATCTTTGGTTGACCCGGAGAGAGTTGACTGATGCCTGGTTGGATGCCGGCAGGGACATCGGATATGACTTCTTCCGTGTTCCTGAGCAAGGAGTCTGGGAAAAACAAGTGCTTGGCTGGCGATTCTTGGCCTATGAGCAGAGATTTGGGGAGAGCTTTACGATACAACTCTACCGCCATGGGCTTTGTGCAGCCCAATTGATCTCGCCCTTCGAGGATGATGGTATTCTTCGGATCTGTTTTTTTGACAGTTTTTCCGATGCCACAGATGCTTGACCTTGGAGGTGGGCCACGGAGCCAGTCAGACTCAGTTGTACTTGCTCTGGTAGAGGAAGTCTTTGCCTCAGATTACCTGCCTCTGGTGGTCCAGCACTTTTTCGACGGGGAACGAACAATTGTTGCTGTGCAGTGTGATCCGGGGTGTACTCCCAATTTTTTGTGTCACATCCTCGGGTTTTCTCTGCAGTGTGATCCGCCCTTTGAAGCACATGTTTACTTTCGTTTTGATGATTTGGAGAGGACTTTTGTCGGTCACCAGCGGCTTGGTTTGCCCAAAGGTGCCTTCGTGCAGCTTTTTAGCAAGCATATGAGGCCGGGAGAAGATTGTGATCTGTGGGGCCCCCCTTTTCGAGAACATGAGGTGCTCCAGATTTCGTCAAATTTACCTGCCTCGGACCCTCTCCCAGATCTTGGAGACGAGGCCTCTCTGGTCCAGACCCCTTGGATTGCTGACATGAACTACGATGAGAGTGACTTCCTGGAGGCAGCTGAGAGGCTTGTTCGTGATGGAAGAGCAGGTGATGGAGCATACCCTGCTATGCTGCTTGTGCGAGCCGGGGATGTCTTCTCCTTTGATGTTTTGCGTCACTACCTTGGAGAGCGTTTTCCTATCGCTGACAAACCTGTCTTCACCATTCATGTTTGGGCGGTTGCCCATCAAATTGTGACCTTTGCCAGAGTGACTGCCCTCCAGCAGCGGCGCTCCTTTACTAGGTCTTTGGTTGAAGACTGGGCCGATTGGGAAGAGCGGTTGCCGTGGTGGCTACACATTGTCGAACCACAGCCAGGTTCTATTTCTCTCCGGCTAATGCCTATAGATCTTGTGATGCTGAGCCAAGCGCAGAAAGAGGCTGGGTGCAAGGTTTTCATTATCGACATCTTGTATGTTGGAATGCCGAAGAGAGTTGCTTTCCTCTATCAGGCAGATGAAACAGTTGCTCATGTCCTCCAGAAGCTAGAGCTCTATGAAATATGTACACGAGGTCGGCATTCATGTATCTTCAGTGATCGAGCGCCTGAAGCGCGAAGATGGATGTTCTCTGAGCGGTTGAGAGTGCCGCATGGTACATGTTTTGTCCTGGAGTTCATGACGGTTTGTGAGGCCACTGGCAATGATCTGGGGTTTGGATCTTCACAAGGCTCTCCGGGGTCCCATTTGGCCCCCCCCCCTCTGGCACTGATCACTTACCCTCGCTTCCTGAGAGCAGTGGCATGGTGCGGGGATTTGGTTCTGCTTCTTTCCCTGATCAGAGCGATGCTGAGGGCCATCAAGCTTCCGCAGATGACACTTTTGCGATGATGCAGCTTGGGCGGCGCGTTGTTCCCCCTCCTCCTGAGCCACATTCCGGATGGATCTGCTCTACAGGCATGTCTGGTGATTGTGTCAAAGAGGCTTTCTTGAGCTATTTTTGTCGACCACTCTCGACGAGCCTTCAGATACGAACTTACATCCATGTCCTACATGGTACACCAGTTCGCAATGCCATTACCTTGCGTTTTCGGCCTTCTGAGCAGTTCACGCATCGGATTCTGGAGGCCTGGAGGATTCCAAGCGACCGTGATCTATATGCAGTCTTTGTGTATCCTACCCCGCATGGGGGTATACGGGGTTCTGCTATCCCTATCCTTCTGGCTCAGCTTGAAGATGTTCGGGACTTTTTCCCCATTTATGTCGAACTCCATTTGCCTCCTTATCAAAGAGGTAGTGTGCAGGTCACGCCCTGGACCACTGTCGGTGAGATGCTTATCTTTTTCTTGCAAGGATCTGGTGTCACGGACCTTGATGTGAGAGCAAGGAATATGGACAAGCCACAACTCTTGTTGGATAGGGGCGATCCATTGCATGCGAAGCCAGGAGATTACGTCGTTTTACTGCCTCATCGGCCCCGACCCCAATGTATCATGGAGGTTGCTTCACCTTCCTCTCCTTTGGCCAGCTCCGCAGCTACAGGACCGGTTAGCTTCCTCCAGCTTTCCTTTCATTTTCAGCCTTGTGTCACAGAGGAGCTGGCCAGATCACTTTGGGCACGAGATGTTATGGAAGGGTTGCGGCCCCCCTGGCAATGTAGTTGAATGGAAGGCCCGAGATCTCCAGACAATGGATGATCTCGCCTTTGTTGATGGCAAGGAGGTGGTAGTCGATTATGATATGGTTCCACAGGCCGATGAGCCGCGAAAGATTCACCTTTCTGACTACCTTGATTTCCCACAGGATCTTCCTGACAGCGGTTTGGCTTTGGACCACACTTCGGGTTTAGTGGTTGACTTGCCTGATCTTCGAGGTTTTGCCGATTCGTTGTTCATTGATCTGCCATCCCAGCACATGCCATGGAATGATTTGCGACAGCACTTGCCAGAAGAGTGCCAAGGGGATTTTGACTGTCTGCTCATGGAATGTGGCAAGCAATATGACAAGCTGGAGTTGTATTGCGATGGATCCTACATGCCGCAGAAGTCATCGAAAGCTGCTTGGGCTTTTGTTGTCCTTGGGAGCTGTCAAGGAAAGCGCTATTTGGTAGATGGTCGACATGGACAAGTTGAATGTGATCCGATGGGCACTGGCTGGATTGCCTGTGATGATCATTCTGCTAAGGCCGGTGAAGTCACTGCTCTTGTCCGGGCTATCGAATGGTGTTTTCGACGTTCGAGCACTGCCCCACATTCGTTCCTGTATGATGCACAAATTGTGGGTGGTGCTGCATCAGGGCAGTACAGTTTTGATCCGATGGACACTGCAATGGTTGTGCTTCGAAGCATGTCCTTGGCCTTGCAGACTTATTTGCCTGGACAGGTTGATTGGACACACGTTAAAGCCCACGCTGGGTGTCTTGGGAACGAAATTGCTGATGTGTGTGCCAAGCAAGCTATCTGGCAAGATGTCCTTGACGATACCCCGATTGATTATACCTCCATTGTGGTTGGCCCACGAAAGGCGGTTGAATTGCTGTGGTGGTTCTTCTCTGGATTTGGGCCACCTGGGGTCCTGCCCGAGTGCCGTGATGGAAAATTATTGGTACCGCCCATGAAGATCTCTGGCCCCCAGCTTCCGAAGAAGTTCCTGAAGACACAGAAGGCTGTCCCACAGAGGACTAAGAAGATTCGGCTTGCTGCTGTCACTTACAATGTGTCCAGTTTGCAGCAGCGCAAAGGCTCCTTCTTCGTCTCCTACCTACGCGCACAGGCTGATGCATGCGAGTATGATGTGGTTTTTCTTCAAGAGACGCGGACAAAAGAGAGCCAGCTTGTCCAATCACAGACACATTACCGACTGACCTCAGCTGCTGCTGAGGGGAGAGGGGGTGTTGAGCTTTGGCTTCTCCGGACGCGAGCTTCTGATGGAAAAGCTGTATTTGCTAAACAGGACATTCGAGTCATTTATGCAACTGCAGAGATTATGGTGGTGAAAGCTAAATATCGTGGCCTTCCGATTGTTCTCTTCACAGCCCATGCGCCGCACAGTGGCTCCTCCCATGGAGCTATTGATGCCTTCTGGAAGGAGCTGACTTGTGCCTTGCATCCGGTTTTGTCGAACTGCAGACACTTTCTTGGGGGCATCGATGCCAATGCCCATTTTGGGGCAGATTCTCTGCCTCATGTGGGTCCTCATGGCTTGGAAGGTAAGACCAATCTGGGTGGAGATCTGTTCAAGACCTTCTTACAACACTTTGCAGCGATGCTGCCCACCACCTTCGAAGGCATCCATTCAGGGGAGACTGCGACTTGGGTGAGTAATGTCAGCGGTGCAAAGGCACGTTGCGATTATTTTGTGACTCCTTGTGAATGGTCTGATGCTCTTCTTGAGACGGCACCCCATCCGGGCTTTGATGCTGGCACAGCTGGATTTGACCACACGCCTTTGTCCATAGGGGTAGTGTTTCTTGCTCAGGTTGCATCAAACTTTCACAAGCTCACGTCCTTTGATCGACAGCAGTTGAGCAAGACAGCCCCTGGACACCTGCAGGAGATCTTTGCTCGTCCGCCTGTCATTTCGTGGGATACACATGTTGACGAGCATGCTGTGCAGCTGGCAGATTGGGTTGAGCAGACTCTGCATCAGAATTTTCCATTGCAAGGATGCCGCCCACGTAAGTCCTATATTACAGATGAGACATGGGAGATCCGAAATCAACGGATGGAGTGTCGGCGTGAGAACCAGGCGCAGCGACAGCATGGCATGAAACTGACTATGCTTGCTGCATATGGTGCTTGGAAGTGGGGGGTCGTTCTCCCCACTCAGCAACTCTTTCTGTCGGTCATCTCTGCTGTCAAGCTGCTCCGGCAGCTCCAGAAACGCACTTTGGGCTTGACAAGGCGGTTGGCCAAAGCCTTAAGGGCGGATCGCACCATGACTTGCCATCACTTAGTGGTATTCTAGTATTTTTTCATTTTTTGGCCATCACACGAGAATTCCTTTCTTAGAGAAAGTATGAAAACGAGAAAATACAATAACATAAACATATAAAGAAGGCATCATGTTTAGCTGAACTGCATGCCTCCTCAAACAGTCCACAGAACCAGGCACGCATATGAGTGTAGACATTAATAGGGTAAAAAAGTTCTTTTTCACTTTTGATGATATTTCTTTCAAAGAGATAAAGTGAGGCCCACGGCCACAACGTCTTGAATCCAGAAAATAGCATCAATCCTTGAAGGTCGCATTTCCCTTTTTTGAGACACGAGATTTTAAAATATTTTCTGCTTCCATACAAAACCACAATGAATGAAATCAAGGCAGGCGTGGCTCAGCCAAGAAAGGCAAGTTTCATTGACTTCAATTTAAAGTTTACAGCAATAAGATTGTGCCTTTGCCACATTAAATGCCCTGCGCTGCTTTGAATATTAGTTTGCAAGAGCCACTACAGAGTACAGCATGTCCAAGAGCAATCCTTCAAAACAATTTGTGTTTAGCAGGCTTCAGTGCAAAAAGCACGATTGAGATGGAATAGATTTGGGGTTGTCAAACGACCAAAAGCAGGGTCAGCAACCCATCTTCGCATTCTTTTTGTGCAACGCAAGATTTGGCAAGGCGCAGTCAAAATTGCTTTGTCCCAAACCTAAGCTGACAAAACTGAAGCATTGGGGCCGAAGCAGCCCTGCATGGCCGATGCAGCCATCACTCGTCGTCGGCCAAGGGATCCCACACCTCTTCCTCGTCCTCATTCTCCACATTCTCAGCGTTTTCCTCTTCCTCCTCCTCCTCTTGCTCCTCCTCCTTGGCTTGCTGGGCTTTGGCTTTCGGCTTCTTTTTGTCTTTGGCTTTAGGCTTCGGCTTTGCTTTAGGTTTCCCCTTAGGCTTCGGCTTTGCTTTCGGATCTACATCCCTTTGTGGCTTTTGGTCATCACCTTGGCCGGTGGGATTGGAAACACTTCCAACCGCTTCAGCGTAAGCTGCAGAAAACAAAGGTGACTCAGGGTCTTTCATGTCCTTTTCCAGCAACGTGAGCAAACGTTCTTCGAGAAGGCGCTGGTGTTCAGGGTTGAAAGCTATGCCTACGTACCCCACACGGTTGCGCAAAGCTGCCCAAGCCATTCGTGCATCCAGCGGTGTCAGATCAATGATCATTTTCACAAAAAAGTCATGAATCAGCTCTTCACAGAGCTCATACGGAGGACTGTGGTAGCACACCGGCTCTGAACCATTGCGGGGTCTGCTGTTCTGCTTGTCTCCATCGTCCTTGTCGTGCGTTTTCCCACCCACCAGGATCTGGTGTTTTTTCCCCAGAAGTTCTTTTTTCTCTTTCCAAGGCAAGTGCCACTCAGAAGACCAAGGGGGCATGTGCACATTGGCAATCAAGTCGCCTGTGGTAGAACCTGCGAAGTGCTTTCTGTCACGGCTGGGAAGGGACAGTTTTTTGGATGTGAAGATGTGACATCCCTCCATTTGCTTCAAGGTGCAGGTTCCACGGACTCGCTTCTTTCTGGCTGCTAGAGAGGATTCTGAGTATCCAATCATCAGTGTGTCTGCGCAGAAGGTTGGCTTGTCCTCATCTTCCTGGTCTTCTTCTGCATCTTCTTCATCTTCTTCGTTGTTTTCTTTGCTTTTGGCCGTTCCTTCTTTCCAGGGCGACATCAATTTGTTTCGAAGACCTTTTTTGCCGGCGTCAAAGACCACAGCCACGTCCCCTGCCATCAGGTTTGGGTGGCTGTGGCCTATTACCTCTTGCCGCGCTGTAAGAACACTTTTGACGAGCTTGGTGTACAAGGGCTCCCGGAATGTTGCCGTTCTCAAGTCTGGCCGCGTGGTGGGTTCGCCATATTTTTTCAGATCAAACAAAAACATGGCCAGGCCAGTTGGATCCCCGCGTAGCGACATGAAAGGAGTTTCTTTCAAGGCTTTTTCCAGGTCCACATTTGTGCGATGATCGCTTACAAAGCGGACATGCTGGGCAAGGACCTTGCGCATGTGTTGAAGCCACAAAGCTTTATCTGCCTCAGAAAGTGCAGTGGATGACGGGGCCGTTGATTCAGAGGCCGCAGCAGCCTCAGAGGCCGAAGCAGCCTCAGTTTCCTGAGGCTGTGGTTCTGTTTCAGCAGCAACTATTTCTGCTGGCCGTTCTTGCGTCGCTTCAGGCGTCGTCTCTTGGCGAACTTTTTGTTCGATTTTCTCCATTGTGGACTTCAGCGACGGGTAATTCAAAAAATCTTGGACTTCGTGTTTGCTTTTTATTGCGTCCTTGTATCTCAGGTCATACTGACTTCCATACACCAAGGCGTCCAGGAAATCGCAAATTTCAGTGACGCTTGGCGGGCAGCCCAGTAACCAGGCCGTATCAGCCTGTGTGTCAGGGTATGGCGACAAGTGTTTTCGCACATTATCGAAGGAACCACAAAAGTTGCGGATCTTTTCTTTCCATTCCTTGCTGAGGTCCAAAGTATTCAACCACTGGTTCAGGCAATGATTCAAAGTCTTGCGCTTCATCTTGAGGACCTCGATGTAACTTTGCCTTGAGTCTTTCAGCTTGCTGATTACAAAAAAACCCGCGTCAATGAACGACATGCGGACACCGTCCACCATTCCTTCCAGGGACCAGGCAATCAACTCAGGCGTCCCTGCTCTGTCAATCAAAGCCTGCAAGGCGTAGACTGACTTCCATGCATTGGAGGACAACCAGTTTTGGTCGCACCACTCCAGCACTTCTTGACATTTGGGGAGGCTGAGAAGTCGTCGATGGATGGTCAAAGCCGAATCGATGAAACTCTCTGAGATTTTTTCTTGGTTCGAGGCTAATTTGAGATGCTGGGTGTAAAGACCAGCCAGTTTTTTCGAACCCAAGTTGGCCTCAGTTTTTTTCTTCTGCTCATGAAAGCCTGCGATCTCATATATGCGTTGCCTCAAGCTCATCTGAACGGACAGCCCCTTCTCCACCATCTCCTCACGAATATTGGCCGCGCGCCAATACCGTTGTTCACCAATGGGACAGATTTCAAAAACAAAGGTGGCCGTGAGAATGCAATTCTTCAAGGCGCGCAAGACTCCAACCTTGGCTTTGGTTTCAATGGCTTCGGCGAGGGCGAACAGCAGGGCATGCACCGGCTCTGGAGGACTGAGGCGCTGAAATCCATTGTCCGGACGCTTGCCGATGCAAGCAGGTGTTTCCAGAGCAACAGTGATGGTAAAGGGGCACAACGACGGTGGCTCGTTCGAAGGAAACCAGTGCTGCTTGATTTGTTGCACCTGTGCACTGTTGATGGGAACCTTGTGGGTGGCCAAAAACAAGTCTTGGTGGAAAAAATTTGCCGCGCACTTGTAGACGCCCACGTTTTTCAAGGCCGAAGCAGCCTGAGGCAGATCCAGTGATGCTTCTCTGCCGCCATCTTTGACGGACAAAGGCTCCGCTGTGAGGATGTCCTTGAACATATCATGTGAGTAAATGACGGCTAAAGCATCATGCACCTTCATCAGGTGTTCCTTCGAAGGTCCAGGATCCATGTCCACGTCTGCGTCATCTGCCGCCGGAAGGGCAAGGTGCTCTTTTTTTTGCTTTTTTTTGGGCGGCATGGGCAAAAAGTTGATTTGAGTTGACTTGAGCCGCTCAAATCTCACAGGTCACAAACATTTAGGAAAAAGAGGGGGACAGGGGCATGTCACGTTGCGATATCATCTTTAAATCTTCCGTAATTATCTATAGAAGTATGGATGTCAACATTCACTTCAAATGCAATTCCTCGAAAAAAAACTTGCGCAGACTTTCTTTTTAAGTCTTCTGAACGACATCCTGCGGGGCCGCTCACAGCCATCCACGCGTGGTTGTGTGCAGCCACAGCAGAAACAAAAACAGCCCTCTCACATGGCCGAAGCAGCCATCTTAGCCACCATGCTGCGGACATGCCGGGTCCGTGCAACACTGGCGGCACATGTGGCTAGTGCATCCACATCCAGGTTGGTTGCGTTGGCAATGGGCAAGTCGATCACCTTGGGAGGGCGATTGCCAGCGGCCGCCCTGTGCTGCATGGCTCTCTGAGCTTTCTTTTGGGCCCATCCAGAGTGCGTGCTGCGATTGCTGCCCCATGGGTGTTGCGTGGGCGTTGACGACGCAGACCAGACGGCTTGCCTCACAACTGTTTGCATGTCACTCCTGAGTTGGTGGACCGCGGAGACGACGTCGGCATGACTTGCAGGACGCTCCCTCAAAGAAACGCCCAGCTTTCTGGTTGGACGCGGGCTGCCCACAGATGGGCTTGGCTCCCGTGAGCTTTTCGTCTCTCTTTTTTTCTTGTCTGCGCTTTGGGGATACCCAGTGGTTGCTTGCCTTTTTTTAATGTCTTTGGCACTGCCCGCATGGGGTGCATCATCATCGGAGGAATATATGCACTCAGAGTAGTACTCGTAGTCATCATCTTTTGCAGCAATGAAGACCCTCCTTTGCTTCATTTTCTCTGCTGCACGGTCCTCCTCGTCATTGTCATCCAGCGGTTTCTCAATGTGATCAGGTCTTTCTGTCAAGATCAAGCCGGACGATGGTGGATTGGAGGAACCTGCCGCAGCCGCAGCAGCTGCAGTCTCAGCCACGGCACCCTGAGGCTGGTCAGGCACCGCCTCTTTTTCTGTGGCCGAAGCAGCCACAAACTCAGTGGCCGAAGCAGCCACAGACTCAGTGGCCGAAGCAGCCACAAAAGCCTCAGTGGCCGCAGCTGCTGGAAGAGCTGCCATGTCGTCATCAAAATCAACATCGTGGACAGATTCGTCCTGGGCAGCAGCCACGGTCACTTCGTCGTCGTCCTTGCCGCCTGCTTGGACGACTGTGGTCCCGACCTCTTTTGGCTCCAAAAGCGCCAAAGCCCGTTGCACCAACTCTGGCTTGTGCGGACCATTGGGAGGCCCTTCGGCAAAAATTTGTTGGACTTGGGGCGGGCACTGCAGCCGCAGATGTTGGACCAACTCCTCAAAAGTGCCAAGGATGGTCATCTTTCCGCCCACCCATGAATCCAAAGAGCTCTGACCTGGTGGCAGTTTCTTTTTGTCTGCATGAAACCAAATAGCATCAATCAACGTGTCCTGGCCTCCACAGGCCATCATTTTTAACGCCAGCCATTGGTCGTCGATGACGCAAGTCATTCCTTCAGTGAAATACTTCTTGTCGTCCATGTGCTTGACCAAATTCACTTGGCCTTGTGGCATTCCCAGGGACACGCAAAAACGGTGCACCCAGTGGGGGCACTTGTCTGGCTGGTTTACGACACCACCTTCGGCCACCTGCCTGTGCGGTGCTTCAACATGTGGATGAACATGTATGCACCAGGCATGGCTGCCCGGTAGATAGTCTGTCCGTCCTGGTACTCCACCTGTTTGTCGCTCAGCACCCCACCAACGTCGATCGCAACCTGCTCTGCTGCCCGAGCTGGATACTTCTTGACGTAACGTCGCATTTCCAGCGCCATGTGGCCGAAGCAGCCACTGGCCGAAGCAGCCAGAGGTGGTGGCGAAGTCTTGGGCCGCCGAATGGCTACGGCGACAAATGACGACGACGACGACGACCACGACGACGACGACGCTTGACAAATCTGGTTTGGAAGGAGATGTCAAATCGCCATCCCCTTCCGAGGTTCAAGGACGACCCCGAGCTTCCTAAGGAGATGACAATGACATGACAACTGCTTCTAGAATAGAAGCGCTTAGTGGTATTCCCGTTTCGCCCCCTTGTCGTCATCTCCTTACAAGGTTCAAGGACGACCCCGAGCTTTGGAAGGAGATGACAATTCGCCCTTACCTTACAATGGTTTGACTATAATTTATAAATCTTAGGAAGTTCAAGGACGTCCCCGAGATAGTGGGCAGAAACTAGGTTTAAAAGCGGCATTGCACTCCTGCGCCCTTTTTTTCCCTTTCAATCATTCATAAGTCGGTCGTCGTGGCCGAAGCAGCCACTTTCCTCCATGGCCGAAACAGCCAATTCCTCCATGGCCGAAGCAGCCAAACTTCACTCAACATTTCCTTCTTTCAATTCGAATTCCCACCAGGATCCACCAAAGTTTCCGATCCGCAAGTCATCATCCAGCTCCGAGTGCTGCACGGCCTTATTGAATGCTTCCCAGAGGTTCTCCCGAAACGTCGACCACCTGAAGTTCTTGTAATCCAGCGTCATAGCATCCAGATAGCTGATGAAAAGGGTGGCCATATAAAAGTCCCACTTCGTGAAACGAGTCAATGGTACTTTGATCCCCTCAGTCGTATCTGGCAGCCCTCCGACAATCCTGCATTCAGGATAAGTACTGGGGTCTCCATAGCGCAAGGTGGTCATGACATCGATCGCAATCTCGATTTGCCACCCAAAATCTGCTCTGAAAGGTCCCAGATGGCAATAGCACCAGAACAGAGCATTGCGAGTGCATTCAAAAACATCTTCCATCTTTTGCAGCCCAAAGACATTGACCGGTCGCTCTTTGAGAAAGAGCTGTATCACACATACAAAATGACAAAAGTTGGCCTCGTCAGCGCCTGCTTCCGAACGCAGCGGCATGAGCACCAATGGACCAGAAGAGCGCGACCAAGCACGAAGCACGGGGCCAAGAAAACTTGAACCAAAAAAACGAGCCTTTTTCTTGCACACGCAAGTCATGCGGTTACAAATTGAACATCCTGGCATTGCTGTGGTTGCAGTCAAAAACATAAAACAGCTTTTGCAGCCCATGGCGGTTATTTTTCATCCCAAGCGCGGAATCTGAACTTGACCACCCCCAGCCAAGTCGTCCGTGTCAAGCATGCGACCAACCCTTCACAGTGGCCGAAAAAGGCAAATACTTGGCCGAAGCAGCCAGACAGTCAGATTGGGAACTCCGCCGCCCTTGAAATCAAACCAGCTGCATACAATGCGCCCTGAAGCACGCAGCCAACCAAAGGAACCGGCACACAGTTGCCCAGCATTCCTTGCAACTGGGCCTTGCTGACATGCTCTTGCCAACCTTGCAACTCGTCAGATTTGAACCCAGAGACCTTGAGGATCTCATTTGTCGACATTTTTCTACCACGAGTACTGATCCAGAAGCCACCAGTCTTAGCTCGAGATTGGCACAATGTGCGGCTGACATCCACCCCAAATGTGGAGTATGCCTTGGTGCAGCCGATGTCAATAGCTACAGGAACCCGGCGTGGGTCTATGCCTCGCTTATGCACCTTTTTGAACGCATCCACAGTCAAAGCCTTAGCTCTTGCATTTTTTGGCAGGCGACCAGCCATATCAGTAGGTCCGGGTGCGTCCAAAACATCTGACAAAGAGCGTTTTCCTTTTTTCTTTGGCCACTTGAAAGGTCTTCTATATGAATCCTTCCTGATTGCCACAACAAACAGTCGTGCTCTCTGCTGAGGCACTTGATAATCAGCAGCGTTCAAAACTCCGACAAACACCTTGTAGTCCAGTTTCTCCAACGCAGCTTTGATGCCCCGAAGAACTGGGCGGTTTGTCTTGGAGCATAGGCCCTTGACATTTTCCAGAACAAATAGACGTGGTCTTTGTCTTTTAGCATACTGCACAGGAACTTTCAAAAGTTGACCTCTAGGGTCTCGCAGTCCCAGCCGCTTGCCCTGCGACGACCAAGGTTGGCAGGGGGGTGTAGCCACGTAACAGTCCACGGCTACCTCTTCTTCTGGTGACCGTGTGGCAGCGTCATTGAACAAAAATTGTGGGGAATGAAAATGGCGCAGCATCTTTTTGCACCCAGCGTCGCAGTCGCTGCTAAAGGCATGTTGCAAAGGCAATCCCAGCCTCTTGAGCGCTATAATGGCAGTATCCAACCCGCTGAAGTCAGTCCCCACCCGAATAACACGAGGAGTGCGAAGTAGCAGCGCCATTGTTCACTCACAGCCGAACCAGCCGCAAGTTTGAAGGCCGAAGCAGCCTCAGGAAACGTGTGAGTCAATGAATGCTGGCCGAGCCGAAATCTTACACAAATTATAGAATGAACAGACCTAGATATACTCCAACATGCAAATACCAGAAACCGGCTCAGCTGCGCATTTTTTCCACTTCCGAGACCGCCCATGTCCCCTTAAGAGCAGTCATTTGAAAAGCCCTGAACAAGACGCCAGCGCGTCAGCGCGCCGAATGCGATGCAAAAAGCTCTCAGTTGTGTGCATGTTATTGTCGCCCTCGCTCACAGCATTCCTCTCATCCTCGTGAATCACTGCGAACGCTTTGTATTTAGGATATGATCTCTGCTTGGTTTGCAACTGCTGGACTGTGCAAGCTTGCATCTTGTGAATCTTCCAGCCATGTCCCGGAGGAAGCGCTTTTCGAAAGTCAGTCCAAAATGTGTTGTTTTTTCTGCGCAAATTCGACTGACCAGGATAACTTTTCGCACCTTTGCAGTGCGATGGAATTTCAAAGCACAACCGGTTCTGGACGTGAAGAAGACCGGAGAAGCCTCCACCAGCCCTCGCAAGCCGGCCATCATTTGTAACAAGCATGGCAGGCCTTCACCTGGTTTGTCGCAAACAAATACATGCGCTTCAGACGCTTGCGTTGTCACCTGAAGCCCGTGGTTGGCTAGACCTGCGGTCAAGTCCATTGTGGCCGAAACAGCCAAAAAAGCTTTGCGGCCCGACAAGTCAGCGAGCAAGGCATCCCTTGGATTGTGAGTTGCAAGCTTTTGAACTCTGCTTGCTTGGGCCCGTCTTTTTAACTGATTGTTTACAAATTTGGCCTCCGCATCCTTGGCATTCTGTTGATCTTCGACACTAGCCTCTGGCAAAGATTTCTCGAACGTTGCTTGAATTCGTTTGCTCTGCTGCTTTTTCACTTGAAAAGCCATCTCCTTCTCATGGCCATCGGTGAAGAATTCAGAGTCAACTTGCTCCACGGTGCCTGAGTAACTGGCCGCGGCCGCAGCAGCCGCAGACCGACGTCGAGTCAGAAACTGCCGCTCACTCAAACCGGCTTGCGACGCAATTCTTTTGATCCCCTTGTCCCTTCGAGGTTTGGAATGTTCGCGCGGGAAGCCATACTGGGAGGCCCACGCAACCCTGGCAAGTTTGCAAATTTCAACTTTGTCGGCTTTGCTTTGCGTTGGCAGACCAAATATGAGTCTGAGAACCAATTCTTCGTTTCCAGGCAAAGAAGATCTTCGTTGCATGGTGTAACGGTTTTGCCCCAAACTAAAACTCTGTTCAATTCCCGAGGTGCTTGCTGTGCAGCAAAAATAGTTCTGCAACGCCACCATCAAAACGTCGCATGGGTGGCTTCTGCATGTCCCATATCTCTGCATCGCTGTCCTCCAAGCGTCTTTGTTTGCGTCCCGAACCATGTCATTGGCATTGTTCAATGACCCAACCTGCTCTTTGTATTCCATTTGTGCCCGGGGATACAGGTCTGCCCATTGCGACTGCAGCTGGAGCAAATCCAATTTGTATGTACGCGCTAAAACTTTCATGTGCGAATCGACTGCCGTGGGTCCTACCCCCTTCAGATTGAATATTTCAAATGCCTGGCAAATTTCAAAATTGGGGAACTCTGCTTGGATGGCCGCAGCAGCCAGCTTGACCCACGCTTGCATGCGCCCCATGCATCTGTCCAAAATGGTTCTGTCTACTCCACTACTGCCCAACGTTTTCAAGGTTTTTCCAACATGAAATAATATGGGAGACTTCAACTGGCTTAGTACCGTTGAGGTAAACCCAAATACAGTTGCGCAGCGACCTTCCACAAAGAGACTCCGAATCTCTTGCAAATACTGCTTCAATTCACCCGCCAGATTCGCTGGATCAACAAATTCCGTATCGAGAGATCGCGTCAAAGCCAGACTTGTGTCGGCCGCGTCAGCTAACATTGCTGCCTGCAAAAGATGTTCTTCCGAAACCCACAGCAACCACTGCTTGGCTTTTTTGGCTGAACTATCAGATCTGGCATTCATGACGTGGAGAGCCGTCTTGACAACCGCGTGGAAAAACAGGCAAGTGCGTCCAAGTGGTTTCGCGTGGGATTCAAATCTGTGGCCCGCAGCTCGAAAAGATGCTATGGCCGTCCGAAGGTGAGACTCACTGGTTTGACAGTGTTCCGCAAAAAGGCGTTTGAGTTCCATGGAGTCATTGATCAGTCGAGCCATTGACCCTGGTCCTCTACACATGTAATTCATCACTTCTTTCAACTTTTCATCTGCGTTCCAGGGCCGACTCGTCAACCTCCTGCTGGCGTGTGCCCGGTCTCTAAAGACATGCTGCAAATTTGGGAGCATAGGCTGGTTGTCTTCCGGAATCAAAGTCAATTGCGCAGACCGTAGAATCTCGCAGCTAGCCATTTCATCTGCTGCTGCATCAGCACAAATTGCCACTGTGTGTGAGCGCAGATGTTGAAAAAGCCGTGGCTTGAGATAGCCAGCTTGCCGGCCACCAGGCGCCGCAAGAAATCTGGAACAGGCGCGCTTCATCACTTCCCACGTGGCCAGGGACAGATTGTCTGCTCCTGTTCCAGTTTGCCTTCCCTGGCCTAAGAAGCCAGACCTAGTTGACAAATCTGGGGCCACAGCCATGAATCGTATTGCTAAGCGGCCATGCCGCTCATCGCGCATCAAAGAAATGTGAGAAGCTTTTGCAATGAACTTCTGGTCCAGAGATTTTAATCCCTCTGCCAAACACCATCCCATTTGCACCTCCTTTTTAGACAGCGACCTTTTAGTCGAAAAACATTCCATGAGCTCCTGAAATTGGCTCAATGGAGGAGCACAATCCGGGCTCGGGCCGCTGCAGCCTCCTTCCTTCAACCAAACCTTCACAGCTGACCGGTGTGATTTGCATGAATCATGCTTCTCTAGATTGATTTTCTGCAGTTGGCTTGCCTTTGTGATCGCATAATCTGCAAAAGGGCTGGAAACCTTGGTCGAATGGCACACTTTGCAACCAACACCCCAGGGCTGGTGCTTCACATCCAACCATGAGCCCAGCTCAGGCAATTCAACTGAAATCAGGAATATGTCACACCATTTAGGACTCAGGATTTCCCATTTCGCTTTGGCATCGCTTGAGCATTCCAAAGTGGCCGAAGCAGCCATTACTAAATGGCCGAAGCAGCCACAAAGACACGCGCGCAAACTGCTAGCATATCAATTGAGCCAAACACGAGATTTACAAATATCCAACCCACTGTTCAAAATAACACTTAATGCTTCTGCACGAGGGAGTCCATCGATTGCCATGAGGCAATGACAGGTCAGAACAAACTTGAAGAGAACTTGGATCCCTGAAAAAACAATGCACATGAACAAAAAGAAAATTGGCACGCCGCAACTTAAATTACATCTTAGTTGCAGACATTCATTGAATGACAGGTTATTATCTCAGCCCCCAGTCTCTGGACAAACGAGAGTTGAAAATAACTAGATAAAGGAAAAATACTAAACAAATAATTTCCAAGGCTACTCACAAAAAAAAATACTAGAATACCACTAAGTGATGGCAAGATGATGCTCGAGCGCCTTGGCGAATCTGCTAAGACTATGAGCCAGCAGGATTTTGCCAGTGAGCTCCGTGCTGCCGGTGTCCGCAGCAAGAAGAAACCAGGAAGTCTTGCACCGCTACCTTTGGTCTGCGACTCAGCTGGACAGCCCTTCGATACTTTCGAAGGGGTTGCGGAACACTGGCGACAGTATTTCGGTGAACAAGAAGATGGAGTTGCCTTTACTGTTGATGAGTTTCTGAATTGGCACAATCAAGGGAGTTCTCATGACCTTGTGCCACCGCTCTGGAATGAGCTGCCAACTCGCTTGGAAATTGAACGGGCATTTCGCAGAACTGCTAGGAACCGAGCTTATTTCGGTGATGGAGTGCCTGGTGATCTTCTTGCGATGATCCCTGCACAGCTCGCGGAGATCTACTACCCGTTGATGTACAAGCAGTCAGTGCTCCAGACTGAGGCCCTTCTTCACAAAGGAGGCCGCTTGGTGCCGATGTACAAAAAGGGTGATCCCAAGACATGTAGGAGCTATCGCAGCTTGTTCATCTCTAGTGTGATCGGCAAGGCATTGCATCGGGTGTATAGGGATGAGCTGGGGATTGTTTCCAGCACAACCGGCTTCCCATGCAGCTCGGTGGTTTGCGAGGACATACGATCACCCAGGCGAGCCATGCCCTCCACCTCTTCCACAAGGTTGCCATTCATGAGAACGCCAGTTCATTCTTCCTTTTTGTAGATGTGCAGAATGCGTTTTATCGCTTGGTGCGGCAACATTTTACTCAGGTTGATCAAGACTTGCGTAGTACTAGGGAACTATTCCGGATGTTGAAGTTGCCTGAATGTGCCCTCGACGAGTTCGTGAGCCTCCTGCGAGAGCCGCCTGCCCTTGCAAGTTCAGGTGCCTCAGCCTTCCTTCAGCGACTCTTTGCTGAATTCTACCGTTCTACCTGGTTCGCTGTTGAAGGGACACCTGTGGTCACTGCCACGAGGCGAGGGAGTCGCCCCGGCGACTCCTTTGCGGACCTCTGCTTTGGATTCGCGCTCCATAAAATCATGGCCTCTGTGGAAGAAAGATTGCTTGAGCGTTTTCCGATGCTGGGTATTGAATGGACAGGTGAGCTTGCTCCTTTCTTGGATCGAGGGTCGGTGTGCCAGCTCGGGCCGCTGATGCCCATATGGGCCGATGACCTTGCCATTGCGGCCAGACACAGCGATGCACGTTTTTTGCTGCAGCTCATGCCCGAGATTGTGTCACTGGTCTTGGATCAGCTTGCAGCATCAGGGTTAAACCCTAATATGCAGCCCGGCAAGACTGAGGCTTTGATCGACTTTAGAGGGGCAGGTAGTGTTCAGATCCGAAGAGAACTTGTTCAGCAGGACCTTTTGCTGCACCTGCCTTCTGCATTGATCAGTGAGCCGCTTCGATTAGTTGGCCAGTACAAGCACCTAGGTACATATATGCAGAAAGGATCCGGGCTGACTCGTGATTTGTATGTCAAGTTCGCATGTGCGCATGATGTGTTCACGAGGTATCGACCCCAAATCTTCGGGAACCGTGCACTTGCGCTGTCCACTAAGGTGCAATTTTTCCATTCATTAGTGCTTAGCACTATCGTGTTCAATTGTGCGACTTGGCAGACAAGTACACGCAAGCAAGAACGCCAAGTCAGGGCTGGTTTTGCCAAGCTCTACAAAAGATTGGCGTTAGGACACTTTGGGAAGTCAGCTCTGCCCTGGTCTCAGGAGAAAGTTCATGCGAGATGTGGTTTGCCTGCTGCCGAAATCTTGCTTCGAATTTCTCTTGCGATATTGGATCCAGATTCTCCGTACAGGACAACCCCACTTGTGGGCCCTACTTCAACAGGAGAAGTCTTGGGTTGAGATGGTCTCTGGAGATCTTGATTGGCTCCGGAGCCGCTGTCCAGAGGAGTACATCCCCTCTATTCGACGAGAAGAATGGACGCAGATGCAGATGATTGCTGAGGAAGCATCTATTCACTGGAAGCGAGTGCTTCGGCGAGCTCTCCAACGTGATATTGCTCACAGACGACAAGTTTATGACTGGTCGGTATGGCATCAGCAGATTCTGAACGAGATGGTAGAACATGACATGCTCCCGACCAGCATCAAGCCAGTGAAGCCGACTTCCTTCTTTTGTGTCTGCTGCCAACTTTGCTTTCAGGGACATGCGCAACTTGCTGTTCACAGCTTCAAAAAGCATGGACGGATTCATGCGGCCAGGTATTTTGTGGATAGCAATCGATGTGCGTGTTGCCTCAAAGTTTATGCCACTGTTGTCCATGCCATTAATCATGTCAAGAGGACACCAGCCTGTTTCCAATTTTATCGAAGTAGGCCTCCTGTCCATGATGTGCTACCAGGTGTCAACAGCCGAGCAGTTAAAAAGGCTTGGAATGCACTTCCAGATCCATTCTTTCAGGCTGAAGGTCCGAGGGAAGTCCTGTCGGCTGAATTCGAAGACTGGGATCCAGGGCTGCGACATGAGGTCATTGCTCTGAAAGACAGATGGACCCAATCATGTCAGTCGGTTTCATGTCTTGTGCAAGCGACACGTCCGACCTGGCTCTTTCCCTGGGAGATTCAGAAGGTCTTTGCACAGTGGGTTGATAACTGTTCACAAGATGAGAGCCTCACTCTCGCTGAACTTAAAACCTGTGCCGACTTTTCGCAATGCATTTCGTATGAAGGTCTGATTGAGCACGCTGAGCCCACTGAGGAGGTGCCCGAGGAGGCAGTACGGTTCTTTCAACGACATGCCGAGACTGTTGAAGCCTTTGGTTTTGTAAGAGCCTCGCAACCGGCCTATCGTCCAGCTGTGTTTGCGCACATCTTCTCAGGCCATCGGCGTGTAGATGATTTCCAGTGTTGGTTGGAACGAGCAGGTGTCATTGCCCTTTCCATAGACATTGTGTTCAACATCGAGTATGGAGATTTGGCTCGGCCCGAGACTTTTCAGATGTTTGTCACTGCTATGGAAGAGGGCATTTTGCTTGGCTTCCTCGGAGGCCCTCCATGTGAGACATGGAGCAAGGCTCGGGGTCAAGACTTGCCGGACGGCAGCAAAGGCCCACGCATCGTGCGAAGCCTCGCACAGCCCTCTGGCCTTCCATGCCTAACCAAACGGGAAGACAGCCAGGTCAGCACTGGAAGCTTGCTTCTGAGTGTAGCCATTCGCTTGTTGGTTGTCGCCCTCCGGACGGGACGAAGTGCCATTATCGAGCACCCCGCTGAAGATGAGAATGATTGGAGGCTGGTCAGCATCTGGCGGTTGGCCATGTTTCGTTTTCTTCTCAAGTTCCAGGGATGCCGAAAGGCCACGGTCCTCCAGGGCCACTTTGGTGCTAAGGCCATAAAGCCCACGGACCTTTTTCTTGTCCACATCGTTCCTGAAGCAGAGCAGATCCTGCTTCAGATGCGCCAGACCGAGCTTCCGCGAACTGCGGCTATTGGCAAACATCAAGACAATACTTGGAAGACCACTGAGTTGAAGGCGTATCCGCCCAGACTTTGTGAAGCTTTGGCTGTGTTGTTCTTGAAGAGCCAAGTGCCGCATGAACAGAGTCCTGAAGTTCCAGAATGGTTCCTGACGGCTACAACAGCCCTGAGGGAGACCTTTGACGAAAGTGTCGGTATGGGACAGGATTTCTGTCGGAAGCCACAACCCGAATTAATTAGGTGCACAGCGACCACTGGCTAAAGCCATCGGCATGCGCAAGAAGAGGGTTTCGGCCCAACCCTTTGTTCGGCTGTCCAGTTCTTTGCTTCGGCGGTGGTTTTTCCGTCGGCCACCAGAGTCGCCACTTTCGCCTCGTGGAGCCGGTGGTTTCGGTGGTTTTCTCGTCTTCCGCATGGGGCCTGTGCCTGAAATCTTCTGGGGTATAACCCATATATACCTGTTGGAATATACCCACCCCCGGAATATGAACCACATTCCGGTCTCCACGGTTTTGGGTTATTTGGGCCCTCCATACCCTGACACAGGTGCTTGGAACTATCGCACTGGTCTTCCTTTGGGGTTCCCGAGCTCGGCTCCGCAGGGCTTGAAAGATCGCTCCGAGGCGTGGCGGCGGCGTGGCGGGAGTAGTGGGTGGGGAACCGGGAGTAATTAAGGTATCGTATGCAGCCCAGGGTGAAAGGTGGACTGGAGCATGGTGTGCCGCACTCAGTATAGTTCATCACGTAAAGATAAGTGTTTTGTTGGGGTGTTTCATGGGTGTTCAATAGATGTTCATCTGGATGTATTTATAGTTTTTGTGGTTTTTTGTATGTTTGTGCATGGGGTTTTCACACCGTGTTGGTGTTCGACCTCTTGTGTGACCAAAAGACGGGCGGAACTGGCGGAACATATTTGTCACACCTGCCAGCTTGGCTGGGTCGAGAGGTAAGAACAACTGCTAGCTCCGGAGAAGAAGTACTGTACCTGGAGTCTTAGTTTGTACCTTGGAAAATGGGTACTTAAGCACCTAATGTTTATTTTTACTTAGGGATAGATAGGTAGGGTCATGTCCCTTTGAAAAGGCTACTGGCACTGCCAAACAGGCTAACAACGTTTTAAAAAAAGGCAGGTCATGTCACCATTTTCTATAGCTCCATAGAAGACACTCCAGGTGTTGTTGGACACTCTAAGTCCAAAAATGGTACTACCAAAGTACTTTAATTTGGGCACTCCAGGTACTACCAAAACTTGATGGCTTTTCTCGTCCCATCCTTGGACATTCGACTTCCCAAGCCACCATGGCCGCCATGTTCAGAATGAACTCAACATGTGATGAACTCATTTGCTTTGGACTTAAACACAATACAAAATAAGTGTCTAAAAACTGTCATATTCAACCCAGCAAGTGGATGAAACAATACGAAAAGACAACTTCTATAGCCCGACTTGCGGTCCCTGTTCGTCACGGCCTTTCATAGGCCGTGAAGAGACAACTTATATAAGATACCCATTAACGATTGTTGTGATTTGCATCTTGTTTGCACAGGCTATGGAGCCGGACTTCCGGACTCCAGATGGGATCTTCCCCCCTTGGCGCACTGAAAGCTAGTCACTACTGATGACTCTTGGGCCATCTCCTCAGGTTCGGTGTTTCGATTTTTGAGCCGCAAAAATCCACCCTAACCACCTTTGAAATGGAGGTAGTTGGAGCGCCTAGGGTATTCTGACTGGTGCCCACTCGTAGGTCATGAGGGAATGATGCGGGAGGATTAATGGATCCAAATGGGATCCAACGGATTTCTTCCGTTTTCGGGGTCATTCCACGCTGGACTGGCCGGACTGGCGTACGGCCAGCGTTGGCCGCGTCGCACCAGGGGTGGAAAGCCCAAGTGGATGACCTTGGGCTGCTTGGGCACGTCGATGTCGATTGTTTCGTTGTGCAGACCATCCATCCCAGACCAGACCATGGGACTCGAAGAGTTGCGACTGCACTCGGGCCAAGGTAAATTGGGGGTAAATGATGGTAAATGTACCAGGACCCTCCAAGGGGTGCCCAATGCAAGCCTATAGGTAGTGTGGGGTAGTTCATTGGACACCCCTTGGAGGGTCCTGGTATGTCATTGTTCCATAACATGAAAGGTTTAGGATGTTTTGGGCATTGCCTTTGGATTTGCATCGGATACAGAACCTGTCACAGTCTGACTGGTATACGGAATGAGAAGATTAAGCCACCCCCAACAGAGATTCCTTTGGATCCCATTTCCATGCCATGTTTGGTTTATGTCCAAAGCCCTCGCACCAGTCAGTCAGCAGGTTGCAGTCAGCAAGGAATCACTTCTACCCCTTGGCCCCCTTGGTATTTACAAGGTTGGAAGGCCAGACGACCAGTATTTTGATGTGACCCAGACACTCCATGCATGCCATATATGCCTACATTGACCCCAAAACCACCCCAATGTAGGCATATATGGCATACATGGAGTGTCTGGGTGATACGCTTCCTGTCCGATTAGACATGCCAACTGTGTATGAAAGAAGAGGCTGTTGTGTATGAAAGACGTGTGTGAGCAGCAACTCAGTATAGCGTTGTAGAGTGTTGCGAGTCGCGAGTGTTGTGGCAGTCTTTATGTGGCAGTCTTGTCGACGAAGGGCATTTTCTGGCGTCAACCAGCTACCAACTTGGAATGTAGATCCAGAAGGGAGACATGAATACTGCGGATGTCCACATGAGTCCTTGATCCTTCATGTGCAACAATTGGGATTTGCCATGTGGACCTCAGGAGAGGGGGGCTCTCTTGGGGGGGCAACTTGTGCCGCTCAGGGCCATTTGTGGTGCCTCTCTCTTGCCCAAAGCTGAGCAAGAAGGCCATGGTGACGGACTAAACTGAACAAAATCGAAGGCATGGCAGTCTAATTGCTAAGCTTAGGATGACACGTTTTTTGCTTTGCAAAAAGGCCACAATCCAAATTGATTTATGATTTCTACCCGGACCCTCCGTTCGGGGTTTCTTAAAATGGCCTATAATCGCCTCGTAAAGAGAAGATCTCGGGGGGGCTTCCCAAAACCACCAGGCTTGGAATGTCCTGGTAACACTGTATCTCAATTAGGACAAATCTATTGCTTCAATCATACTGGGTTCCTTCAGTCCGGTGGTTGCCATTCAGTTTTTCCGCCTCTCCCGCATGCCACCGCATGCCCCACGAACGCCAGGGTGTCCTAGCCATGTTGTGGTCGCATTGCAACATGTCGCAAAGCAAACCTTTATGGCCCAGTGGCCTGGTTTTGGCAGTCTTGGGGCGATGAGTGTGTGTGTTTTGTGTTTTTTTGTGTTTTTTTTGAGGGGGTGCATTTTTGCGTGATGTTTTCCTGGTTCCGAACCCAGCAACTCCAAGCTTTCGGGGCCTCCGGACCGGACCTCCACGCTTCGGTCGGACCAGACGGTCACCACGTCCCGGACCGAGACCGGTCGCTCCACATGGGTCGGACGGAGGTGCCAGGGGTGGTTTGGCCTGTGTATTCCAGTCCCATGGAGTCTACTGTATGAGGTTCGTTGATGTGTGTTCCTGTCCTGAAGTTGATGTTAGGTCATGTTGTGGCCCAAAAGCAAGCCACACAATGTTAAAGAATCATTCAGCATGTTCTTTTCCAAGATCAAGAAGTTGGAGAATGCCTCATGAGCATAGCACTTCTGTCAAACAAGAAAACACCAATTTGGGTCACACAGCGAGCCATGATTGCAGGTACCCCCTGAGGTTCTTTCCACGCGCCGATGAGTCCTGACACTGGCCAGGACTGGCCAATCCCTGTGCTATTCAAATGAATCCCATCAATTTAACAGCTTAAACAAACATCATCAAGCAACAAACACCTGAACCAAAGAATCCCCCGAGCTCATGGGGAAGACCACCGGCATCTTCTACCAAAGTATGTCACATCAATCGGGGCTCATCACTTGAAGCGGAGGTGGTTTCACCGGCGACAAGGAGAAAAGTGTCTTTGCACCGGGTGTGCAGTGTGTGTGTGTGTGTGTCCACCCCTGGACAAAGGGTTTTCCACCGCCACTCCTTCCACGTGTTTCAACTACCTTTTTTCAACCACCTTCTGCAAGCAGGGGCGTGTGGCCTTCTTGTCCTACCACACGCAACGAAGCTGTGGACAAGAAGGGGAAGCAGGGACTGATCATCCCTGTGTACCTGCTACAACTTTTGAACAAGCTGTCCACTCCTTTGGTTTGATTCATGGTGGTTCCACACGATACTTTCCCCACAAACAGGTTTCCCACCGCACTGCAGCTGCTGAACGCCGCTTCCACTTGCGCTTGTCGTGAAACTTGTGTTAAACTATACTTTTCTGCGGACTCATGCACCTTTCCGTTCCTTCACCTTCCTTCTCGACGTGGGAACTGAGTTCACTGAATACCAATGTCAGAGTGTGTTTCGCTCAGCCGTCCCACTCGGGTGCTGAGTGTGATCCCCGTCACAGGGGCGCGGTTTTTACATCGGAAAGCAACCAACCCAACATGCCACCTCTCACCGGATTTCCACTGGAAGTCATTGACATACCTTTTGAATCAACAGATGCATTGGCCGCCGGGCCTAAACACGGCAGCTTTCTCTTCCACCAGCTTTCGGATCAGTCATGCATGTTGTTTTCCACATGTTGCATTTTTAGATCGATGCCGTGATCTTTTCATCAGCAGAACTCAAGCTTGTACACTGGAGTTCTCCACTCTAATTCGAGATGCATGACCACACAAATATACATTTCCACCCTCCAGCGCTGAAGCTGCTGCGGCTGAGCTCGTGAGGCTCTATGTCCAAAAAGGACACAACCACCACGCCTGCCACCGGTTTTTGAAAAAGCGCCGAATGCGGCGACCTGTGTGTGTCCACCCCTGGACAAAGGGTTTTCCACCGCCACTCCTTCCACGTGTTTCAACTACCTTTTTCAACCACCTTCTGCAAGCAGGGGCGTGTGGCCTTCTTGTCCTACCACACGCAACGAAGCTGTGGACAAGAAGGGGAAGCAGGGACTGATCATCCCTGTGTACCTGCTACAACTTTTGAACAAGCTGTCCACTCCTTTGGTTTGATTCATGGTGGTTCCACACGATACTTTCCCCACAAACAGGTTTCCCACCGCACTGCAGCTGCTGAACGCCGCTTCCACTTGCGCTTGTCGTGAAACTTGTGTTAAACAATACTTTTCTGCGGACTCATGCACCTTTCCGTTCCTTCACCTTCCTTCTCAACGTGGGAACTGAGTTCACTGAATACCAATGTCAGAGTGTGTGTGTGTGTGCAGTGTGTATGTAGATTGGCCTAAGAATCAATCCATCCAATCTATCCAAATGAGCTTGGAACCAACGTAGTAACAGCAACCTATAGCTTCGTACTTAGCATCCATTCCATCAATCCATCCAACTTAGTACATAAGAGCTTTGTTGAACTTGTTGAAAGGAAAAAAACATATGCGATATGATGCGATGCATTGCGATGCCTATGACCATTCTACGGAAGTATAAAAAAATGCCCCGAGGCAGCACAAGTATTTCTTGCGCAAGTATTTCTGGCGCAGATGTGTTTCTTTTGGTTGCCACCCGTGTCTCTTTCAATCCGCTTCAGATGTTCATGTTTATCCGCAATCTGGACAGGCTTCAAAGGCACCAGACCAGCGAGACCTGTGGCAGGGTATTCAGGGGGAACCTGGAACCACCTCTGTGGAAGCCTGTAGCAACAAGCAGCTCGCGCCAGTGTTTGAGCCATTTGGAAGGGGCGGACCATGTCTCATGATAGGTGTTAGGAGGTCATTATCTCATGGAAGCCTATAGGTAGTGTGGGCTAGTTCATTGGACACCCCTTGGAAGGTCCTGGTACCTAAAATCTGCTGATTTTTCGGAGGAAGCGAGCAAAACCGAGCTTGATGGGGCGGTCGTCGCCCATGGTTCTTAGCCCAGAAGCACAGGGAGCCGGTTTTTCGCTCGGCGCTGTCGCTCCGCAAGGGAGTGACCTCGCGCGACCCATGAGTTCGCCATGTGGAAAGCCACCAGAAGCACAGCAGACCGATCGTAGAGATCATGGGATTCAGTAGCAGTTTTGGAGGTCATGCAAGTTCCAGTCCAGGTACCAACCTCGTTAAGCTACAATATGTTACAATGAAATCAAACCCATTTGATCAAGTGCCCCATAGGGCCCAGGATGATGGGTGGGTTTCGTAGGTCAATGAACCACAACGCATCAACTCCCTGTTGACTCTTGATTTCCTGACGTTGGTCATACAAAAACACTATTCAAGAAGGTAAAGGACCAGGTCTTACTGGGTCAGACTGGACTTGTAGGGATTAGTTAGCCATCCCTGATGCATGTTTGCACCTGTTTGCACACTGTTCGGGTCCGTCTACATTACCCTTTGAGGTACGGTGAGGGAGACACTGTGATGTAGGGCCAGTTGGGTCCAGTCATATACCGAACCTGAGCTTCGGTACGACTGGATCCCTCCAAACTCCGAGCCCATGGAGTTCCAAGTGCCACTGCTGCGCCCAGCACGTGGCCGCCACGTGGTGCTGCCCGCGGCACGTGCCGCAGCACGCCCGGACCGTGCGGGCGCCAGCGCTTCGTTCAGGCGCGGACGGCGCGGACGGCAACGGACTTCAGATGTTGGACTCTATTCATTGGATCCATGTGTTCCCTGATTCCTACTGTAGCCTTCAAAGACCATGAAAAACACATGATTGACCTATAGGTATAGTCTAAAATCCTCTATAGAACATAAAGGTTCTAACCGGGATTCAGACCGTTCAGGAAGAATCCCAGCTGTGTGCTTTCTTCTTTCCCTCCCGTGCGTGGACTCCTCTCCGCGGCCGACCTCCCGGAGTCGACCGGTGGGTCGGACAGCCGCGACGGTGCCCAGCCAAGAGGCCAAGGGGAATGAACACAGCAGGGCACCAACACTGCTCAATAAGCACCCTTTTGGTGAGTTGGGTTGGTGCTTGGGCAGTATTCTTTCCATAGGGTTGCTTGAGCATGCTTGGATTCAACCCGCCCTTGGGCACCACAGCCTGGGCTCAAGATGGGGGCGGGGTGGGAGGAAATCCTG
>CAXAMN010021362.1:2522182-2540311 GCA_963970005.1 Durusdinium trenchii
CTCGGAGTCGAAGGTGTCTGGTACGCCATGGACCATCCGGATTGCGCGCGATGGAGATGGCAGCCTGACTGTCGCCATAGGTGACGATCTCCGGCGTCTCTCCATGCACCTCCGTCCACAGCGCCTGCAGCGAATCCCCCATAGTTAAGGCCTCCACATAGGAGTACAGCTCCGCTTCCGCCGTTGACAATGCCAGGCACGATTGCCTGGACGTTTCCCACTGCACCGTGGCGCCCGCGATCATCGCCACGATGCCTTGCACACTTTTCTCCCCTTGCGGGGCATACGAAATGTCGCTGAAGAGCTCCACCAACGATGTAGAGCGCTCCAGAGGAAGATCACCATGAGGTCCACGATCCCCAGGTCCACAGGGAACATAGTGCAGGAAGTAGTCCATCGTGCCATTCAAGTACTCCAGAACATGTTGTCCCACCCGAAGCACCCATCTCGGCCGTTTGGTGACCTCTTTTCCCATAGCACTGATGGCATATAGGACAGGTCAGGCCGACTGCGAATGGCCACCCACAGGATCTCCCCCACGATGCCCTGCGCCTTCTTGATCTCCTCCGCTGTCACCCCTTCTTCTACCTCTGGAGGAGGTACAGCGTCCTTTGGCAGCGGGACCGTCTTCTTGTCCACGATGTTGTGCCTCTGCAGCAACTCACCCAGGTATGAGGGTTGACCTAACAACAAACCTCCTTCATGGCTTTTGAGCTCGTACCCACAAAACCTCACCCAACCCTGGTCATCCACCGTCTCGGGCGTGGACGTTTTCCACCGGGACTGAATGCACTTGAGAAGACCAGGTCGTGCCACTGCATCTCCCATCACGAGGAGGTCGTCGACGTACACCAAGAGAAGGCCTCTGACCACCTGTGTCTCCTTCTCCACAATGCGCCACAAGTTGCGCTCCTTGGACTGGATCAGGTGGTAGGCGACGTTGTTGTCCTCCCACGCCAACTCCTCCAGGACCTGATCCCTGTAGATCGCCCAATACGATGGACTCGTATTGAACCCGTAAAGTGCTTTTCGGATGAGCCAGACCTCATCCGGTTCACAGACTCCCAGGTCCACCATCACCTTCGGCGGCTGAACTGCCACGGGCTTGCCACCTGGTTGATGTGGTCGAGGAGCTTGCAGAAACGCGGACTTCACGTCCAACGAGGTGATCTCCCAACGACGTTGACTGGCCTCCAACAGCGATGCCCGAATGAGCACCCCATCCGCCCCACTTGCGTAGGAGCCACCAGGCAAACCTCCAGGAGGTGGATCAGCTTGCTCCGAAGCCAGGTTGCCACAGATCACCGCCCTCGATCTCTTAGCTCCTGTGCCCCCCTACAGACCATCTTCCCCGGAACCAGCTCCGTGCCCGGCGCCAACAAATGCCTCTTCGTGGGGACCACCGCCTCAGTCTCCTTGACCAGCACGTCGTACTCATACTGGAACGAAGGCCTCCATGCGTCCGCATTCTCCCGCACCTCCGAGAGCGGGACGGTCATGGTCTGCAGGACCTGTTCACCTTCTCCACCTTGTTGACCTTGAGCTTGAAGAGCACATAGTCGGATCTGTAGGGCCTTGGCCACCCGACTCAACTCCATCAACTGGCCTTCAACTTCATCGCGCCAGCCCAGAAGGTGATTCACCAACTCACCCTGCACCGCCCCCTGCTCCTCCGTGGTCGGCACTTGGTTGATGCACCCCAAAAGCTGCTCTTGTAGACACCCCTGTTGGTCACCCCAGGAGTCCTCTAGCTCTTGCACTGACAACCACCTCGCCCCTTGGTAGTGCGGCTCGATGTCAACAGCGGCCAATGCTCCTTCGTCCCCAGTCTCAACCCTCAACGTCCGCACACCTTTGGATGATGACGATGTAGTCGAGATAGGAATGGCCAGAGGGTCATCTCTCCATATCACAGCTCCCCCGGGCCTCGCGTCTCCAGCTCCCGCGGTCTCACCAGCAACTCCCCCAGGACCTGCTGTGCCCAAAGCTGTTGTTGAAGAAGGAGAAGAAGTCCCCCCCGCTGTTGGCATAGTCGCACCTTGTTGTCCTCCAGCTTGAGGAAGGCGTGGTTGCCCATCCAATGGTTGTTTCCCCCACATGCGATGGTATGGTTGGCCTGGTCGTGGCTCCTCCTCCAACTGTAGGCGAACTTGTGCTTGTTGATCTTCAAGTTCCCGACGTAGGTCCTCCGCCTCAGTGTTCGGTTGTACAGCTTCTCGAACATGAAGGATCTTGCCATCCTCGGCCTGTACCACCCATCCATCGTTCATCATGGGGCTTGGACACATCAATCTGCCCTTCACAAATGGTGCCATTAGTCCCCCCTCCTTATGCCACTTCTTCGCCTTCACATACACAGTGGCATAGAATGGCAGCATAGGCAATGTGGGAACTCCAAGCTCCTCCAACTGGCGTCTTCGCCTCTCCTCCACCGCGTACCTCATCGCCGATGGCCAGAGTTGACCTGCACATTCATGTTGCGCCAGCAGTAGCCTCGCGCGCCTTTTGACTTGGTTCACCTCCGCCTCTACATGGCCGTTGGCAGCAGGGTCATCTCCTCCAGTGGACGGTTGTACAATCCCCCATCGACTGCACCATGCCTCCACCTGTTTGCTGATGAGCTCCTTCGCCCTGTCGGTGTGCAAGCGGTTCACCGCCACCCCCATGGCCTTATACTTGGTGATCAACTTCTGCAAGCCGACAATCACCTCAGCCTTGGCCCGGGATTCCAGCACTTCCATGCAGGTCACGTGCTTCAGAGGAACTCCACGTTGACACTTTTGGAGCTCCGCCTCAAAGTCATAGTCATGGGCTGGATCCATGATGTCCTGTTCCTCCTCCATCACCCCCACGTCCTCCCCCGGTTCTGGTGCCTCCACCTGTTCCGGCGTAGGGTCCTCCTTGGGTGTAGGAACCTTTTCATCATGTTGATCTTCCGCCCCATCCTTCGCCGCGACGTCCTTCTCCGCCACGTCCTTCTCCGCCACATCATCCTCCGCCACCGCGTTGAAGTCCGGGACCAATGCCACCGCGATCATAGCATAGCGAACAACCCGCCCTGAAGCGCCATCCCTTGTCATAGATAGCGGGCCCACGATGTCCACCGCCACCGACCACGCCGATGACATTCTTTGGGTGTCCCCTCGACGTCGATGCGGCTTTTGGGTTCCTGCCTGCTCAATGCAAAGCCTGCAGTCCCTGCGAAAGGGTCGATGTCCTTGGCGAAAGTGTGTCGCCCACATATCCTTTTCCCTTTGCGATAGCTTGGCTATCTTTCGTTGTTGCGCTGCACCCTGCTCCAACATGCATCGGAGGGACTCCTTAATCGCAGCTCTCAGTCCCGGAGCCCACAACGACCAGGACTTTGATGCCTGAATGCTGGCTTGTAGGTCATCAGGAAGGGGTTCATCGTCACCTCGTGCTCGAAGCCCATGTAGTTCCATCATCCCCGGCATGTTGGTGAGCAGCGATGTCGGTTTCTTTTTGGAATGCCCTACGGCACCTTGATCCAGAGTGACCATCCCCATGGACTCCTCCTCCAACAAACCCAAAACTTCCGGCCAACTCCAGAAGGACGGCATTCGTCCACCATCCCCCACCAGGTCTGTTGGAGAAAATTTAAACAAGAAGTACGTGGTTTTTTTAGTTGATGCACGTCCACCTTGGCTTCTTCCGTGGCCAGGTAAAGTCCAACCTGCTTGATGACGAGGGCCGCGTCGTGGTCCGCCAAACGCTGCTCTGCAACGCTGAGATTCGGTAGCCCGAAGCGATGTGCTCCTCGATCTCGAAGTGGCCTTGGGCCTGGTCGCCTGAATCGCAGCCTCGACACTGTTCGGCACGGGGGTCCACCTATGATGGCTGCCAAAGTTCCTTGTCTGGCCAAACGCATCAAGAAAGCCCACAACACCGGGTTGTGCAGGTCCTGCGACTTGTTGTGCATGATGTCCAATGTGATGACCTCGCAGTCATACTTTTTGAGCTCCTCCCACTCGTCGGCCTTTTCCCCCGCGAAGAGATGAAGCACCACACGTTTAGCCGCCAGCAGCCGTCGTCGCTGCCGTCGATTCCATGGAAGAGCACCACCACCAAAATCATGCTCCTCCGTCATGTACCGGAAGATCCTGGCAGGAACCTCGGGGAAGCGTTGGCTCCACCACGTCAGCAGCTCCTCCTCCAAGTTCTCCTCCCGGTAAACATCATCATGTTTTTTCCTCTCCACCTCCTCGATCTCCCGGATGAGCAGCAGAGCGTCCTCCTCCAGCACCACGGGACAACCTTCACGAAGGCGAGAAACGATCTTCCCCTTGCGGGGGTGCTCCACAGCACAACCACTCCTGGACCACACCATCTTGTAGCCCAGCTCAATCAACCCTCGAACCGGCACGATGGGCTCCACCGCGTCGGCCGACAACAACGTACCCGTCACCGGGTCTTGATGCAGCATGATTGAGCCATGTGCCAACTCCACATGAACCCTCTCAGCCTTTTCCAGTTCACCAGGTAGAGCTTGACGAAGGGGGTGCGTTGCACCACCATCCAAAAGCCCCAATGCGGTGCCCGCGTCCAAGTTGCCACCCACGTCCATGAACTTGAGCTTGATGGCCTTGACCTTGGCACTCCGCAATGACTTCAACAAAGCCGATGCCTCCCCCATCAAGGTGTCGATGGAGTCCGACTTATTCGGCATGGGACCCCCTGTAACTCCGGAACCGGCTTCCGCCTCAGTCTTTTTCCCCGAAGCTCCAGTGGCCTCTTCAACCTTCACCTTGAGTGGCTCTCTTTCCGGCGAAGAAGGCTGTGAATCCTCCCCCCGCACCTTAGCCACCTTCACATTCTCCTCCTTCCCGAACTCCTTCTTCACATACGGACAATCACGCCGAGTGTGGTTGAGGCCGGAACAGAAGAAGCACCGATTTTCCTTGGGGCTGAGGGTGCCATGCTTGAACTTGCATCGATCCCCTCTTCGACAGCCCTTGTCCGACAACCAAAAGCGACAGTCACCCTTGAACTCCACCCCAGCGGCCTTGGACTCCTGCGCCATTACCGTCGCCGAAGTCGCCGTCGTTGATGAAGCCCCCAACGCTGCTGCCTTCACAAATGGAACGGTCGTTTTTCCCGCTCCCCCAATTCCTCCAGCGCCCAACGCCTGCTCTTCGGTCTCAGCCTGCAGCAGCTCCGCGAAGGTTTTGATGGAGTCCAAGTTGGGTCTTGTATCAATTTGCAACTGTTGCCTGCACACCGACAACCGGTATGCAGCTTGCGCACCAGACTTGGCAATGGCGTCCGAAGCCCGAGTCAAAACACCTGCCAAGATGACAGGGTCTGGCAACATCACCGCCAGCTCTTGAGCCCGATTCCACCATCTCCGCCATTGACGCAGGTTCTGCGCCAGTTCAACCATAGAGCCCGTAGTTTTGAGCTCCGTCAAAAACCGGATGAGAGTGACCCTCTCACCTTGTCCGCCAGGTTGAAACTTGACGAACATCGTGAACAACAAATGGGTCACGCTCAGCTTCCTCGCAGCCACAGCCTCCGCCTTGATGTTGTCGGGGACCGCCTGCAACAACAAACTGGTCATCCTCCTTTCAGTCCTAGGCCACCTTGTAGCCGCCGAGGAAGTGCCAGTGTCCAACCGAAGACGTTGAAGAGGATCCGAAGCCAACCATTGGGTATACAGCTCATCAACACCCTTCAAGGTCACAGCCCACCATTCCTCCGCCGACACACTCACGTCCGCGATCAAGGGCTGGATCGTGGCTAACCAATCACCGAAGGACAGTGCATTGGCGTCCGAAGGAAGTGGAGGTAGATCCACACTGCGAAAGGTCTCATTGACCGATTCCTCACTGCCCCCACCCATAGGAGCACCACCAACCAGGCCAGGTCCATAGTTTCCGCCACCTCCACCACCATTGGGCGGTAGCCCGATAGCACCCCATCCACCTGGTCCAAGCTGAATTCCAGGGGGATACGGGCAAGGGAAACATACTCCAGGTCCGGTTCCTTGAACGGGTCCAGGTCCAGGAAGATTGCCTCCAGGAACAGGAACACCACCACTTGTCGTCATAGTTGAGGATGAAGCCACCTGTGTTCCAGTCCCCGAAGGCTGCCGTGGTCCCCCGGTTTCCGGCACCTGTTGCTTCCCATCCCCTTGTGTTGCGCCTCCATTCTCCGCAGCCGTCTTGAACGAAGCATCGGAAGGCGGATTGCCTCCTCCCAGCAGCTGTCGAACACCATCAGCAAAACGCTGTTCGGCATCACGAAGAACTCGTTGGCGAAGAAGTTCAACGGTTTCTCCCGCCTCTTGGCTTTGGCTCTGCGGGAGATTCATCGTCTGCTTAATCCTCTCAGCAGACCAAGGATTGATAGGCGATTGTTGCCTCGACATGGCACCAGCCACCCCCAGTTCACGTCCAGGTAGTTCACCAGCGGGTTCATGTGCACGACCGGGTCGAAGAGCATGTCCAGGCTGATGTTCCTCTCGTTGGCGTTCTCGATCTCCCGGAGATAGTTCCAGCCTTGAAGCTGAAGCCCCTTCCGCCAACTCCCCTCCCTCACGTTCACGACGTCCTGGGAGGATAGGCATCTGCCCCACATCATCTGCTCGTCCCCCTGGATGGAAGACCACCGGATATCCCTGGGGATACGGTCCCTGGAGCATTGGCCATCCAGGAATCTGCTCTCGCGTCAAGGCTTGAGCTGCATCCACCAGTCCAGATTGTCCACCACCAAGAAGAGCTCCGCCAGGTAGAGGAGGGAGTAGTCCAGCCAGCAGTGTTCCTGGAGGGGGTTCCTGTCGTGGTTGACCACCATCCATGATCGCCGCCCTGGGCTCCGTGTTCGCTCCAGCTGGGGTCTTGTCAGTCACCGTCTGTCTCGTGCTCTTCACCAAGGCCGGTCGCCTTGCACTCGGCTCCGCACTTTGGGTGCGACGTGCTGGAGTCTGCTGTGCTAAGAGTTCATCGAGCCTCTCGTCCGCGGTCTGCTGCCGCTCCTTCGATGAGGATCGCCGCCTTGCCATCAACGATGTCATGGCGTCACCGCTTTGGGCTCATAACCCATGCTTCACAGAAAGCGGTCTTTGTTTTCTTGAGCCAAACACGCAGGCGTTTCGGCCTGTGGTCTTGTGTACCTAGTTGTACACTTCTCGTTTTGTGCGTCCTGTTTCAAGATCCGCAGTAAAAAATGATTAGTCTTCGCAACCCCTGATACACCTTTGGACATGAATGGCGCTTACATGTTGCCCAAAAACGTTCATTTGTGGCAGGCAGTTTGTTGAACGGAATGTTTTGTTGTTCAATGATGTTGTTTCCTCAAGGTCAGCAAATCCGCGTGTTCACGAAGAGAAGGCGGCTCGTTCGATTGGAGTGGTTTGTCTGGAAGATTATGAAAGGTAGTGCTTTGGGTCGTTTCAACCAACAAATATAAGGTACATCTAATATATATATATATATTGGGTAAATATGTAAATATATAAATCAAACTCTATATACAATAGTTACCTTATGTTTCCAAGACCTTCTAAAGGACAGAAACCATCAAACCAATGAAACCTCCACTACGCTCGAAAAGGCTGCGTTCAATGGGCCCACATCGGTTGTGCAAGAAACGCCATTGCACAACATATTTTTTTAAAGTGACGTGTCCATAAGCGATCATCCCCTGACATGTCTATGTCTGTGAAAATCATTTTTTGTATGGAAGTAGAACACCACAACGCCAAGGGGCGTGTATGCAGTGTATGCCAAACAAGAACCCTGTTGTTTCAAGCAACTCACCTGAAAAACACATCGCCCTTTTCGTTTGACAGGTTTGAAACGTTTCGTGGTTTGCCTTACAGACCTGACGGCGAAAGTGTTGTTGTCAACCGATGGGTTTTTCAGCAAACGTTCGTTCAAAGCTGATTTTCATGTTGCATTCATCTCAAGAACTCCAGGTACATCTCCAAAGTTGAGGCAGTGGGATCCTGGTCGCAAGAGTTGGTTTTTCAGCTGGACGGCCATCGATCCAGAGATCCAGATCCAGCAGCCGTTTTCTGATGTCATCCGTTGACAGGTCACCAATGGACGATCATTTTATGAGAGTTGATCATATCAAAAACACTACTGCTCACTGCTCAATGAGGTCGGAGTTTCACGTGGGTTAGACTGGAGGGCATGTGCCGGGCATGTGTTCAATCTGACTGGTGCGAGGATGGAAAAAGAAAACACCTCCTTCACGAACTAATGTAGGCTCTTGATTGTTAACCCCATTTTGATTGTTAACCCCATGTAAAATAAAGATATTGTTCTATTCAAATGGGCGGGTTTATCAATCAAGAGTCTACATTCAGTTCTGTTCCGGAATGGTTTGGGATCCACTGAATGGACCGTGATGTCGTCTGTACTTGCACCCTTAAGAAGGCACCCTTCATGGCAGGCCCGTCTGAACTCGGCAGCCCGACATGGAACCTCATCCCGAACATGGTGAAGTGGATGGCATGGTCCCGAAAGGAAGGCTACTTTCCTTTTACAGTGGTTTCAGAGTAGATGGCACAGACCCCAAGATGTCCTTTAGATGGGGTCCATATATGCCACCTTTTGGGGATTGTGCCATCTACTCTCAACCCAGACTCAACCCACTATACCAGAAAACATCCATAATAGACTCCGTCCATGGGACTGGAATCTATGGCAGTCCCATTGACCTCCCGAAGTCGCCACCCCTGGCCTGATTGGCAGTCCTATGGCAGTCCCATGAATCGTGTTTGGGATTTGTGTGCTCCCCACTTCCACATGAGGTGGCAGGGGGTCAAAGTTTGGCAATCTACTCTCTTCATCTCTCTTCGTTTTTGGTAATCTTCAACGTTTAATCAAGTTTATAGAAAACGTGGATACATACCAGCACCCTACCTACCAACACCGGTACCGGGACCTCCTGCCCAACGCGCAGGGTTCATGCGTGAATTATAGAATCATGGCGTGAGACGAAGGCATCTCTCTGTGTGGAAGACTCTCCCAAAACCAGGTTTTGCTGATCAGGTCCGGTAATGTTCTTCCCTTCACATGGGGGGTCCATCTCCTGATCGAAATCGACTCTGTGTTGCTCCTTTTCGCTTCCGGAACCAGCAAATCCGTTGGAGGTTCCGTTGTCCTCGGGTTCTGAAAAGGCTTCCGCCGGCCGACCACTCTCTTTGTCGGTTTGGGTGGATCACCTCTCCGATCCGGGAGTGGGAGGGAGGTGGTGCCGATGGACGTGCCCATGGACGTTCAGTGCAAGCGAACGTCAGAGTGCACTGCTATAGTTAGCTTGAGAAAGAAAGAAAGGAAGGTATATGAGTATATGAGTCGGTATAAATATGTGTTGAAGTCATTCGATGCTTTCTCCCGACCGTTTTTTTCATTTACCTTTTAAGTGGTCGAGGATCACGGATCACTCGTTTCCTGGGGACCTGCTGAGCCGGGTTTGAGGTCTCACCGGACCTGCGCTGAGCTTTCTTTGGGATTCCCTGCAGGACCCAGAAACGAGGCGTGGAGCCACTCATCAATGGCCCTTGGGCAACGAGGATCACCCGCAGGCGCTGATCGCCGTTGGTTTTGTTGCGAAAAGAGTGTTTTCTTGGAGTGATGATGAGTTGTTAAAGAGATGTCAACCTAAAGTTGGGGTGCTGGAAAAGGAATCATTCGAGGTAAGTACTCATGCCTATTGGCCTATTGGTACCGGCAGGTTACTGTACTTTTGGGGGGGGACATTGCCTAGCTCTTTTTGTTTTACCAAGCTAAGTACTTACTAGGTGCTTATAAGTCCAAGTTAGACTTGGCTAAGCTTAGCCAAGTACAACCGGCCAAGTAGTTTTTTTTGTTTGACCAAGTGTGTGTTTCAAATAGATCAAAGACATTGGTGGATCGAGGGTCAAGCTCCGCACTGGGCGACTAGGCTGGATGTAGGTGATTTGCATGCATGAATGGACCCAAGGCCCAAATATGGACAGCAGTTGAGGGGTACCGACATGACAAAACAAATTGTAAGTAGAAATCCTCAATTTAACTAGCATCATATGATAATATGTTTCTAAAGAGTTATGTTTGTGCGACGTGACGTGTGTGAGGCATTTCTGGGCTTTAATGGGTTTCCCAAGTATATAATAATAGTAATAGTGTGTTTACATGTTTCATGTTTTTAAAATGTGCTTAAAACACGGGAGGGTGTTACCTGCGGAGCAACGTCATGCTCACCGATGTATCAACATGTTTCACTTACCACAAGTCGATTTGTCTCACTGGAAGTGGTGGAAGCTCATGGACGAATTGGGAGATCCTTCCAAAAGATCCATCAACTATACACGACACTAAAAATCCACAAGACTGTGACAGGGTATTCCAATGTATTCCACAATTCCTGTTACACGGTTGTTGCTGTGACCATACTTCTTTCATCTTCCAGCCTTTTTGAAGCCTAAAACTACATGAAATCCCCTAGTGCATGCTCTCAGAATCGTCATCATTCAAACACCTTCCACCCAAAACACCCCAGGCTACCAAGTCCGGCTGTGTTGCATCGCTTCACTTTGCTTCACTCCACCCGAACGAACCCGAACTCCCAGACATGACCGACACGAACTGTTGAGGACTGGCTCGACCTTGACTCCATATGAATCCCGATCGGTGTTTGAATGACTCCATGGTCAGAAAAGGCATCATACCTAGTGGGGTTCCCAGTAAACCTGTAACAGTCGGGTTTCACAAGCAAATCACTCGAGAAAGGCCTACAACAGAATCATCCTTTGGGCCCCTGATCATAGGATATACTCAACATATCCCTAGGTCTCCAACCATCTCCTCAGAAGGTGGTTAAGACCCCCTAAACCCACCCCAACCAGCTGCTCAGGAGGCAGGCCAGGAGCCCTAGGGTATATACATTGCCATCCGCGGTTTCCTACCGTCAAACTCACCCACCGACACCCCGTTCTACTGTCGAGTCTGTCCGTTCGGTGTACCGAACGAAGACGAAGGTCTTGTGCCAAGACGAGCAACTGGTGATGGCCTGGAAACCGCCGAAGATGCCGCTCCGCTCGGACGTAACGGGCGCGAGCAAGCTCACGCTCGTAACGCCGCGGGCAAGCACGGTCGGAAGGAAACACGCTTCGGAAGCAGCCCAAGGCTCAGACGCCCCAAGGCGACCTCTCCGGTCGCCCTTCTTTTTGGAACCCCCAAAAAGGAACCCACATTCAATGACCTGTGTATACATTCATAACCATATAGGAACCCTATACATTCCAGAAATGCATGACCTGTGTTTGGTTGCATGGGCCCCGTCGCCCCGTCGTCACCTCGTCGCTGTGGGTGTCTGCCTTCCCGGGACGAAGCGGTCGCCGTGACCGCAGCTCGTTGGGTCATTGTGGGTCGCACCACATGGCACCCTCTGTTCCTTTTTCACCGAACATGAATAGACGATCTATACTATAATATATTATAAACATTACTTATATCTATTAGGGAGGTGAGTCCCGCAAAGGGGGATACCAGGGTGATGCAGGTTTTTACCCACCCAATTTTGAAAGTGGCTTCAGGTTTTAGGAAGTGGGCACCAGAGTCCACAGTCTGAACCTGAATGGATGTGATGTGGTGTGATTGTATATATTATGCCTTTTGATGCCTTTTGAGCCAATAGACTGTCGTTCTGGGGCAAGTCCAGAGTTGAAGATGTCGAAACCATATGGTGTGTATGTGAACATGGGGGTCCCGACACCGCCCTGGCTGGGTAGACTCTATTTCCTTCCTTCCAGAGGACTGAACAACTGGAAGGTCTCCCGATGAATGTCCATTTTCATACACCCAATGGATCCCAACGGGTCGGTGTATCAAAAACAACATGGTCATGGTACAATACAAAACACAAAAACATGCCACATCCAAAGAGCATCAAAGAGCGTTGACCTGGCCGTCATCGCCACCTTCTAGCGTTCGGCCGGTGAATCCTTCGATCGCGTCTTTCGTCCGAATCGCAAGGTCCATGATGCGCCAGCGGGGAGGACGCCCCAGCGAGTTCGAGGTTCGGAGAGTGATCCACCGATGGATCGCCAGGAGAGCTTGAGTGCTCTACCAGTTGTGCGGAAGGGATGAGATGCGATGGAATGCCGGACAACCAGAAGTTTTACTTAGAACAGTTTGACTAAGGATTTGACACTAGAAAATCCAGGTCAATTATGTGAAGGCCGGGAATGCCCCACCATGACTAAGCATGGTTCATGTGGATTGTCTTCACGGGAGTTTGCCCGGTTATCCCCTTTCCCCCAATTGTTATGCGGAGTATACTAGTATATGAAACAAACAATGACCCAACATTTGGGTAGCCCGTGTGATCAAGGGTTGATTGATGTGTTTTTTTTCCCTATGGATCTGCCACCCTTCTTTTGGGGGTGAATGGAGACACTTTGAGGCTTTGAGGATCCAGTCGTATCCTCGGTGGCAGTGGATCCCAATGTTCTTTGCCTGCGGGATGGGTGGATTGATCCAGGTTGATAAAGGGTCCTTTCATATCCTTTCCATGTTTCTCGAATTTTCTGGAACATATTCTTGCTGTTCATACTTCCACGCAGTACATCTTTGGTGAACCAGAAAAGAAGTACATATACAACCAAGTAGTGACCAAAGTTGAGCTCCCAGTGGCTGAGGTCACGAATCCTCCTTAAAGAGGCCAAACAGAGACTCCACTCAGAGGTCACGAATTGAAGATCCTTGAAGATGTCGGACCTAAAGAGATTCATGTTGACACCTGCTCCCAGGAACTGCACCAGAAAAGCCATGTAAACAGAGCTAACCATGTTGATCGTCTCTTGTACCTCTCCCCAAACGTAGATCAAAGACGCAGTTGAGTGGAAGATCAGAGAACAAGAGCAGCAGTGAACCATTTTCGTGTGCACCATTTTCATGTTCAGGGCGAATATTCAAGACTCTGGATTGCAAAGTCCTTGATCACTCCCCAAGAGCAGGCTACGTTTAAACCAATCAAGACTTAGAATAGAACAATGAAGCTATGCCATGCTATGCCTGTAAGATCCTGGAAGCAAGACAGGAGGAATATGAAGGTGGTGACATACGGCCGTGGTTCAAGACCGGGACACCCTGGTTGATCACCAAGAATGAACAGAATAGACCACCCTGGAAATACGAAGCTGTTCGATTCATCCTGTCGCAACATGCACCGCAACATGCACCGCGATCCCTCACGAGCTGAATTGCGCCACGCCACTTACCGCGCGCGGTCGCACGCCATGATGCGGCCAGACTCTCGTTGGCCGCGAAGGTCGGGTGAAACGGGTTCACCAGGGTAGGTTGACCGACTAGTGTCGTCCATGAACAGTTCATGGGACGGATGGTCAACCCTGGTGGTCACCGGTTTTGGTTTGAGGATTTGGAGGTCAGTTGGTCTATGTTGGTTTACTGAGACGATTCTAAGACAACCGAAGATGCGACCTGTTTGGGATTGGTATACACGCCATCCCATTGACCCCTGAAATCGACCACCCTGGCCAATCTGCAAAAACGCCAATGCCATGGAGCGTTTGCGTAGAGTCGTGAAATGACAATTGTAATTCTCGCAGTCAGTGCAACTACCTACTCAGCCTCAGTGCTACGTACTACCCAGTACCATTCACCTCGCAGATATTTGGTCAACCATGTTCAACCCTTACTTGGGATGATTGAAGCTGCTCATATATGTTCTGAAGTGAGTTGAAACCACCAACCAGATTTGAGTAATAAAAATGATGATGGTGCGAAGTTGATGGATGTTGAGTTTCGTGATGGATACGGTTGCTGCATTTATTGCTGCTGACCAAGCTTGTTTTTGCATTGGTTCTTTGGCGTTATTGTTATCGTGCTGCTTCCAAAATGCTACTGTAGTGTTTCTGTGGCAGTTGTTTGTTCTTTTTGCTGTCCTCCTGGTTGTTGTTGTTGCTGTTGTTTTTGTTGCTGCTGTTCGTGTTGTCGTCATGGTTGCTGCTGCTGTTGTTGTGGTCGTGGTGGTTACTGCTGCTGCAGAGGTGGTGGTGTTGGTGATGATCGTCGACATTGATGACATTGGTATCGTCATTGTGCTTCGCGTAGTAGTGATTTGCGTGATTTGCCATGATTTGCCCATTGGATAGAATTGACATCTGAAGATGCACCCTGTTCCAGATTCTCTCCAGCACTAATATATATATATATATCATATATATATAGAGACTTAGACCTTGGATGACCTCGGCTTTGCTCATATCTTGTCTTCCGCACTTCTGACTCCAACCCAGAGGTGTACAAAAAAGACACACCAACATGCTGTAGCACTGTAGCCCGAGGGCAACGTCGAGCATAAGACATTCCAACATGGATGTTCCTTTCGTCGATGTCGTCGATGGTTCCGAATGAAACACCGGACACCTCAAACCGCCAACAGCAACAACAGCAGGATTAGCCGAAGGACAAGTTGGAGTCCATTGAAATAATATGTTTATATAATTGCATCGTTTATAGTAAACAATATGCATATTATATATATATATCAATATAATATGTATATATAACGTATAATGTATTATTAAGTTATATTAATACGACTGATTTATGTTTTTGGCCAATACCCTGAACCAAGCAACAGCCAGGATTGCATCAAGTCCTTTGCTGGTGCTGGTGATTGGTTCCTGGGCATTCTGCCAAAGCTGCGGATCCAGGTGCATTCCGCGCATTTGCACGTCCCTGTCTCAATGTTTGTGTGTTGTTTGTGTCCCTTTCTGAATGAGCAAGGACTCATTCAAGCGATGGCCTCCAACCCAAGAGCGATGGCCTCCAACCCAACACCTTTTCAATCCACTCCAACTAACCGGGAACTGTGCCAATCTCTGTGTTTTGTTTGGGACTTGACACTCAGACTGAGTCCCAATCCCTGCCGCACTGCAGGACGAAACTCCAGCGCACTTCAGTGACCCTGCGCGCCACACCGCTGGAGCTTCAAACGTTACCACCGCTGGAGACTTACACTTCGAAGCCTGGGCAAATTCAGTGACTGAAGTCCGAACGAACCGGTGTGGGAAGCGATCTGGTGCAGAGCGATGGGGGGTGCAGTGACTGACTGTGGGGAAGGAGTCCAGGATGTTTGTGGATGGATTTCTTGCTCATGCGGAATTTAACTTGTTGGTAAACTAGCCTGTTCTGTGAGAATTTGGAGAGTTTTTCTTCATCTTTGTTGGAGTGAGTCTTGGGGTGCTCCGAATGCAGGACATCATCTACAGCCCCCCCCCAGAACTCCTGGCAAACTACAGTAATGCCAAAGACATATGCTTGCAAAAACTGTAAAAAAACAAACGACTAACACATCACCATTGGGAATTGAGCTGTTCGAGTCTTCAGCAAATTCAAAAATATGGTGATCATTCCGACTTTTGCTTGGACCAGAGCCAGCAGTTACAAATTGGCTTGAGTATATCGACCCCAAATGGATGGAAAATGATGGAAAATTAAATGCTCGCTAAAAATGTATTGGACACCGTGCCACGAATTCTATTTGGGGATCACTACATATCACTACATATCCCCCATGTTAAAAGCAATCCCGCATCTCCACAGCTAGTCCACCCGGACCCACCCGTGGACTGTTCATGCTGACTCTTCCGAACGTTTGGATCTCCTGAAAAGCGAGCGGCTCATGATGTCTCCGGATCAGCGACGGCTCAAAGGTTAGCAACGTGACTCGTGAAGATTCCTAGTGCACAACAGAGCAGAGAAGCGTTTTTCGCTTCAAAGGACCGGTTTTCAGATTGAAGAAGGAATCGTCCAGAAAAAAAATAGAGCAAAAGCAGAACAGGATGAGTTTCGACGGTTTTCTTTGTTAGGGACAGCCTTTTGGGACCACACGTCAAGAAGAAAAAAGCAATCACAACCCTAGTCAATATGACTCATGAATTCTATGAAGTGTTTTGACCCTGCTTTTCGCAGGGGTTGGACCCTTAAAAACATTCACCTTTGAGCTAGGTGCTCAGGATGGAGCTAGGGAGCCGGGGTTTGCCCCATTAAACAGGAGCCGTGAGGAGCTACAGCAAGTTCCCCAACCTGTTGCTACCAGGGGCCCCACAAACCATCGAAAACCCTGGGTTTCCCTAGCAACCAACAGACCAACATGGTTTTTCTATGAGAACCAGTACTTCTTCATGGGTTTGAGGGCCGACCGACCGTCGTGTTCATGTGTTCACTTCGCTTCCAAAACCACGACACCAACGACCCCGTTGGGATCGCTCGGACCGGTCGAGGAAAGGCGTGCTGGAAGCCCCTGGGCCCAAACTCCCCGAGGGGAAGCAGCACCTGGGACCGGTTGAAGGTCGAGAGGTGGTCGTGAGGTGGGAGAGACTTCAGGTGAAGAGACGTGATCGAAGGTGATGCGTGAAACCTGGTGAAAGCATGAGACAGTCAATATGTTGGCCAGAGATGGAAGCCTAGTTTAAGGATTGTTCAATAGGGTTTCTTGAATATCACCAGCTCCAGTTTGGCCCGCTCCAGTGCGACCCAGCGACAGTACAATTTGGACAGTGAGACCTTTCTTCGAACATTCCTGCGGAACTAGAGGAGTCTCCTTTTCAGAGCTTCCATAGGAACTTCCCATGTCGGAAACATTGAGAAACTATGTCATCAGGATCAGGGTTCAGACGACCAAGGTCTGCATTGAAGATCCTCAGTGATAGGAAGGGAAGTCCAGTGTTGTCAAGGAAAGATGCCAATCGAAGCGTCTCAGGTAGGAAGCAGGCGACCCCCGCTACTGCCAGAGTTGGAACAAGACTACCAGGGTCTGTGAATCGTTTGAGTTAGAATGAGTTAGATAGTGTAGGCACACACAATAATGATAATGAGCAATGAGCTTGAATAATCTTGATTGACAAGTTGAATTCAGGTGTGTCCCCATGAATACGATCTTGGAAAAGCTCTTGTGAGATCTATAATTTCAACTTGGGTTGCCCACTGTCCCAGTACTCTAACTTTACTATCATCACTTTGTATTGCGGCCAAAAAAAACCTGTGGATGCTGTCAGACTGCACCCTCTTTTGAGCAGCAAAGCATATACCTAATATACTTCATGGGACTGGAATCAATGCCGCCCCATTGAACCCCCTTTCACCACTGTGTCGTCGTGTCGTCGTGTCGCGTCTGGTCACGTCGAGTGTCGTCGACACTCGACACCGGACCTCTGTCATCTGACCGGTCGGTGTCTTCGGACCGCTTCAGTCAGGTCTGTGTTCGAGGGTGTGCCTCTCCTGCAGACCGACCAGGATCTGCAGGCGAGACGGACTGGCGGCAGTGCAGGCACTTGGCGGATGGTGGTGTTGAAGCAAAAGAAGGTGTCCAGGGGCTGCCTGGTCTTTTCACACATCCTCCTGGAAAGATTGGAAAGGAACTGTGTCTTTTGCTATTATTCACGCATGCTTCTGGAAAGCAGAATGACTTTCAGTTGAAAATGTCCAATGATCAGCTGTTCTTTCCAACACCTGCAGGCAGGAATATATTACCACAAAAAAACATACTGTATATTTTTTAAGGAAACAACTGGCATCAGCGGGACTTGGTATATACCCATGCCGCGCTCGAGGCCAACACGTTGCTCGAGCGCTTCGGGCAACGTTTGGTGACTCGGCACGTTCTGGGCCGAAGAGTGAGTATCGATTGAGCATGATTCGGGGGTTCAAGTGTTAATTGAATTTGTTTGAAATCATGTTATGGCTAGCACGATCTAACATGTGTTCGACAAGTTTGCCGGTTTGGTTGTTTTGCTGGTGAACGGATATGTTAAATGTAATGTTAAATTGGAAAACCACAGACTATTCGGACTGGCATATTACCTACCCTTGTTGTTGAAAAGGGGTCAATGTAAAGAATCCCAGAGTCCCAACTCTCCCAGCCATCTCTCGAGCAGACTCTCGCACTGATCTCATGCAAGGCCGCGGACTTTCAGCCTTTGGATTTGGTCTCCGCGGTTTTGATCTTCGTGGGTCTCAGCTTGGGCTTCCTCGACACGAAGAAGCGATGGCTGGGCCACTGGACGACATTGGGCGACCAACGGGGCATATTGAAGCGATTGGCTACCTGTTGAAGTCGAGGAGCTAGTGCCTAGCTACCTGTGGATGT
>CAXAMN010021363.1:3416-24757 GCA_963970005.1 Durusdinium trenchii
GGAAAAATTGGTTTTGGCTAGCTTTCCTTTGCGTGTTGTCAAATTTGCATGTACTAGCCAAGCTGAGGAAAACACCCAGTCAGAGGAAATGGTGGTCTTGCACTTTGTGTCGCGGACCTCAAGCAATAGTTTTCCCTCCCTGGCAAAAATCCATTGTGCTTGCTGAGCTGGCTCTTGATCTTTGTGCGAACAACCAAACTTATTGCTGGTGAACAAACTACACGAACAAAAATTGTGTGAACCACAAAAGACCCACTGCAATCGCTCCAGTTCCACTAGCCAGAGCCTTCTCGCGCGCAGGTGGACACGTGGCTTCAGCTTTGGTCGCCCCTGGCTGGCCAGCGTGTTGGCTGGCTGGGGGCGTTAGGGCACAACGACGTCACCATAATTTCGTAATTTCGACGACGTCACTAAATTCAGTTTTTGAATTTAACGAAATTAACCGACGACCCAGGAATTATTTTATATTGCCCAGATTCAATCACTGACTTGGAACTTGTTGATGACCCCTGCCAAAAACACCGGTTTGCTGGAGGAGACATCCTCACCTGTCCTAAGGCTTGGACTGGAATCAAATATGGGCCTTCTATGGCTTCGTGATCATCCTCTCTGCTCCTTTGTCCGCCATTTTCAGGTCACATTCGTCCCTGTCCACTGTCCACCCCGTGTGGATGCACTGGATGTCAACCAACACTCCGATTCTCGAAGCCCACAGAGATGGGTGTGGAAACCCACATGGCTGATTTCTCATGCCTGGCCAGCTTTGAGGCGCGCTTTCGCAAGAGGGTCGAAATGCAAGTGACTAAGTCGATGACTATAGGGTATCACTATCTCCCCAAAAAGCTGCTGATTCTGCTGACCGAGGTGACCGTCCTTTTGTTTCTGCCTCATCGCGTCTCCTGGCCGGAGGGTTGCTTCAGGCGGTGTGTGTGCGTGTTCTTTGGACGGAGACCGAGGGCAGTGCAGTTTTGAGAGACACCCAGGCGAGATGGCAAAACGTGAGTCGTTGGGATTTGATGATTTGACGGAAGATTCCGCGAACAGGTTCCAGACCAACCCTCAACATTCAGGTTTCGTGTTTCTGTGGCCAAGCATGTGCTGTTTGATTCGCGATCACGGGCCCAGGTCATCATGCCCTGTGCCATCTACCTGAACTTCCTGCAGGGGCGATGGCTGGTTGCCTGGCGCCGCTCGGGCCGGAGCTTTGTTGGTTTGTTCAATTTGTGGGGACATCCGCAAGCACTGGGTTTCAGTAGTACACGTGAATGGATTAGGAATAGGGATGATTTTAGAGTATTTTAGAGTACATTGTCGACCCGTAAAGGAACATACAATTTCAGCCATACTTTCTTGGTCCAATGCTTTGGCCCATACATCATCATACATCAAGGTTTCATAAGGTTTATTTTCAAAACAACAGTTACTTTGGAAGTCCACTAAGGCCTGCAAATGACCTTTCTGTCTAGGTGCTGCGGATAGACAGATAGATATTTTGTGGCCCTACATATGCAGTTTAGCTTTAGTTGGTTGCGCATTTCTAACCATCCTCTTGCAGAGTAAGTGTTGGAGCGATCCTGCCACAACCGGGGGCCTTGATCTCTACATTCATGTTGCATATACCTGTATTCCATTCGGATTTCGTCTTCCCACAAAGCCTGAATTTGAAAACGGCAGCCGTTGATCTGCCTTCAGAGATTCACCGTGCATGCTTTTTTGTTTTTTACGTAGAAAACATGCTGCAGATGCATTTGAGCTACCTGACCTCCAAGGACGGATCCTTTTTGGGGGGGAAATGCGATGCTGGTGGGACGGTCACGTTGGCCCCAGGTGCCGTGCGCCGGTTGCCCAAGCTGCCCGGGGATCGAGACGATTCCTGGCACTACACCTACAAGCCGTCAGGAGCGGAGCGAGACGGAGCCGAGTTCCGATGTTCCCTCCAATCGGTGAAGAATGCAACCAGTTCAATACCTCCAACCCAATAGCGATGGCCTCCAACCTAGTAGCGAACATAACGCAAAAAAAACTGAAAGTTCCAGAAGTTCAGCATCCGAGATGCTGTGGGCAGGATCGTCCAGACGGGAGAAGATTAGAAGACATACCTACAAAACGAGGGTCTTGAAATGGAATTTATTTTGTGTGTGTGTCCCGTTTAGGGATAATGTTTTAAGGATCTGTAAGGGAGGTGTTTGGGTGGTGAACCAGAAGAAGCTGAAAGTTTGGTCATTTTTAATAGAACATCCTTCATGAACATACTATTTTGGATCAAGCACTCGTTGGATAGGGGCCCAAAGATAGTTAGCCAGTCCGAGAAAATCACATCAAAGTATGAACTATGTGCAGCTTGCACAGGTATATTATGGTATATATTTTGATAGATTTGCTGACTTACACTTATTCACTTAGAATGAGTGTCGTAGGAACAACCATGGAAACCCGTTTGACGCTCGAATCTCCTACGCTCGTTGCTTCCAAGTAGAAAACCTGGCAAAGAATAGCATCTATATTATATGTTCATCCAAACAGACATAGGTACGAATAGGATGAACTTTCCAGCACGTGGGCTGGAGGTGCCATTCGAACAACATCAGACTTCCCAAGCAGTTGATGGCATGTTTTGTCCATCAATGTGGGCGAGCAAAACAATGCTTCCCGAAGCCATCATGCCTAAGCATTCCCAGTGCCTAAGCTGTTCCCGTGTGATTTTCGGGTCGTCCCTTCCTTTTGCCGTCTTGCCGACATGACCTTTGGTCTGTCAGGGTACATCTGATCTGCTCCACACCACGTCCGGGTTCAGAGTTACGTCCTCGGGGTGTTTCTTGTGCTGCCCGACGCGCGGCTCCGAAGAGCCGCTCTTCAGCCATGGCAGGCCTTTTCGGTTGGAATCGTGAGGAGTTCATGCCACTCGGCTGGACACAATCGACCGGGGTTGGTCCAAAAAGCTATTATTGAATAACTATGGTCAAAACCTGGAGCTCCAAACCCTTGTAGGTTGACCTGGCTGAGGGGTCAACCAAGGTCTCCTGGTCCTGACCCGCAGACACAATAATATACAGTAATGTGAGTGAATGTGTATAGGGCAGTGACTGTTCCAAGATGATCCAAGGAATGGCTTTCATTTGGCTGTTCCAGTGACTGTTCAAGGTGCGAGTGAATGTGTGAATGTTCTATTTCTTTTGGGGGTGACTTCAGAGCTGGTGAGGTCCATATCTTGGCCAAGAAGCTACAGGGAATGCCCTAACTTGCTCCTGAGTGGGTTGCTTCCGTGGGAAATGTTCTTCCTTCCCTGCTTCAAAGGGATCCCGTTTTGGCCTACAGGCCGTTTATACCAACTGAGGCGCTGAATATGTCCTAAGTTTTACTCTTCTTGGACATTGCTGCAGCGAACTGCAGCATCCAAACTTAATTGCATGTCCAAGCACCATCCAATCAGTGATCAAAATATATTTTCATTGTGCATCCCAATGCGTTTTTTGGGCGTTTGTTTGTTCGGGACATGGTGCATCGTTGGTGAAGACACGTGGCTGAGAGAGCATCGTTTCCACCCACCCAGGTACATCGGCGAGGCCCGCACGGCAGCTGCTGGGCCCGTTACCTCTCCCCGCTTCAGTGGACGAACGCCTTATCGGTGTGGGATTGACATGGATTGACCATTCTGGGTCCTTTGATGTCATCAAGCACTCCAGACTCTGTTCCTTTGTTCTTGTCTACCCGCTCAGTAGCCCTTGATCCACTGACACTTCGACTTGTTGGGTCGATTCACTTGGAACGATGATAGTGGGATCACTTTCGACCATTCTTTTGTGATGTGATGATTCGTGTGAGTGAGGAGAGCAGACTTTCTGATGAATAGAGACGCTTTCAAGACCAAAACAGATCACAGATATGCTCTCCCCCCCTTTCCCATCTAGCTCCCATGACCTCCGTCAGGTGGATGGCGATGGGCGCCCACACGGGGGTGGCTTTTGGTACGATAGCTCCTTCCACGGCGCAGCTTGACCAAACTGGTCGTGGCATTCTGGTCGAGGGACAAGACAGACGCAACTGGAGCACAGTACCTGCCCAAGCGACCTTGTAAGGCTCTAGATTTTTTGCAGTGATAGACCTTGGAATCTTATGGAATCTTGAGATGTGTTTATTTTCGAGATGGTTTCGAGGTATACAAATGGTTTTGAGTGACCATCAAATTGAGGGCGTTGAGGGTTTTAAACGCCAGTAACTGCAACAAGGGTTGCATCAGCTAGACGGGTTCTACCAGCATCAGCTGGCGTGGGTCACAACTAGAGATCTTTCCAAAAATTGTTTTGGCCGCATGCCAGAATAGCAATAAGACCCCACAAAGGTCCCCTGGTAAAAAGGAAAACTCCCCATTTTTTTGCACAGGTATTTAAAACGTCATTGATACTGCAACCATCTGCAACCTTACTTCATGGTGAACTTCAGACATGTTTATTTTGGCAGGGATGACACATAAGCCGGCCCCATGATGAAGACCTTGCATCAGTGGTTCTTCATGGTGGGGCTTATGTTCGACTTCATGATTCCATGGACGTGTCCCATCATGAACGGTTTTTGTTGTTCCATAAATATATGACAATGGATATGTCGTGAATCAACGTCCTGTTTCTTTTTCCGCAGCTGGTCCGAGAGAGGACTGGTCTTTCAGTTTATATAGTTTGGCTTAGTATACTTGTACCTAGAACACGTCCACACAGAATTGGTTAGTTTTTGTGGTGAATGTGGATGATATTTACATATATTTACATGTACCATTATATATTTCAGTTATTTATCATATGTGTAGTATATTATATATATACAGTATAAATACGAATTACAGTATATTAATGTAAATACATGGAGCATTTGGGTTAGATGGAGCTTGTGGATTTGTCCCTTTTCTCCTTTAGATGTAGGTCTTCGACAGCTGTAAAGACCCAGACAGTTTGTTTGGACTTTGTTGGTCTACAGGACAAGTACAGTACTGAAACAAGAAGTCAGTCAAGAAACAGATCCTTTATGCCTGTTTGGAATGATCAGCTGGCTTACAGGTGCTTACAAGCAAGATATGTATTATTCTATCATCCCATGTCCAATTTGGCCACTGTACCAGCTGCTTTTCAGCATACCAGGGTGTTCCACCCAAACATGGCCCGGAACCTTGGCCATTCCAGGAATGTTTACGTGGAGAGTGGGTGCATGGTGCTCCTGCGGGCATGTGGTTTTCCCGGGAGTACGGCACCGGTGCCCACTTCCTGTGGCTGGGAAGCACGTTTTCGCCGGATCCGCTTTGAGAGTTTGATCGGAGTCCGATTTGAGCGTTTGATCGGTGGGTCCGCTGCCCCCATCGCCCCATGTCGCCCGGGGGGGGTGTCGCCCCAAGGTTTCAACTCGGTGGTTGCCAATTGAATTTGATGAAATCCAGCTCTCGTCCCATCAGTTTCAGCTCTCGTAGGCTTGGAAGGAAGGCTTCCTGCATGGAGTGCTTGTAGATCATTGCATTTACGCTGGTTGAGTGGTGTATACATGGCATGGGAAACCTCTTTAGAGTCCAGGCCAGTTGAAGTTTTGTGGGATTCCCACATCAATTCCAGAAATTCCCTTGTTGCAGTAATTACTCTGAAGGCTAAGGCCTCAAAAGCCTGGCTGTCAACAGATGAGACTCACTATGAAATAAGTTCCCAGACCAACCTCATGAGTTGGGAAATGACACCTGGACCAAGGTCCCCGCCAGCTGATTCCCCCTCGCTAAGCCAGTATAGTCATTAGCCACGCGTGGCTCGATGTGCGCCGCAGAGAGCAGCCTCAGGAATTTTTAGGCTATGCCAGTAGTTTGGTAGCCATCTAAACATCAAACATACAGAGTTCAAAGTAACTTTGTGTATAACAACTTCCGCATGATGGATAACCCAGTTAATGCCTATGTCATCCTATAATCAATACAAGTATTGTCTAGGTAAGATCAATGAATCCGTATTTGGATCAAAGTGCAAAAACTGTGTGTTGTTCTTTTAATCCAACGTTGCGGTGCAGTGATCGAACACCCACTCACTCGGGTCTTCGACGTGCTCAACAACTGGATGTAAGTAAACCTGGTCGATGACCATTCCCAGACCATCCATGTATGAAATACTTATATGTATGCATACATTTTACCATCATTTAGGACCCTGATGCAGGTAGATATGCCGTATGCATCGATTTGTTGGGTTTCCCCGTTTTGTTTGTGATCTTTAGGAAGACGCTACTAGGAACAAAGGGCATCGCTACTAGGAGCAAGGACGCTACGAACGTAGCAAAGAGTTTCTCCGTCTTCCTAAGACCTCCGGTCTCGTTCGATCCTTCAGGCAGTGCGCTGTGGGCTACGCGACCTCCCGCTCAGACTGTCAGGAGGACAACGACCATCGAGCACGGGCAATGATCCACAAGCAGTCCCATACCGGTAACAAGGGCATTTCTACTATAGGAGCAAGAATCTACTAGCTGCTTTTGGCAACAAGAAGCTACTAGTAACAAGGTTTGAGCTGTATGATGTTGTATGCACATGGTCTATCATGCTAGTCCCTGACTTTCCTGGTTGTTAAATAGCACACATTGCATCTCGAACTTCCCAACTTCGAACCACGCCTCCAGCTCCAAGCCACCGCCAGGACTATTTGAACAAGTCTGCCTGGATTCCGAGCAAGGCCACGGAGCCGGTACACTTCATTTCTTCCGCACCTCCTGTTTGTGATTGGAGTCCTGCAAGGTTTGTAAGGCGACACAGACTGGTTTGATGAGACTGATCGGCTATTGAAACATTCCGCACTTTCCAGGCGGTTCCTGAAGCTACGAACGTAACAAGGGCCATTACTATGAACGTATTACTGGGACGCTACGAAGGTAGCAAAGGAGCTTGGTGACTGATGTCCGCTCCCTCACGGGGCTGAAGACTAGGAACAAGAAGCTACTAGGGGCTCCTGGCATCGCTACTAGGAGCAAGGACGCTACTAGGGGCTCCTGGCATCGCTACTAGGACCAAGAAGCTACTAGGAACAAGCTGCTTCAGGAGTCTGATGTCCGCTTTGGCCTGGGGCAAGTGGAGGCAAGGTGATGTCGACGATGCGGGGATGGGAGGAGGGCCGTTTCCACTGTGTTTTGTTTAATTAAGACCTTGCCACCCAAGTGGAGATAGCAGAGGCTCCAGGAGAAGACGTGTTTCGAATCTCCACTGCTAATCTCCGTGTGATTCTTGATTTTGTGGCCCCATTGCACGACTTCAACTCCAACAGGGCAGAAACCCCGTGGTCCAGACAGTCTGACAAGGCTTCCTTTGCCGGCGGCTTCTTCCCCTTTCTACCGGCCGTGAACTACCACAGCGCGATGTCCTCGGGGGAGGACCATTGGGCACCCGCAAAAGGGCTCCAGACGTTAGAAGGGCGCATGGCGAGGGTGGCCACCGGGTCCCCTTTTGTGCTGGTTTGCTGGACAACGAGGAAAAAAAACAACAACATGTTCTTATGCTGAAATAATTCGGACAAATAGGCATGATACTTTTTAGGATAGTGCGCTATAGTGTAGCAAAAATGCATGTAAGCTATTCAAGTGGACGCACAAATGGCAGCAATTTCTCCCAAGTTGTGGTTGGTTTGTCTTGTCACATGATTAGCACGTCTTATTGGCAAGCTTTGCGTAAAGCTTCGACTGAAGTGGTGGCAAATGAACACCTTGGGCCGTTCTTCTTTCCAAAGTGCCAGGACATGGTCGAGCAGCTCTTGCAATGCTACCGGAAACGGCAGGCGGTTGGATTCCCACCCGGAGATCATGTCAGTCTTAAGAATTTGCCGCTGTATCACTTGACTCTCCCCACAAGGGATCGCCGCTGGGAAGATGCATTGATTTCACACCAGACCTCAATGGATCCCAGGCAGTCACTCTATGTCACTCTAATTCTAAGGAACTCGAGTTTCTAATATATAGGTCTTTGGTTTTGGTCCAAACTCACGCATCGCATGCACAAAAACCGGACAGACGCTGTCAACTCATGTTCTCACTCCCCTCTCAACTGCGAACTCGCACCCATCACTCCTCATCCTCAACGTCGACGCTTCCGACCGGGGCGACCGGCTCGGCCGTTTGAGAGGCCCACGAGGAATCGACCACGTTCCGCCTGGAGGTGGTGCCGGAGGTCCGAGGACGAGAGGGCTGGTGGGTGGAGGTTGGGAGAGGGCTCGGCTGGGCTTCGCGTCCGATCGCTCCGTTCGTAGCGATGCCCTTTACTACTAGCTTCTTGATGCTTCAGATTCTTGTTACTAGAGAATGCCGGGAGCTACTAGTAGCGTCCTTTGCCTGTTTTGGGGATTCCTGTTTCGTTGGAGTTCCCACCGCTATACTTGCGCAAGATGGTCGAATCGACAGTGCTGGGACATCGGATCATCGCATCGGTGCCATCGCTTCGTTCAGGGGATCGTCCGAGAGATGGGGATGGATGACTGGTCCTCTGTCGCTTGGCAACATAAGCTGGCCGGAGCGGCGCAGGGGGAGCTGCGATCCATGGGAATTGCAGCAAGACGTGGAGGCATCATGATGTTCCTTGGGAATCGTTTCACTGGGAATCGTTTCACATGTAGTAACAAGAAGCTTTTTAGTATGTTCTTGAAGCGGTTCGTTTTCCCTTCAGCCTTCTTAGAGCCTTCGAGTTGTGAAAAAACTCTTGTCAGAACTTGGACACTTCAAGTTCGTGTGTTGTGACTCTCCACGTAACGAAGCTGGTTGGGAACTTCCACGATCCATCAAACAATCCTCACTGCAATGATTCACCATTGGAATCATTGGTCACTACTGTCAATTACTGGTCACCAGGTGAAGAATGGTGAAGATCTGCAATGGTCACTATTGAAGTCGAGATCTTCACCATTCTTCACCTGCAGGGTCTTATGGGGTCATACCTAGATGTCCTCGATCCATACAAGCAGACGAGTCTGCAAGTGCCGTATGGTATGGGGATGGGTCAAAACCTGTTTTGTGTGCCCCAACACCATGTAGTATACCTCCCACATAGGTCAACCGGTCGGTCTCCTGGTGCCACCCACAGCCATGTGTTTCTTGTCGATGTCGATGCCCGAGTCAAGGAAGAAGTTTCCGCAACCGGTTTCCGCCAAGCCCCATGACGTCTAGTACTCTACTAGGATACCTGCATCACAATGCAAAACATGTTTGTTTCACTTGTGGGCTCGACTTGGTTCAGTCGACATTGAAGTATACCATCTTGCAAAAAGGTCGTCCATGTATTGCCAGAATTGGACTGCAGGGATGTACGCGGATGTGGAACGAAATTGAGTGGATTGTGATTGTGCACCGTAAATTGTTTGGCTGGTTTAGCATGTCTCAAGTCTTAAGCAGAAATGGTACTCGTATTACAAACTTGACCATACATCATGGATCATTTTGCGTGCACTAATTTCACTTTAAATTTTGTAAAGCTTAAAAGCAGAGGGAGAATGAGTAAGGAAGAAAAGTCAACCATGAATGTTTTATCAGAATGTGGGGTGATCACACCTTCAACTGTGTTTCCAAAGTGAGCGTTAAGGCCTGAATCCTTACAAATAGCATGACTTCGAACTAGAAAAACAAACACGCAGCTCCAAGAAGCTCGAAATGAAGATGACACTATGACACAGGTCATCAGATCACAGTGGATGGGCACTTGCAGAACAGTGCTGCCTGCTTGATCAATACTGGTGAGATAGGTCAAATGTCGGATGATCATCGATCATCCCGGACATCGAACATGCTGCCCCGAGGTGCCGATCCATTTCCCAGAAGGCGGACGTCGATGTGAGTCGAAAAGGATCAGTAAACGAATGGTGGGTTGTTTTTTTGGGGCCTAAACAACAGCATTATATAAACATTGGGTTTGTCCTATTACCATCTATTACCTGTAACAGTCAGAAAACAATTATTACCCATTTTTGAACAAGGCCTGCAACCTAACCATGGTCATCCCCTGTTACAGGTATTAGGATAGACCCAATATAAACATGTTAACTGTTAAAGCCGGTGTTGATCCTGTTGGTGCCGATCCTCAGAACTCACAGGGACCGGGGGAGACCGGTCTGGGTCACTGGAGGAGGTGCTTTTGGATCGAAACAGCTTCCTGGGGATGGAAACAGCCTCTCGGGAAGGAAGACATGTCGACATGACGAGTCAATGAGTGCCTGGAATCAGACAAGAAAATAGCAGTTTCAATGGTGGTGCATGCAAGATACCATGTGTGTTTGTTCATACCTTCAATGATCAGCAGCTCGCAGAGGGGTAAGTTGGTATGGCTATTGGTAGCATCAATGGCTCACTGGAAGGTCCCAAGGATTCCTCGCCCCAAAAGTATTTTTGAGAGACAATAGGAAGAACACCTTTCATTCTCAACCATATCAACCAACTCCCACGTGCACTGCTTTTTGTATGGTACGTTCCATCGTCTTCGTTCGAGGTGACAACACGGGCTTTGTGGTGGCCTCCTCCATCACTCGCGTGCGGTCCCTACGGCCGGACGCTGAGGCAGGGAGCGGAACATTCTGGGCCAAATCAAGGCGTTTCGAAGGGTGCCTGTTGGGGATTTGGGGGTGAAGTGATGGTGAGATATGGTGAGAACGGGGAGTTCACATGTTTCGTTCACTTTCTCCTTGCCTCGGGCTTGGTTTTCAGGTTGTTTATCATTGTCCAACGCAAGGCTCTATCTGAAAATCATCTGTTTACGTTGAGTGGTGGCTTTTGGAGGTCTTCAATCCCAAGCCTAAGCGATATGATCGGCCAGATGATACTCATCAACGGATCTTCACCAGTTTGACCTGGGGGCTGACAGACCTGAGCTGACCCCAAGTGACTGCTCTTGAAGACGGTGCACTGGTAGCTCTGTATGCCCTGAACGTCAGGCTTTGGTGTTCATCCACGGTTTCAACTGCGACCTGGCCACGGCCTTGGGCCGCGTGGTCGGGAGACCCAGGAAGCGACCGTCTTAGAAGACAATGTTTTTGGGCACTGCGATACCGCGGGCCCTCAATCTTCAAATCTCTTTACCAGTTTTTGGAGTTCACTGCATTTGATTTGCATCGTTCCGGGCATATATACAGTAATACACCTTTGTTTTCATCTAAATATAGTCGAGCCAAGTCTTGCAGCGTCATGCTGCTGAGCCATCTCAGCGCGACCAATTTCGTTGATAGAGCCGCTGCAGGTCAGTTTTGGTTTGCAAAGCCTCAAGCCTTCACTTCGACCGTCTCTCCGCCCCAGCGTTCAGCCTGTTTCGTTCAGGGCTGTGGAACACAGCTCGGGGACCGGAGTCTTGGTTGATGATGGGCAGTGTCTTCCCACGTGGTGCAGGTTCGATCACGCCATATTTTTCCAAATATAGATAGCTGGATGCCAGCAGCTGCACCAGGTAAGATCCGAATATCTCAGCTTGGAAGTAGACCTCTAAACAAGTATATTGTGCATAGTATGTATTTCGTTACAGATGCCTCACTTCCAGGATTTCGAGCTTTTGCTGCTCACCAGCTTATGAATCGAGATTTGAGGTGAGGGCCTTCACATAGTTACATATGTCAGTGCCTCTAAGTGGTGTCCGAGCAACCGAGGCAAAAGCTGTTCAATGATAACATCGATGTGACATCTGGCTAAATTATCACGAATCAAACCCATATTTCTTCATGAAAGGCCAAGTTCAGGTTTGGCAGGATGTTTTTTTGTTTGTGTGTGAGCTTCTTAAGATATTTAGAGATGTCGCATGGGCACTTGGACGGACCGTGTATCGCATTTATGGTGTTTGCCAACTACCTGCATTTCAACCACAGCTCTCGGCTGGGTCAGCACGACAGCTCATCGGTGCTTGCTCTTGTCACGATGCAACGGGCAATGCAGCATGGCTGCTCCATGGATGCCACGAGCATCGCAGCCATGGAGCGGTTGAGCCGGAAGAAACCAGGCTGGTGAAGGTATGAGGGTTTCAGAGGTTGACGTGCTATCGTCTTTCAACTGTCATGCAAGAGTCTGATCAATTTGAGCAGGAAAAGCGTGCAGCAGGGGCAGGTTGAGAAATGGATGGCAGCCAGTCAAAGTCTTTGCTTGCTTGCCAGCATCAGTTCTATCGTTTTAGAGTTTGTTGTATAGTACGTGATGATGTGCCTCGAACTAGTAACTAGACATACAAAAATACCCTACTGCAGGTAATGCTCGCACAGTGCTATGAGTTTGTGGGTACGTAGCTGATGGGTTGAGGAGACCTTAACCACTGGTCTCAAGTTCTTTCCCTTCACTTCGTTGTTTTGAGCTCCGGAATGGGGTAGCGGTTTTCCGATGCGATCGGATGTGGAGAACCCTGGAGCACATACTACTGATTAGAATGACTTTCAAGCATCCTGACCTGGTGTCAGTCATTGCTGCCATCAGGTGTTTTTTTCACCCCTGCAACAACACTAGCCAAATCCTCTCAATTCAGAACGTAGATTGGTTGCTCGGCAGACCCTTAGGCACAGGTGCTTGTTGATTTATTGTGGACCATCGAGAATAGGTAACTAGTCATGCGGTTTGTTGTTTGGTGCATTTGGGGTGTTTTGATTGAGTAGAGTTCCAGGTTCCATATGTCAATGCCCTTGTTTGCAGGGTTCACTGGTCTCACTCTGCAATATAAAGTTACAAGACAATGAGATCTTGTCCAACACATTTATTGACTTACTTGTACTGTTAATTTTGCAACATGCGAAACTGGCCCTGTTTTTTGGCTCAATGGATGTCACCTTAGTGGTTTGGAGATTAGAAAATCAAATTGCTATTTGCAAGACTCGTGTTGTTACTGTAATATGTCACCAACATGTTCCACCGGAACATTTTGGCTCAAGTGAAAGGCCAGCATTGACCTGCAATGAAATCTGAAAAAAGCCTGTATATAGTTCATTCTTCCGATCTTGAACATTGCCATGGCGTTCGCAACTAGGATTGCATATGCCGGAGGACCCGGACTGGCGGTACCCCCCTCACCCTTACATTTGGTGCACCTTGGGAGCCACCACACCAACCCTTTGCTCACCCAGTATTATAATATTTGGCCCCTCACGTTTGAGTTTGCTGGGGAATAGCCCGCCCAGCACCACCTGGAAGAGCCGGCAAGCTGAAATCACTACACCTCAGCAGCAGACTTTGCGAGAGAGATCCGCAAAGCCTTTGAGGAAGAGGTGCCGTTGGCAAGTGTCCGGCTGACTATTGTCCAGACCAGCCGACCTTTGGCATCGATGAAGGAGAAAGTCGGTACCATCTACGATGGAGCAAAGGCCAAGCAGCAGACCGTGGAACGCACCACAGCTTCTACAGATCCACAGACAAGCCTCACGAGACCCCACTCCAGTGCTGCAAGTTGCCAACCACTAACAGGGGCTTGCTCATACCTGACGTGACCAAGGCCTGGGGCTTTGTGTTCGTAGGTGGCGCTTGTTGTCCCTTCCATGCTGCGGGCATTCTTGGTGCCGTAACCATGCTTGCGTTTGGAAGAACGCCGCTCACTTGCAAAAAGATTCCTCTTGCTGAGGACAGCTCCAGGCTGGATTTGTGATCCGTCCCAGCATCACGAGAGAACACATCAAGGTGATGGAGCTAGATCTTAAGGAATTCGCCATCGAGGGTGAGACCTTCTTGGCCACTATGGGACACATCCAATGGCATGCTGCCCGTTGGTGGGCGTGGAAGATGGCGCTGTCGGCCAAAGGTGGTCTGCAAGCTGGCTTGCAACTCTTATTGCAACCGTTTGAGCACCCTCTCTACCTTCTCTATACCTCCCCAAGTCAAAATCCTCATGAAGAAAGTGCGTGCAAAAAAGGACCTACAGAGCACCTCTATCAATCTATGTCGCGTTCCTGCTATAGGACGCTGTTCCCACAGCCCGTTTGTCGGTGGATGCTTGTCGATGGTTTAAGATTGGCCCACTCCTTGACCCAGAAATTCTGCAAACAGCGTATACTTTCTGGCCGTCTAATTTGCTTGTCAAATGACGTCAATGCAGGGTTAGCCTGCTGGTTGGTCGCGACATTTCACCTTTCCTCCATCGCAACCATCCATATGAAACTTGTCTTGGTGCTTCACCGCGAAGGGTGCATACTGGCACACAGCCACATCCCTGGTCCCTGGCGACTTCAACAAACGGACCTTGCGCATCCTGACTTCCAAAAACATCTTGCTACAAATCAGTTTCCTTGCTATTTTGATCCTCTCACAGATGTTTACTGTAACTCTCCCGCTTTTCAGGGCCACTTTAAGCCTCACAGAACCCAAGATCCCGTGGCCCTTGATTTCTCCCCTATCCATCACCAGCTCTCCCAACTATATACAGACCTAGCCCACCATGGTCCCGTGACCGGATCCTGTGTGTGACCTTCTGACCGTTGTTTGATGCCCCGCTCACCTCCAAACAGCGTTTCCAGCCAGGATGAAAATATTGCCTGGCTCTTGATATCGCTGACTTAGAGGTTGCCATATAGCCTTGGTATCGTTGACTTCGAGGTTGCCATAGACAACCGGGGGTATGGTCCAATCTGGGTCGGGTGAAGAGGCCCGTGGTTTGAGGCCGGTGTGAGGCCCGTGGGCGGGCCCGCGAAATGTGGCCCGTGGGGCCTGTGGAGCCCGCGGGTTAAGCGACGATCGGACAGTGTCTGGAATGACTTCGAGGTCATACAGCTGTAGCAAACCCCTGTCCACCTGAGCTTCTGCACTTGGAATGGGACCTTGGATCAGAGAAATGCCTGATGTGTTGGCAACCACCCATTGTCGCAACAAGGCAGCAAACTCTTCTGTGTAATTAGTCTGGAAGTAAGTGTCCGAAAAATTTGGAAACAGACACGCAAAGCACGTTACCGTCAACGGGATTGACCATCACCGCAACAAGGGATGCTTTGTGCGCTGCACACCTCCACATAATGAGCCGGTAAGTCACGCATCTCCGAAAGGAAGAGATTTCCTTGCATATAGTGAAGAACAATGCGACAAGCTGCCCCGTTGGTATTGATAGAGTCTCCCATCAGCGCATGTAGCACATTGTAGCACTGTGGGCAATTCGTCGTGCACTCTTCGGCGCTCAGCAAGGCAGCCAATATCCCGTTCAGAGCTACACTGATTGAAGTTGCCACGACCTCTTTGGTCTTGTTTTTGAGCGGCTGCAACTCTACATACCAAGGCATCCAAACCAAGGATTTGAACTGAGTGTTTCTGAATTTTGGAACGCTTCTGTAGTGACAACTTGGGAGCATTTCACGGCAGAATGCAGTCTTCGGAACTCTCCAGCGTAGCGGTATAGCTGCGCATTCTCATGTCGGCTCCATCGTGGACATGGGTAATTACGATAGACAAACTTTTCAGCGCACGCTCGACTAAAGGGGTAGTGTAGCTGCTTGGCAGCTAGTTTATTGATTTGCTCCACAAAGGCCTCCCGGATGTTACCAACCTTCGGGTGGCTGATCACTTGCTCCCCGCTCAGTGCATGTTCATTGAGCAACGTTGCCAAATTTCTCAAAGGTAACGTTGGATCTGCCAGCATCACCCGTAATATTCAGAGCGGGAGAGCATACCATACTTGTTTTTGTTTCCTTTATGTTCTGCTTTTGTTTCAACAATCTGCCCATCTTTTTCTTGTTGTATTTCAGAGAGCTCTCCAATTGAGCCCTAGTTTTTGTTCACCTGTCGAGTTCTAGAATGGGCCGGTTCGTCTTGCACATCAAAATTCACCAGATTCTCTACATTGGACATTACACTGGTATGATCTTCTCATGTCAGTGTTGCCTTAAATTGCACCCAGTGGCGATGAAGACATTTGGCCTCTCAACTATAACAGGCGCAGCATGTCGCAGCCATGGCAGGCCCATGGAACTTCCCACCGCCGCAGCGCATCCGCTGAGCTTTTAAGTTATATGACAACGCGGACACCATACCTCTGGAGCCCGTGGCGGCCTGTGAGCGGGGCCCGTGGGCCCGTGACCTGGATTCGACCCTTCTCGCAGCCGGGGATTAGAGGGGACAATCAGAACACCAACACAAAGCAGAAAAAGGGACACGTTGACTTTTGTGAGCATTGGTGATGGACATTCGTGTTTTCAAGTGCATACTTGCATATAAGAGCGCCAGAAGACACTTGTTATTTTTACTTAATTGATGTCAACGTAGCCTCTATTCCAGGGAAGGTTTGCCCTTTGTCACTGTAGACTCCAAGAGCCATGGACATTTCTGCGCTCTTGCTCATCACCAGGCTATCACTTCCTAGAGGCATGTTCTCCATTGGATCCATTGCGAACTGTGCTAGCCAGCAGGCTTTGAATCAGACGTCACGGACTTCCATGCAGTCTGTCGCCCTTGAAACTGTTCTTGAACTAGCAATGTCGAAAACCATTGTTGCGGCATGTGACAAGCTGCGTAAGTAAGGCTGCTACTGGCCATCCGGCTTGATCACAAGCACCGGTTTTGGAAAGTTGGCCTGCCGTGGCAAAAATGACGCAAGAAGAAGCTGCACTATAACTGCTGCTAACAGACCGCGATTTGTTCCCGCAAATTTCCTGGGAGGTTCGTTGATTTGCGGACTCGCAAGAGTCAACTGAATTGCTTGGTTTTTGCACAACACAAGTGACCCTAAATACCATTGTGAGGCAATTGACAGGTCCCATTTTGAACCCTTTGGCCGAACCAGCTGCTTGCAACATTTCACTCAGTGCGGGAACAGTGAGATCAGTGCTGAACATGCAGTGAAATTAGTAAGAACAATTGCAAAACACTTGTAGCAATGCTGTCCGCGGCCCACTCAAACTCCTTAATAAATTTCAGAAGCAAACGGAAAGGTAATGCACAGAAGGAATTTTGCAAAAACCAATGCTACTAACATCGTGGAAGGCGCGGGACATTCGTGGAACCCGGGGCTATTCGTGGACGTTTCGTGGAATTGTGGGCCAGTAAGAGGACCGACTGCAACAAAATCCCAGAAACCTTCGCAGAACTTTGTGGAAAGTATTTTTGATGCACTAACTTCGCATACGTGATTTTTGCTGACCCCCTTTCTCTACACACCCTCCATTTAGCCTTCAAAAATTCCTGGGATGTTTGCGTTGTTTGGTTTTTGCGCAACACAAGGCATTCCATGACCAGTGTGAGCCAACTGCCATGTCTTTGTGCCGAGCCCCATAGACAACATGTTTTTCGGTCTTGGCATAGTTGTTGTTTGCAGCATGTTGCACAGTGCACCAACAACAAATGTTTCCGCCATTGAACATGCGGGCACCACCTGTTTCGGGCTGCTGAAACAGCTGAAACCTTTTTCCTGTAGGTTTACATCAAGGTTCGTTAGTTTGCAGACTCACAAGTAAGAGTCTACTCACGTGCTCACGTGTTTCCCAGCGCCATCGTGCCATCGTGAGCCGATTGACAACAGCCACATTGAACCGCCCTATGTGCGAATCCCGTAGTTTTGTTGCTGATGCTTGCGGCAGTTTGCCAGGTATGCAAAGATTAAGTGCGCAATGAAATTTCATAGAAACTCGCTGAAGTGTTCATTATGCAGACAATGATAGCACCGGCAACGAGGAAACTGCGTTTGTTATCTTCGGGCCACTGAAACTCTTCCGGACTGTTGCTGGACAGCTGTTGGTTGTTGCCCTCAAATGAGACAACTCAACTGCTGGATTTTGGCAGACAAGAAACTTCAAATGCCGTTGGGGCAGCCGACGACTCCGATGCAGAACTCTTTTGACAACCAAATCCAAATCTATTTGGTTGCTGCTGCTTGCTGTACCTTGCAAGTTGCACGAAATGGAAAGAAAACAATAGTTGGGTTGAGATAAAGATTTCACAGGTGCGTTGGCAGTTTGTTTTCGCTGGCCGACTCACAAGAGTCACCTGAATTGTGTTTGTGATTTCAATCGCAGCATTAACCATTCGGTGCAGCTTAGCTGCTCGCAGCATTTTGCAAGGTGCCCAAAAAGATTCGACAAGCGCCCTTAGGTCCCCCACTGAAGCACACGGTTAAATTGAGAAGGGAACATTTTGAAAGATAGCTGACATAGAAATCAGAAGGGTATCTAGGAAGCTGCGTTTTTTGTTTTCGAGCAGTTGAGACTTTTCCGCAAAGTTCCTGGGACCATTGTTGGTGTTTTTGGATTCAAACACGTCAACTCAGCTGCATGAGTTTTGCCTATAAGACATGCGACTCAAAATGCCGTGAATGTCGGTTAACTGCCAACTCCTGAAATGAACCCTCTGGACGAACAATTGGATTTTGTAGTTGCAGCTCTGTGTGCAATCACTGCTTTAGTGTTTCAATGTGAAGGTGTTTTCATTTGATTCGTTTAAGCCTTAACGTTAGAGCTGGACCCCACCTGTTGTTACAAAGCTCAAACCACCAATGAAACCATTCAGTTTGCTTTCATGTGAGAGTCATCCTTAAGTATCGTAAATGTACATCATGAACTGATGAAAGGCAAGGTTTTTGCAGATGTCCACAATTATTGCAAAGCTGTGCATCGCAAAAGGCCGGCGATTGGTCGGCAATTGGTGCATCATTTGCTGGTGCAAAATATGTATGGGTCATGTAGAGCAACACCAAGCATTCTCAACATTGTATTTCTTATATGGATTTGGACTGCGATTGCGGCCAGGGATTTTGCTCCCATCCTTTATGTGGACTTTTGTGCCCATGCGTGACGTGTTTTGCCACTTTGCGTTCTAGTCACTTCGAACTTTGACGGTGAAAGCTAAGACTTGAGATCGATTGAGCCACAACGTATATCGAATTTCGACATGACAAAATTAACGAAATTGATTTGGGGAAGAAAGGTTTTTCCATGGTGTTCCCAGAACTCCATGTTTTCCGCAGATATGTCCTTTTTTGCCGCGGATCTTCCCAGTTTGCCGCGGATCTTCCCTTTTCAACAGAAAGGCACAAAACCCGCGGAAACCTTGTGCTGGTTCAGAAATCCTTCGGCTCTCTGCAACATTCCCAGGGTTTTGCTGAAGTTTTGCGCCCTTAGGTTTTCGGGGTTGTTTTCCTTTGTTTCATGCAGCTGCAGACATGTCCGTTTGAGGCATCATGTCTTTGGTTCTGCCTATCTCCCCTCATGCTGGACGAGATTTTAATGATTTTGGAAACAGTCTTATGCTTTGTGATATTGTGAATACAAACAATTTCCTGCAAGATGTCTACAGCACCAAGCAAGTGTGAGTATGCACACTTGCCTGCGAGATGCTATCGTATTGCAGCTTGAATATGTTGCCAAACCTATGCAACCCTCTAAGTCCAATCCAGTTTCACTTTCGCTGACTGCAAATGGGCCCTAACGATGAGACAGAACCACCGTGAAAAAAGCTCTTGGAATCCACTTTTGCTGGCACCCTTGTTACGAAAAGAGGCTTTTAGACTGCTAATCTATAGTTTTGCCTGCCCAGAACCTTCTTTGGATTGTGATCTTGTTGCAAGTTCTCAAGGTTTGAAGGCGCTTTGAGTTGAGTAAGTGTTCTTTCCAGCCGTGCTTTGTGAGCCTGTTTTGCGGTGTCGCGAGCTGTGCTTGTAGAAGAAACCTCAGGGTCTTGACGGCAAAATACTCTCATTTGGTTTCATTTTTTTGCATGGTTTTGTGGAGGGGGGGCACTTTGCTGCAATGTGATAGTCATAGCTGTGCTTGCCCTGAAGTCGCTTTCGATTGCGACATGTAGTTAGTTGAAGACCAGCTGCAATGCAGACATGAGGCAAGCAGAGGTTCCAGAACTGTCAATTGATAGGCGATTTCCACATGCGTGAGCTTGATCCGGAAATTGGCAAGTCAGTGCTCTTTTGCTGGTTTTTTGAAGCTGACAACCTTTGGTGGTTATTTTGCCACAGCACATTTGGGAGATGTACAAAGCCACTGTGTACAGAGTGAACAGATCTAATTGGGAAGTGCACAAGGTCTTTTTTACTGGAATATTGGTCCTTTGCCACTTTGTACTCAGAGTTCTTTTTTGTTTGTTGATTTGTGCCATCGCATGTGTTTTGCTGTGCTTTAGAGAGAACACAAAGCAAGCACGGTATGAGCATCTACACATGCAGCAGCAGCCCTCGAGAAGCCTCGGTTCTAGGCAACCAGATCAATAGAACATTGCCGCGGCCACCTTGATCTCCTGTTGTGTTTGTGAATATTTGCCAAACCTATGCAATAAGTCCAATCCAGTTTCACTTTCGCTGACTGCAAATGGGCCCTAACGATGAGACAGAACCACCGTGAAAAAGGCTCTTGGAATCCACTTTTGCTGGCACCCTTGTTACGAAAAGAGGCTTTTAGACTGCTAATCTATAGTTTTGCCTGCCCAGAACCTTCTTTGGATTGTGATCTTGTTGCAAGTTCTCAAGGTTTGAAGGCGCTTTGAGTTGAGTAAGTGTTCTTTCCAGCCGTGCTTTGTGAGCCTGTTTTGCGGTGTCGCGAGCTGTGCTTGTAGAAGAAACCTCAGGGTCTTGACGGCAAAATACTCTCTATATATTGACATCAGCCAGTCAAGCAAATTGAGCAATTATCAATTACAGCGATGAGTGCTCAATGAGTTGTCTTGGTCTCCAAAGGCACGCGTTTCATTCATTTGCCAAAAGGTCAAAAACGTGATGGACATGGAAAATGAAATTACACTCACAAAATCATGATGACCTTGACCTTCAGACGCGCAATACTTATTGACCGTCGCTCATATTTCTATACCGTAACTTTAACCCCCTTTCGGAAGAACAATTCCGTTTTGCTCTTTTGCATGATTTTGTGGAGGAGAGACGCTTTGCTGCAATGTGATAGTCATAGCCGTGGCTTGCCCTGAAGTCGCTTTCGATTGCGTTAGTTAGCTGCAACGCAGACATGAGGCAAGCAGAGGTTCCAGAACTGTCAATTGATAATAATTGATAGTCGATTTCCACCCTCGTGAGCTTGATCCGGAATTTGACAAGTTACTACGTTGGTCATCCTTGTGACTGACTGGTCCTTCTGACTGACTTCTGGTCAGCTGCTCCTCTTTTGCCTTTTGTTTCTGGGAGTTTTGCTTGGCTAAGGGATACTACAATGTATACCTGTCGGTTTGCCCTATGGTCCTCATCATTCAACCCGTCCTAAGAGGTCTGGCACCCGTCTCGTGTCCTTCCAGCTCTGCAGCTTCCAAACGGTCCGCCGCTGCGCCACCGCTGGGCCCGGCATTCGAAAACTGAACTAATTGCACAACAGGAGCAACAATGACCAAGGCTACTGGGCTTTACGTCAGCAAGCCTTTAATTTCGAGCCAGAGCCATCTTGACAAGTGAGAGCCCTTTGAGCCATCGTTTGTGTCATCAGCGGTTTTCG
>CAXAMN010021363.1:24767-110194 GCA_963970005.1 Durusdinium trenchii
GGGGGTCTCAGTTCAATATGATTGACCAGAAACTTGTGTAGCATTCCGTGCCTCATAGGTCATGGTTTTGTAGAGGAGAGACGCTTTGCTGCAATGTGATAGTCATAGCCGTGCACGGCTATGCCCTGAAGTCGCTTTCGATTGCGTTAGTTAGCTGCAACGCAGACATGAGGCAAGCAGAGGTTCCAGAACTGTCAATTGATAGTCAATGTCCACCCTCGTGAGCTTGATCCGGAATTTGACAAGTTACTACGTTGGTCATCCTTGTGACTGACTGGTCCTTCTGACTGACTTCTGGTCAGCTGCTCCTCTTTTGCCTTTTGTTTCTGGGAGTTTTGCTTGGCTAAGGGATACTACAATGTATACCGTAAAGCCCTGTAGCCTTGCTCATTGTTGCTCCTGTTTTCGCGGTGCAATTAGTTCAGAACTTTTTCAGAGGTGTTACAGTATTTGTTGGCATTTTTCTGCGTGTAAACCATGTCAGCAAGCCTTCAAGTTCGAGCCAGAGCCATCTTGGCAAGTGAGAGCCCTTTGAGCCATCGTTTGTGTCATCAGCGGTTTTCGCCAACAACCCCGCTACAGCCATTGGGGGCACCGCTTCATCCATGGTGTGTTGCCAATGGCTGTGCAGCAAGAAGCCAACTGCAAATCTCCAGCCACGAAGCTACAGAAATCCCAACTGCACCCTGTAGCGAACCTGCATTTGTTTGGAAGAAACCTAGCGAACCTGTAGCAACAAGCTACAAATCCATGTCCAAACCTGCAAATTTCCCTTGCCAAACGCTGACTACTTGGAGCGAGCCGGCGCCTATCTTGGAAGCAAGTCTAGTGATGCAGCTGGCACCACATCTATGTACGATACTGTCAAGGTGCATACTACTCAGGCGACAGGCTGGAACCCAGGACGATTGATGGTAAGGTCCCACTCTTGTCCAACTGGACTTGACTCGAAGCCCCTCAGTATTGACTTCGATGTGCTCAGAGCGGCCTAGTCAGCTGTTGACAGTCAAGAACTTCCGGACACTCGCTCCCTCTAGCAAGACTACTATCCCCTCATACTTGCTCAACACACTCAAATGAGCAACCGTTTGAGCTGTCGCGCTTGCTGAAACCCCTATAGAAGTGTTTGCAACGTCAATATGGTACGTGATGGGGACTCACAAACTCATGCTTACCAAGGCCCAGGCTGGCATGCTTCTAGGAGCCTTTCGCCTTCGGCATCGCAGATTGGATTCCCACGGATCCATGGTAAGCAAAAGGCTAAAATACCTTTGCCGACGCCATGCACGGAACTGCGCTGCTTTGCTTGAGTTCTGGTTCAAAAGTTCAATCTTGTGTCAAAACAAGATTACTTGGCCTTTCCGTCGCCATCAGCCACCATGAACGAAATCCCCTCAATTGGCAGAACCGTGTTGAATAATATTTATCGATCTATAGGACAGGGCTCCAGTGGGAATTGTGTTGCTATTTATACTATAATGTTCAGAAGTTGAGCCGTTATCGTTGGTCGGTGGTGGCTGTCATGCAGCTTGTCTCAATATCGAACAACTTGCCTCCAGAGTATGTCATGCACAAAATCTAAACAACACAACATAGAATACCAGCCCCGAGTATTTGCTGTACGTGAGTTGGTGGAGTTGACAAGAAATGAGGCTTGTGTGAAACTGACCTGCCGGCCATGATGTGAATAAATGAACTGGAAGACTTGTCGCATTTGTCACTGGAGGTGGAGGGGGTCTCAGTTCAATATGATTGACCAGAAACTTGTGTGGCATTCCGTGCCTCATATATAGGTCATGCAAGCTCATACCAAATTGCTCAATTTGTGGACGAACTTGTTTTGGAGTTCCCTGTTCTGCAGGCTTTGCGGGCGTCATTTTCAACCATGCAGAATGTTGCAGATCACTTGACGTCTTGACACTCCGTTGGATTGTGTTGACACACGTCAACAAGGATTTGCTGTTTGAAGGGAGTTTGTCTTGCGCACAGTTTGGTCAGAAAGGTCATTTATCGGCATGTGAATGGTTGTTTTGTGGTGTCACCAGCGCGCGTTCTGCATCACAAGGTCTGGTCGTAGCCCGCTGCGCTCACAGTTCCCCTTCACCGAACAAATCATCTCCAAGATCCTTCTTCTCTTGAGTAGATCTGCAGGACAGCTGTCCCGCTTCAATCCCTTTCCCACTTTCATCAGCTGAGGTGGCGATGGTCGCTGGTTCGGTTGCGTGCCCTTCGGACAGCAGCGGCGCGGTGGTTGTGACAACACCGAGTCGGCGGATCGGCGCACGTTTGGATGACGGTGGCATTGGAGGACTTGTTCCACACAACCGCACTTAATAGGCTAAACCCCAATATATTCAGCCATCAAGTTCAGGCAGGGCTTGTAAAATCAGTTTCTGTTGCTTGCTGTGTAGCTCAATAGTGAGTCTGGTTCAACCAATATTTCAAGTGGAAGCATGTCTGAGGTAAGATGCTGATCTCAGGCAAGTTACCATTGATATCAGGCTCTCAAAATCGATGTGAACGAAAACCGCTTGCAGTGCAGCAATCGAAAAACAACGACTTGAGTACCGAGAGACTGACCTCAGCGCACTATGACAGACTGTCCAAGAGCAGTCTACACCGAAGTATAGCTCGAAGCATATCCAAATCGACCCAGTTTCCAAGACTACCGAGTTCATTGACAAGCTTATTAGGACAAGTTTCCAGTGCGGATCCCTTTTCTCACGTTTTTCGCAGTTGAAAGTGTGCCTGCTGGTTGAGGCAAGTCTTTGCAAGGTAGTTCTGCGGAATCAGAGGAGTCTTGTTGGAAACACTAATTTTAGAGAGCCACTGCATGTTCAACTTGCTTGGTTCGAAGCCGCGAATAGTCATTTTACTTCAACCTTTTGTGCTGGGCATCCTCTCTCTCGTTGAGAGCAGTCAAAATTCAAACAGCAGGTGTTTTGGTTGATGACGGGCAATACCTGACATTTGTCGGACTTTTACCTTGCCTTGGGTGCTCCCTGCCCGCACCTGCTATACTGAGTGTATAATAATCCCTTTACTGGGAATCATGAAGGGTTTTTTCCTGACACGCCTGGTGGCAAAACCTTCGAGTTGAAACTGCAACCTTCGAGTTTTGAAGGTTGATTTCTTTCTTAGTGCCCCGACAGCACGGCACATGGCTTGTTTCAGCTGGTGAGATGGCTGCGGCCGCCGAGATGATGTGAGATTGTGTGTGCTTCCCGGCGACACTGGAGAGTCCGTAGAGGCAGGCCAGGCCATGGAGTACTTGTGGGCTGTCACCGCAGGGTGCCGCCATTTCAGCGTCGGTCAAAAGGCGTGCAAAGTAAATACCGCGTCTCAAGAAAGACTTGCCAGACTTCAGACTTGCCAGAAGGAGGTTTGACCACTGAGTTGCCAGACTTCGCCAAAGACCACTTCCTTACATTGCAATCTCTGCACCAGTGAAGGACCCGGAAGGACGGCCGCTGCGTTTTGCAACGGACTCCACGTAGGTTTGTGCAACACCCATGACACGTCAATCTTGTGTTTTTTTCGATTTTTCGGAGTTGGGAGGTCAACGGCACGTCTTCTAGAATGACTGGCTGGTGTAAACCCAACCTGTTCAGCACGATGTGCAGAAAGGATTTGGGAAGAGTGTCGGGTCATCAGTTGGAGGTACAGCAACTCTCAGTTCCAAACATACGGAAGCAAGAGCCTTGTCATACCCTTGCAAGGTATTGTCCGTGTCAATCAGCCCATGGGTTTGGCCATGGTCAGAATGAACGGTCGGACTGGGTCCAGACTGGATTCTCGCAGCGACTGCCGGGGTCCGAAGGAACCTTGCTAAACGCTCGTTTTCTCACTCCAACCTTTCAAGGACCTGCAGCATCAGCTGGAGGATATTTTTGTCCAGAGACTCCAAGTTCCATGGCCGCGCCAGAAACCATTTTTTTGGCGCTCAGACCCGTGAAAGTGAAGGCTTACAAAACTTGCCATGTCTTCCAACCCCAAGCCCCCAGGCAAAATTGGATCATCTGCAACTCCTCCCTTTTGTCGTGGCTCTCAAATGTATTTGCAACCAAATCACCGTGATGTTCAAGACTAAAGCTTGCAGGCAGTCCTTTTTCCTGCGCGACAATGGATTGAGTTCATCCCTTTGCCAAGGGCTGCATGTCCAAAGTCCTTCTGGGAAGGTGCGGTATGAAAAGTCTCACTGTGCCAGACATCCAGCTGTTATTCCTTGGCATGCGACAGCTGCTGCGCAAACGTGTTTTGTGTTTTCAAGATCTCTTGCTAGAGCTCGAAACCAACGCTTTATCTGCCCTGTGGTTTGCTCTATTCTCAACCGTGCATGCGCAAGTGCCTCTTGGATGCTCTTGCACCATCGCAGACATCTACCAGGTATTGACATGGAAAGGTTGCAGGACTAATTGGATTGGGATTCATAAGCTGTGCCTTCAAACTCACCCCTGGCCCTAAATCATACGTCGACCTCGCCATCCATGTTCCTCTTTTGCCGATCACAGTGCAGGGCGTTGATCCACAACATGTCCGGAAATATTTGGAAATGACATGCTACAAGAGATCCTTGGAACTTTGCGTAGGAACAAGAACGCTACTACGAGCAAAGGGCATCGCTACTAGGAGCAAGGACGCTACTAGGGGCTCCTGGCCGTACTACTAGGAGCAAGTAGCTACTGGTAACAATTAAGAAACTACTAGGTGTGTGACTGAAGAGCTTTGAAGAGCCTTGACACATCGCTGTTGGACTTCGGACTTCGGCTGTATTCGTATTCGGCACAGGGACGGGGCTGAGATGGCAGGGCTGAGCTGGGGCCACAAGAGCATTTGTTTGGCAGTATTCGTACGGTCTCTAATGGAATGAAGCAGATCACTCGAAAGGAAGACTTGTCCCTTGATAAGGATGGCAAGATAAATGTCCAGCCCAGATCCCTTTTTCGGTTTCTAGATTAACAGCATCAAGCATTTAGTCGAGTCAAGTCTTTGCAGTGCATGGCCATACTGCAGGACCGTCTCAGCTGAGCACCTCTGGCTTTAGAGAGCCACTGCATGTCAGTTTTGGTTTGTGCGAAGCCTGAAGTCTTCACTTCAACTACAATTCTCTCCAATCCAAGTGTTTTGCAAGGCAGTCAGTGCAAGCACAGCTAGGTGGCCTTTTTCGTTGAGGGCTGTGGAACAGAGCTCGGTTGCGGGCTTTTTGATTGATGACGGTCATTGTTTTGCATCAAGCCTAAGCAGTGGCAAAGGTTCAAACTCAAGCCATGCGATTGTAAAGAGACAGCTGTATGACAGCAGCTACCCAACCTTGTAGGTAGACCTAGATATATGTGAGTGTGATTGATTATAGGTACCGCGCTTCCAGGATGTCGAGCTTTTGTTTGGTCGAGATTTCTGAAAATGTGTGCTTTCCAGCAAAGCTCCATTTTGGTCGCTGCCATCAAACCTGTAAGTCTTCCGTCATGCCCTGTTTTAGCCCAGGCCACCCTATATTGGGACAACGAGTCTTGACAAGAAAGGGTGTGTATTTGGTGGCCGTCATTGTTGAAAACGGTTCTTCCCATAGTTTCCGGCAAATACTTGTCCCTTAGCTTGTTTTCATCCAGTTGAGTCAAGTCTTTGCAGTGCATGGCCATGCCTAGGAACCGTCTCAGCTGAGCACCTCTGGCTTTAAAGAGTCACTGCATGTCAGCTTTGGTTTGTGCAAAGCCTGAAGTCTTCACTTCAACTACAATTCTCTCCAATCCAAGTGTCGTGCAAGGCAGCCAGCGCGAGCACAGCTAGGTGGCCTGTTTCGTTGAGGGCTGTGGAACAGAGCTCGGTTGCGGGCTTCTTGATTGATGACGGTCATTGTTTTGCTGCATTAAGCCTGCACAGTGGCAAAGGTTCAAGCAAGCCATGCGATTGTAAAGGGACAGCTGTATGACAGCAGCTACCCAACCTCAGAGTTCTGCCTAATGTAGACCATGTAAGAATCGAACAGCGAGCTTGGAGGTGGACGAGCTTGAGTCAATGAAGCCGTGCGTTCAGGTACTGCATGTTTCTGCATTTGACGCCTTCTCCTTGTTGGCAAAGATTTGCAGTCTTTCATTGTCCAGCAAAAATACATTAAAATACACATACTGTAAGTGCTTCTTCCTGAGCCTCTTTTGAGGCACAGACGTGCTTCCGCACCATCGGTGGTTGATCCGAGTCGGTGCGGCGTTGGGGTACATGACAGGTGCAGTGCAGGACGAACATCCAAGCACTCGAGGCAAAACCCTTTCGGTGACTGACGTGATGTGATTGGCACGGATCAAAGACTCATCACTTCGCCGGGAGTCTTTGCACCTGGTATATTTGCCCGCGTTTGAGGCCAAGTAAGGTCTTGGCAGGATTTGTTTGAGTTTCACGCCGATGTTGCATTGTGGCTTAGACAGAATAGTGTAGCTTTGGATTTCAACCGTGTTGCTTAGAAGGAGAGCGCCGGCCTGCTCAAGGGTGTTTGTTTCTGTCCGCGCGACACACCAGGACATCCAGGCTACTCCCCAGGATAGGCTATTTTGGGTGCCACACAATAGCAACGGCTGGATGAGCTGGGTTGAGCCTCAAGAGAAGAGGATGAGGGTTTCAAAGGTTAACTTGCTATCTTCTTTCAACTGCTATGCAAGAGTCTGATCAATTTGAGCAGGAAAAGCGTGCAGCAGGGACAGCAGGGCGGATGGAATCATTAAATGAGAAAGGTGCGTCACCTCTTGTCAGGCTTCTTTCAGCAGCTGTTTGGTTTTCTGAGTTGGAATGATTCCTTGGGAGTGGACTCAGCTGGAGGCCCAGACCTTCTCGCTGGGGAATATGCCGCCCCACATCGTGCCTTGCACTCCCGGGGGGGTGTTCAGGCTGGGAAGCGACCTGCAGGGACCGTCAGCGGCCACCAAGTAAGCACACGTGACCGACCATGGATGACCATGTGGGACCATGTAGATGTTAGTGATATCAAAGTGATGGTAGGACAACTCATAGAAGCGTCCGATCGCTCCTAGTAGTAGGGCCAGCGGCCAGCAGCCCCGAACATAGCGTTCTTGCTCCTAGAGTGAACCAATAAAATGACAAACTATGGCCCCCCTGGCGACTCGTGGCAGATGATGTTCATGATTGGGGACACAGATGACTGGGGGGAATGACCGGGCCACACATGTCAGACACCAAGATTTTGAATCATTTCTGATGACGTTGAGGGTTTGAGTTCTTTCCTACTTTTGCATCAGGAGTTGCAATGTAGACCTACAATGACAGAGTTATTGATGTGCAACAACAACCACCGAAAAGGGTGGCTGATGTCACAACTCTTTACCAACCTTTTGGATGGTTGCTGCAGTTGTGTACAAGACCAACTCTTTACTTGTACGTCCATCCATCACTTTTGTCTGGCCTCGCTGTATGTTGGGCTCAGGTGCCCTTTGTCTTCAGCTATGCTGGAGGCAATTCCCGGTCACAACGTGATGGCCGTCTCGGTTGTCTCATGAAATTGCTTGGATTTCCTTTTCACGCGTAGATCCACTGACCAGCAGACCGTAAACACAGACCACAGAAGACTCTCAGAGTCTCGGAAGCTTGGAACCTGCGTTGACCGTTTGGCTGACGTTGACGTTGTCGTTGACCGTTAGGATGTTGGAAGAAGACCTTTGGCCCAGGAGCTGAGCTCTCCTACTTTCAAGCTCGGGCTCACTTTGCGGCTCGGGTGCCCAGGGTCCCGAGGCTCAGATGGTCGAATGATTTGAGAGAGGAACCAGTTCTGGATCTGTTGTCCTCATATCTCGGTCATGTACATCTTTTCCACGCCTACCAAGTCCAGTTAGCCCACCCGGACTTGGAGGGGTCTTGAAATGCCAGGACACAGCGTCGCACACTCCCCACAAGAACCGCGACGCCTCGGCAGTGACACTGTGTCACCGAGGACTATGGCCAGGACTTTTGCCGCTTTCTGCGGATTCTCTCGTCGCACTTCCACGAGGCGTTTCGTTGGCTTTCTCGTCCCTCGCAATCTTGTTTCTTTGACCGGCTCTCCTTTGGCGACTTTATAAAGAGTTTTGTTTGTCAAATTGTTGTTCCTTTTGAGGGGAATCGAACGGGCATTCTACAAAGTGGTGGAGGATATACAGATATAAAACTACATGAGCTGGGTTGGAATCTAGACAACAGTAAATCTCAGTTCGTGTGTGTGTGTGTGTCACTCCCTGTCTCTAAAGGATACACATCACTTCTTCGTGCCTTTACTCCACCTAACTCCTTTCCAATGTACAGAATCTGAAAGAGTTTTCACAAACGATGACCTCGCCATTGTGTTGTGATATTTGGGACCCCAAAGTCACGTACCTGCCATAAATTTTAAGCATATCTTCTCGAGCCTGGTTAAAACATGTTAAAACAAAAATACTGTACTGCCGACTTATTCACCTTTCGGTTCACCAGCCAAGGTCTACCTGCATTAAAGGTGTAATTGCAGCAAAGGGGAGACTCACTAACTGACGCTATGCTCTTGCGACCCCTTCATCTAAGTGTGTCACACCCTGCTTTAAAGGGCCAGACTCAAATTGAATTTGTCCTATTTCCTCTGTGATGTATTGTTCTTTCTCTCTTTTGTTTCTAAAGGTTTGTTAGGTGTAACCAGGTCGGCAGATTGTCCATTGCCCAGACTGGGGTGGGTGGGGGGGTAATGACCGTTCTTCCGACATCGTGAAGCAGTTCGAAAGTTCAGTAGAAGGATTCATGGATGCAGGTTCGGCACTTTCCAAATTTGCTGATGCAAAATTATTTTCGTGTTTCCCATTTTATGAGCGCTACAAGGCTGTTTTTGAGGTCTCAAGTCGTTTGCACTAGCAACTAGTCAATGCGGTAAAGTGTTAAATCTGTAACCATACAGACTGATCTAAACTGTAAAAGTGCACACTCTTGACCGATTGTCACTGCCATTTGCTCTTTTCGAGCTTTAATCTTAAGGAAGTGTCCAGTGTTTGATTGAAACATGTATACTAATTTGATGTGATTAATTGTGATTGGTTGGCATAGAATTGATTTAGGATCCTGGTTGTGTTAGGAACCTAGGTGTTTGAGCAGTACTGTGTGTTTGGCCTGCGTTGTCCTCCGCGGGCGCCTCGACCGAATTCTCTATGCCCAAAGTTGGCTGCCAAGACAGAACCTGTGGACCAAGACCATCCAATTGACACAGCACAGTAGTTTCACCACGAACCGAACCCTTTTCACACCTCACGCATCCGCCAGGTTCACATCCTCACGCATTCCTGTGGTGCTGAGTCTCCAAGCTGCATTGGCACCGGTCTTTTTTGGAGCAGAACCATGGAAGACCAATGGATTTGCCGCGTCGCCGTCGTCGTTGTTGTTGTTTTCCGATGGCGAACGGTTCCATGATCCAATCCCAGGTTCTTCTTCACCAACTGGGCGGCCATTTCGCAGTGCTTCACCTTCCGCCGTGGCAGCCATTCCTCGCAGCGCATGAGCGGCAACGGCCGCACCGCGCGCAACGGCCGCACTGCGCGCTGGGTCTCAAAGGGTTCTCGCAACTGGGCTTCAATCGTTTTCCCTCATGTTGAGGTGTCGATGGCAGGCTGGATTTGTTCGATCATTTTGCCTGCAGTAGCAGCCATGATCAACCAAGAACCTAGCTGAAGTCGCGTTTTTGGTTTGTTTGTAGCAGGTGCCATTTGGTATTTGGCATGATGAAGAGGGTAGCTGGGGAAAATGGAAGGAGGTGTCTCAAAGTAAGATCGCCGATTCTATCCAGCCGGCACTGCTCCACACAGGTCGGGTAATTTCAGGGTCTATATGAGTTTGCTGGTGCGTATCTAAGAGAATCTAACAATAGAGGGGCCAGCGCCCTTCACCCAGGTGTCAAGAAACAAAAACGCCACTTGCGACGGATGTTTTTTCGACATGTCAAGCCACCGAGATTCGTTTGCCAGCGTACGTAGTTCCCTTGCAAACAATTTCTGATCGATTGGCCATCATGAATTCAAGTGTTCAAGTGGTACTCAAAATGGTTGGAAGGGACGCATCGGCCACATGAGGCCGCATGGATGAGGAAGGGCAAATGCACCTGGCAACTCTGACGATGCTCAATCCCGATGTGCTCTTTGAGACCGTGGAGTGTATCCTTCCGGCGCCAGGGCGGAAGCATTTTTGGGGGTGTTGAGGTGTCCGCTATGGGAGTTACACAATAAAATGCTACATTCTATTCTTAATATGTCTTAATAAGTGATCAGATTGGAGTCATCCAACGAGAGTTGTGTGCAGGTCAGGGTGTGCGAAAAGCCCGCATTGTGCGGTTTCGCTTTTCAGGATATCATGAGGCACGCCGAGCACTTCACGTCCTACAACGCTCCTAGCCTGGCTGTTTTTGTTGTGCGTGTGGCTGTGGGTCAAATGTTCAGTCCTAAAGAGGAGGCAGTGTCCAAATCCAAACTATAATATAGTTATATTAGTATATAGATAGGCCATATCAAAAACAAGGTTCACGGCGCTGTCGCCGCCCGTGCAAGGGTTGCTCATGGTGTTTGACCCGTCGCATGGTCTGACAGTGTGTAACCCTCGCAGGGGTTTTCAAGGTTTCAATGGATCTGCACACTTTTTTTTCTTCTTATGTTTATGTATGTTCATTGAAATTTACAGTAGTCCGGTGTCGATTTGTGTTTATCACCACAGCGAGAATCAAGTTGTTTCATGTGTTTTCTTCGTTGATGCGACCTGTACCGTTTCGGAGCAGCAATGTGATCCCAACAATCTTTCAAGTCTGAAAACTCTTCTAAACACTCGAAGTCCATAAACCGATGTGAATCTAATGTGCAAAGACAAAGCAACACAAACGTCAGTCCACCAGCGAGTGCCTAGATCCAACAAGTCGTCCAAGTAGCAGGGGTCCCAAACAGAGAAACCAGACAAAGGACCGGGCCAGGAAAACATAAAGTCAAATCCCGACAAACGAATTAACAAAACAAAGCAAACCACCCAAACTGAACCTGCGCATGCGTGAACCCAAAAACTTGGATTGAATGGTGTAATGACCCTCAGGTAGCCCCAAACACAAAAAGCATAAATAACGATTCCGCACATGTAAACAAAAACATGTAACATCAACATTATGCGTTCTTGTCCCCCCCACCCCACCCCACCCGAAAATCAGTTCGCGGGCAGCGAGGGCGCCCAGAACCATAAAACAACCACTCGTGCAAGCAAGTGACACCCAAACCAAGTATTCCCCTCACGGTGGAAGCTTTGCAACCCTTGATATGGAAATCCAAGCTTTGCATCATAAATCAACAGACCCATTTGGAACCACCCAGACTCATAGGGTAGTAGGATATAACAGCCTCGTGTAGGATCCTGGATTCAGCTTATGGCCTCGCTAAGGACAGCAATGACGGCGCACTCTTCTGGAGCGGCGTGGTGCGAGGTTTGTTGTCAGCCGTCACAGGCGGCGGTCTTTTTCGGATACTGGTGATGTGGAGAATCTGGCTGCAGGAACTTTCAGCAAAAGCCGTTCATGTCAGGGTAGTATTACTGTAAGGTTTTTTGGGATTGATTTGGGTCCCCATGACATTTGGGGATGGCGGTCAGTCTGAGACTGTTTTGATGGTCGATGCTTGGAGCATCCACGATGTTGTCTATGATTGGGATCCAAACGAACTCCGACGACTGGGGGTCACAGTTGACCTCATCCCACGGTGCACCATGTAAGGTCGACTACAGTATATATATATATATATATATGGGAGTTGATCGAAAACCCCGTGTAAGGAGTTATTTATATATATAAATATTGATCAACCACCGTATATATATATATATATCCGTTTGTGAGTCGAATCATGAGGAATCGGTGCAAAACGTCGGTGGATTGGTCATCCAGGGTGCCCGCCTTTGGGACCCCATTGAGTGCAACACCGGCAAGTGCGGACACAGTCTCAAAACCCCGTGCGACCGCACCGGCACGTGCGGGTGCGATCACGGGCGACAGGCAAAGGCTGTAGGAAGCAACACCTTTTCGGCACGTCGGTGCAGTGGGGAGTCCCAGCCAGGAGTGATTGCATTCTTAGATGATGTCTTTGACAGAGGAGCAGGAATTGTTGGAATTGCAATCCTGTGGTAGATGCTTGTGTTGATCGAACAGGAGTTGGTATGTGTCGGAACAAATCCACTTGTTTGTTTGTATATGCAAGCAGGTGATGGCAAGCAGGTGACAACAAACAGTTCTATAGCCGACTCTTCTCTCCTGTTGGTCTTTGTGCTGAATTTGCTTTGGGCACAAATGCAAGGAAGCGGGAACATCACCAGGAACGGCGGCCATTCTTAAGAAACACCGTTCTCATATTCTGTGCTTGTGTTTGTCTCAGATCTCTGCAGGAATGTCAGTAGATTCAGGATGATTCAGGGATCTCCTTTTGCAAATAATACAAATAATTTGCACAGCCTGGCATCCTAGGCAAGTCAGGTAGAAACCCGAGTTCCTTACAACAGTACCTGCCATGTGCTGGTACACTGACAGAAGATCCTATTTCCCTCAAGTGAACTTGCATTTGGAACCTTTGACCTTCCTGAAACTAGGACAACTATAGGACTGTACAAAGAGTCACCCAATAGACTAACGTGACTAACTGACGTATTGCTTCCTTATGACACTTGTTGACACCTGAAATGCATACGAGAAAAAGGCCACTTGCATGTTACTGGGCCTCGCGAAACGGCCGATTCCACCGTACCGTCCTCTTGAAGGAAATGAGGGCTGCCATATCCCCATGGAATCGTTGAAGTACACCGTTGAAGTACACCGAGATGAGGAAAAAAAGACATGCCAAGACTTTTGGACCCAGACTGCATGCTTGTTGCACCCACCTCACACCCACCTGCCGTGCCGGTGTCCATGCGTCCCAGGCCGCTCTTTTGGGATGGCCATGAGCTCAAGCGGGGCCAAGGCATCGGCATGAAACGCAGGCGGAACTGCTTTCAGGGCGGACAAGGCGGTCGTTGTTGAATGAGGTGCAAATGATGTTCCATACCGACCATCGATCGCCTCCGACTCCGACCATGTTTTAACTGAGTACATACTCCATGAACTATTCCCCAAACGCTACTTATAAGATCTACTCCAGACTCATCAGACTCCTAAACCCCAACGTTCGGCCAAAGACACGGCCAGGCACAGTTTGGACAGCCGCATCACCGCGCCACGGGTGATGTCGGGCGCTGTGAGCCATTTGAGCTCTTTGGTGAACCGACCTCAAATCCCTGGCCACTCGGCGAGGTCGGTCGTGTTCGGTCACATCTGTTTGAAGTCCAGGTCTCCGGTGTGCCGGCAGCAATTGGGGTGGGGCAGGATGGCTGAGGTTTTCTACCTGTGAGCTCTACAAAACGGCGAAGTTTACTTCGCAGCACAGAAAGGATGACGCTCTGGAACAGCTCCATCCCACGACCAGTTATAGCGTGCAGGCTGGCGAAGGATGTCCTACCTCGTCACAGGATGGTCATTCCATGTCCAGAGTATTGGGTGGCGCGGATTCTGTTCCAAGTTCCAACAGTCGGATTTTGCATCCCAGTGACTTCCTCATTTTTTCATTTTTTTTAAACATGCCCTTTGAAGCAAAGACAGAACCAGGTGGAACCATACTGTAAGCGTCTTTGTTGGCTCATCGCACATCATCTCGACAGCTGGATTGCTGGGGAGATTTTTAACTGATCACAAACCAACATCGCAGGTGGTGAGTACAAGCCTGTACCATATCAAATTCATGTCAAAACTGTAAAAACAAAAATTGTCAAAAAAGAGAAAATGGACTCTTTGAGATGTTATGGCAGTCATATTTGCACTCCATGGCTCCATCAACTTGAGGTGATGGCTCGATCGACATCATTGACTGTTCCAACATTGATCAGTGACTCGGCTGACGGCGTCGGATGGAGCTCACAGTTGAGCGATGAAGCCTGCAACACATGCTGAGTCGACCAGGAAACCAACAGAGTCTCAATGTTGTTGGTCCCTTTCTGTGAGCCTGGCGATTCATTTTGGGCTGTGTTCAGAGGTGGTTAGCCCCACATGAGTGATTCAGACAAGTTTGGATCGGGCAATATGGCCAAGGAATGTGCACGCTTTGCGGCACAACTATTTCATGTTGAACACGCAGATGGTGGAGGTCACTTGCCGTCAACGACGTTGCGATGTGAGAACTGAATCATGCAGGTCAGCAAAAGCTTGCAAGAGGTCCACAGGTCCAGTTGAAGTTGTCCCTTAAATTTACATGAATTTACACAGGTTTTCCTGCAGGTTTAAATGAGGTTTTTTTAACTGATAGAGTCTGGTGTTGCCGTCAGACCATTTTCCAAAAAGTCGGGCTCTATGCTGCTACTTCTTCACCTTGAGAGCTAATATGCTGTGTCCATCAAATCAATGATAAATGCATTAATTAATGCAGCCATATCAGAAACGGACAGAAGCAACAGACGAGTCATCGTTGAATGTTGAGACTTGAAACTCAACATGCTGAGACTTTGATCAACATGGACACACAGACTGGACTCTGTAGAGGAACTTCAGCTTCCTCCAGGGAAACCTTCAGTTTGCCCGGCTGAAACCTGTCACGTCCGCCGTGTCCCGTGCACGTCCGTGCATGTCAGGACATGTGTGACTTGATCGGACACCGGCAAAAGGCGCCGAGCCGCAGCCGGCTATGTCAGCACGGCTCCTTGGAGGACGTCCGGGTACGTTTGGGGACGTCCGGGTAACGGAGGTGTGCGGGGAAAACTGAGCGGTCAGAGGGGAACACCATGCGAAAAACCCATGTCATGGCAAGGCAGCCTCATTGTGGAGAGATTGTGGAGGGACATGAACGTCACGATGATCCATGATGATCCATGATGATGATCGATGAACCCATCAACCAACTCAAATAGTTAAATTGAATCAACTTATCTTATTATTTGCATGCGTGTGTGTTTCTTTTCTGTTAGGGATTAGCTCCAGGTGTACTGGATGCCAACAGCACTCATCGGTGCCAGTTTTCGATATGTCTCACCTTCCCTCCATCTCAGGTGATGGAAACGTCTTCAGCTTCCTTTCACCGCCCTCCTTTCTGAAGTCATGAAGCGGATCAAAGTATCCGAACATCCGAAGGGGCCCTTTCGGGGCCCGAGATCCGATTCGAGGAGAAAAGAGGTGCAAACAAACAGGGCCGATGCGACAAACATCAACAAACTGTCCGGTGAAACCCCCAAGCCCAGGGCGGATGCGGCGGATGCGTCCGGTGAAAAGCCCCTTATTCAGGAGGATGTCCATCGCGAGCGATGAATAGCTTGCCACGAACCATCCAGGACCATAGAGGTGGGTGGAGATCCAGGCAAAGAATTTCTTCAGGTCGCAGACATATGGCTGAAAGGTTCTGAGTCAGTAGCCAGGACGATGGAAGATGCCAGAGCTGTCAAGATGGCGCGACTGAAAGCTGCAGGGCAACTGAGCTATATCGAGAAGCTGGAACCAATGCGCATGGAGTCAGGGCTCAATTGGTGTTCGGAACTCTCGATGGATACAGCTTCGGCAAAAGCGCGGCCACGGATTTTCGGGTGAAGAGGGAGTTGATCGGATTGAACGGTTGGGAGGTGGGTGCCGTTTTTGTGGTACGGGGGAATTGGCTCTACAAACGTTCGCTTGAGATCGCGAGGGACCCAGGGATGCTGTCGGCAGGGGATGGGCGCCATGCGCTTGGACCAGTAGAAAGGAGGTGGCTCGCGAGTGGCGAACGCAGGTGGCGAAAGCAAGGATGACAAACAGAAGTTGGTAGGTCAGACTCCGGTCAGACAGTATAATTCGCAAGTCTTCCTAGTAACTAGTAACTAGGAGTGACTAGTGAACGATCAACAATTTCATGGCATGGATCCATACCAGGAGATCCCTTCAAAATGTCAAAACCCATCAGAACCCTTCAATTCACTCAAAACCCTCTGGTATTTCTTTGATTTCTTCACCTAGGATTTCTAGAGGCCTATCCCCTACCGACCCCTCCTATCGCCCAACAGCCTTCCGTGTTTTTTGGGTCAGCCTGGTCGCCCGCCCAGACATGGAGCGTCTTCCCCAAGCGGTACACTCCCAGCGGCCCGGTGCCACCACCTACTACTCCACGGCCGACGTCACCACCTGCATGGCTGCGGGGTGCAGTTTTCTTCCAAGTGCCATGCGCCTTGCAGTTTGTGGTGGCAGTTTTGGTGATTGAAACCAGTTTAGTCAAGTCTCTTGTCAATACTGTAAATATCTGTAAATATATATATACAGTATTTGCTTCTACTTGGGGGTTGGATTAGGTCTTTGGGGGGCCACTCTCAGTTTGAGAGAAAATGTATGAACATGTAATATGGATGATTTTGAGGTGTAAAGACAAGTGCATGAAATCCCACACAACCAAATGGAGCCTTGAGGCTGCCTTGCCCCTTTACGATCTTTACGATCGGTGGTTCATGTCCGACAGGTTACTAACAAGCCTCTCGGGACCTGGCCCTGGGCAGGATAATTTGTCGCACTAGGCGTCCAAACACCGTGGGGGATCTGACTTTATGCCCGTCCTTGCTCCGTTCGTAGCTTCTTGTTCCTGGTACTACGGCCAGGAGCCCCTAGTAGTGTCCTTGCTCCTAGTAGCGATGCCCGTCCTTGCTCCTAGTAGCTTCATGTCGCAGCCTGAAGGTATGTGTTTGGTGGTGTTTGCCAAGATAGATCGATGGCTAAACTATTCCGTACCATCCCATGATTCCGTACCGGGGTCATGTCTCTAGTCTAGGCTGGATTACGTCTATGATTCTTCATCTTAACAAAGATCTGAGTAGATTCAGCATCAAAGAGAATGTAGTGGTATGGTGTCCACAGAAGCAGACTCACAGAACAGCATACAATCTTGGCAGGTGGCACTCCCTGGAAACGAATGTAAGGGGAATACCTTGTCACATTCTATTGTTGAGACAAGCAAACATGCGAGGCTCCTGCGGTTCTTTGACTTTGAAATGTACGGGACACACACAGGGTTCCCGAACACAGACTAGACTAGACTAGACTGTTGTGTTGCTTGCTCAAAAAATGCAAATACAAGCTTTGAGTCAAGCGACCCATTCAAGCTTTTAATTTATTGTTGTTTAATTGATTTCAGTTGTAACAAGTCAACCTGTTGTATAACATTGTGTATAACAAGTGACTTAGGTTCAACTTATGTTTGGTTAAGTCAATGACCCAGTTGCATGACTCCCTCAGGCACCGAACCGCCCTCCAAGTACTCGCCTCCGCCAGAGCCGCAGTGCTGCGAGCCGCCGAACGTGGCGCCCAACGTGGCGCCTGCGCGGCCCAGCTCAGGCAAGGAGTACGGAGTGGTAGGGATGAGCTCAAAGGATTATGTTTGACAATATATTAGTTCGAGATGTTATTTCAATCCGATCAAATAAGAACCACGAAATGACAAGCGCCCTGGTTCTTAGACATGACCTCATAATTCATGTTTGCTTGCCTCATTGGGTCGATCCGGGCATGGAATTTTGCGAGGAAGACGTGCAGGTGGATGATTCTTGGTCGACCAGCTGTTTGCAGCAGGTTCTGCAAATGTCGGACCCCGAGAGTTCACTGCAGCAGATGGCTGCAATTCAGGCTATCAAAGTGGGTACTGAGACCCCCTGTAAACAGGCTTCCGTTGGAGATACGAAGGCAAATACGCCATCTATGTTCTACTATAATATGCCCTATCCCGCCCTACTACACAATTTCTATCAATTAGCTGATGTCAATTAGATTCCAAATCCTGGGTGGTTCCTTTTAGCCAGTTGTTTGGAAGATGTCCAGTGCTCGCAGTGCTCTTTCTCCAAGCTTCTGGCAGGCAGGAGCAATCCCAACAAGTGCTGGACACCGCCTGCAGCGCCAACAGATCTAAGCTCAGGCATGGCAATGAGTGGTGTCAGTGGTGCTTGACGAATAAGAGAGGCTGAATGAGCCATGAGCTGAACAGTTTCTGGATCACGATTGGTGACACTCCCGCCACGTTCACGAATGAATGTACTGGAAAGAACCCCTCACTCGGCAAAGTTGTGAGTCTCTCACTTCTAACTAGTTACCCGAGTAACATCTCTGCAGTTTGAAGTTAGCTTGTCACTTTATTTGCTTTGAAGTTTGGTTGATTCCGTGTTGGAATGTCAGTTCATTTTATAATTATATAGTTTGATATTGATTTCCTTCTTGAATGTCACTTTCACAATATCCCTTTACAAGTGTTGTTCTGTTGATTGCTATTGATTCCAGAATAGTTACTTTGAATATCTTGCATCCACAGCATTCGGGAATGCACTTGAGATGCCCATGCAAAAGCCAAGTATTGCCCAAACAAACTTGGCCAATAGAGTGGATAAATTAGTTGCCCAACCAATTTCTAGTTTGGATCCAATCATTTTGCCCAATTGGTGTCGTAAAGCCTTTTGTCAAGCTTCCATCCGCTAGGCAGGAGCACTCCTAACAAGAGCTCCGAAGAAACGCGAAGGACGCCACATGCGGACAAACAGGGAATCGGAGCTGCTGAGGATGGCGCAGGCGCTGGTTGTCACGCAACACCATCATTTGGGAATACATGCTTCGCCCGGACTGGATGCTCCAGAGAAGCATGGGCTGTAAGACAACTGACCCACATGGTTTGCATGTTGGTGATGAAAAAACATCTTGCGATCTTCGCCGCACACAACAACGCATCAGGCAAAACTTCCAAGTGCTCGCCGAAGCCTGCACCACCATCGGCGCCATGGATACCACAGCCCCACCCTCCACACACACCCACTCCTAGTCCCAACGGCTGCTTTGAATCCAATGCCACCGGGCAGAGAGAATGCATTGGAAGTTTGTGTGTGTGTGTGCGTGTGGCAGATGTTACATGAAGTCCAATTTGCTGTCTTTTTTTGGTTTATGAGCCCCTTTTATGTTTGCAATAGCATTGAACATCGTCAAGCGGAAGCATGGGTTCCAGCCAGATGGGTTCTGAGGACGACTCACTCACCATCAAACAGCAGGCTCAGTCGAGGACAGCCCAGTCCAAAACGGCTGATCAAGCGACGGAGGTCGAGGAGAGAAGAAGACACCAGTTGGCCGTGGAGGTTGATCGGATTTTGCGACTCACGAATGGCACCCTCGACTGGGACAGAGTCCTTTGCCTGGAGAAACATTTCAGTCAGCTGGATTTGTGTTCAGAGATGTTTTGCTATTTACTATTTTATATAAGCAGATCTATAGAATCTATGCTTGGATAAAAAGTTTGGGTGAATAAAGGTGTTGGCATCGTGAAGTAAGGTTGTACCAACACATGTTCATTTTTAGAGTTCTTGAGCTTCTGGATGGCCCTTGTCAGGCGAAAGAGACTTAGAGAAGAAGAAGCGCGAACTCTTTCGGCTGTTGCACCCGGACAAGAGCTCCCGCTTTGCCCATCAGCTGGGCCTCCGGGGCGGTGTGGAGCGGATTCGACAGGCCTACAACCTGGTGGAGGAGGCCTATGCAAAGGCCAAGGAGACGCTCAACTTGATCAGTGTTTGAAAAAAGTGATTGCTCGGAGTGTGGAGCCCGACGGGTGGGATGGATGGGTGGCCAAGTAGGCAATGACCCCGGAAAGAACCCCAAGTACTCAATGGGGGCTCATTTTGAGATATTTTGAGACACGTTTGCCCAGATGCCTCTTTTGAATGAGGATTGGATCTGGCGGGTGGCCGTTCCTTTGGCATTTAAATAGGGGGTTTCAGAAAGCTATGGCCATGACATACCATGACCATTCCCTACTGCATAGATAGTCATTGTCCATGAAATTGATCTAAATTGACTTCCCTAATATAGAATGCTGGTGGACTGATAGATATACCCCCATATTCCCCCCCATTATCCCTTTATTGGGATTGTAAACCATTTTCATATGATGTGTTGTTTTGCTAATCAAAGGTTTACATAAGGAGCCAAAACCACCCCTGCCATCTCAGCAGCTATAGGACATTGGAAATTTGAGATCGCCATGGCCCCCACCAATGTGAGGTCTGTCCCCTCCATCCAATGCGTCAGATCTTTGGAGCCAGGCTCCGGTGTTGAAGAAGCCAGCGGCGCGGGCCGAGCCGCCACTTGGACGGCAGGCGGCAGGTTCGGAATGCGAACTGGACTTTGGGGGAGTAAGACAAAATACAGTAACTTTGGAGGGCCGGGTAGAGCTACATCGAGTTGAGTCATATAAGTACCTCAGTGAACGGTTTGAGTTTATTTGTGTTGGGCATTTGCACACGTCGAGTGTTCCCTTTTTGATGAGGAAAGTTGGTGGAAGTCCTGGGGTGCCGATGATGCAACAGAGGATTGTGAGTTGCTTCACTACCTCGTCACGCTCTTTTTTTCTTCCATTATGGAAGACCAGTAATGATCCTCCTTGATCGTTCGGTTTGGTCAGGACCGTGAGGTACGGCTTCCAGCGCCCCCATCTTCCAGCGCCCCCAGGAAAGGCGCGGCCAAAGCGAAAGGCAAGGCGAAAGCCACGGCCAAAGAGACCGAACCAGCTCCTTGGCACGGCTTGAGAGAGAGGCGCCCAGTACGCCCATGTGGGTCTTCACTCTCCGCCCTTGGACTGGAGAGATTGTTCGACTCTTTCTGTGGTTTGTTTAGTAAGGAAGACTGGATCACCATGAAACCAACCACTGGATTTGGACATTGTATTCCAGATCTTAGAGGTTGTGAGGGATGTTTTTCTCTTCGGTGGTGTTCGTTGTGGTCACTGAATCCTCATGACTGCAGGCTGAAGAACCAGAGCCAGCAGAGAAGGATGAGGCGATCTGTTTGCGATCGTCGGACGGTCCTCGATCAAGCCCCTTTAGGCTAACCCAAAGGTGAGATTTCTGTATATGTGTGTATTTTAAATGGGGGAGACCTCCCAACCAATGGATTTAGTTTGTCCATTGATTTTCCCACAAGTCTTTGAGTCTTTGAGGTGTCTCCCTATTCTATGCATACAAAAATTTGGGCGTGTGATTTCTTGAATTTGGAGGTTTATTTACAGTATTTGTCATGAGGTCGAGCGATTCCTGCAGTCCTAGGCAACAGAAAACTTGCCATCCAGCACGCTAGAGAGCCAAAGCAAGAAACAGGGAATATACATGCAATCATTATTAACGATGAGTTATGGCTGGGCTAGAACTCATCATGAAGTGGCTGAGCCATAGATATAATTACGGTAATAAATACATAACTGATGAGCTACAGCTAGTCGTGAAGAGCATGATTCCAATTGCATTCCAATCTCAAGCTTCGATTCATTCTGTTGCTCGAGGCACCAAAGCCCAAAGGAAAGGCAAAGGCAAAGGCCAAAGCGAAGGCGATGGCAGATAAGATGTTAAAGCACCTTCCATGGCCGAAACCTGATAGCCTCCGCCGGTTTTATGTCCACATCCATGTAGTTGATCGGACAAAAGCAAATTATAACATTATATAACTGTTTTATCCCCTGAGACCGCGTGAGGCCCCGATATTCTCCCTCAACAAGATCTGTGGAGGGTAACTTGCTGTTTCATGTTATTTGCCTAAATCCAACGGCTGATCAAGGCAAAGGATAAAATAGGAGGCCCCAGAGCGCCAAAGATTCAACAGGGCGTTTTGTTGGATTTATATAATTCAATACTTTCAACTGAACACGGGTCCCGGGTTGTGCTAGTCACGTTTGTTTTTTAGTGTTTAATTTGATCAAAAGGATTTCATCTCAGAATTGAGATCGTTTGGTTATCGATAGTTTGTTTGCTTGTTCGTTTTGGTGCTTGCTTTGGATTTGTCTCAGCTTGATCATCCCTACTGTTGATGACATCCTCGGTCAAGGCAGCGCCAGAGCCGGAGGAGGTGGAGGAGGAGGAGGCGAGCGGACGGGGAGACCTTTCTTGGTTGGCGCCGCTGAGCGGCTGCATTCCTCTCCCGAGAATCCATGGGACTGCATCCCTCCATGGACCTTTGAACCCTCGTGTGTGTGTGTGTGTGTGAGGGGGGGGGGGGGGGGGGGGGGGGCCGCAGCAAAAGGTCGTGGCAAGGACCTGGAGATCGATGGAGGTGACCTGGCCGGAGCCAGATGTGGTACTTTTCGGTGCCGATGCTTTTAGATGCTGGAAGCCTGTGAGTTCACAACGAACTCTTCAAAAAAAGACAGCAGGTGAGACAAGAGATAAGTATGAGATACTATGAATATTGGTAGGCTCCTCCAGGCCTACACATGCACCCCCCCTCGGCTATCCAAAGGCAAAGCCGCCCTGACGACATGTGGCGCAGGAAGACGAAGATGAAGAGGAGGAAGAGGAGGAAGAGGCCTACATTTTCCCTTTTTGAGTGTGACATGGTGAGGATAGTCCGTTTAGAGTTGCAAAGTGCATTTTTCGGACAAGCTGTCAGGTTGGTCAGAAAACTTCGATCTCTAATGATCTCTACCTTTTTAAATTTGGTGGAGGATATGATATCACGGCCAGAACGTAAAACGCTGGCGCCCTCGGGGGAGTGTTGGTCCGGGAGACCGGGTGCGTCAGGATGGAGAGGAGGAAGATGCCGAGGAAGATGAGGAGGAAGATGAGGATTCCGAGCAACACAGACGATGGATTTCCTGTTATAGGGGTGGAGTCGGTCTTCAGCTGGGGATATCAAGCATGTATGCTGAGGTCACAAGCACCTATCAGTGTTGCAGCTATCGCAGTCACTGGCAGATCCTTTTGAGGAGATGGAGGAAGCTCCTGTCTTGAAGAAGCCAGCTGCGGCCAAGGCTGGTGGTCTGGAAGTGTTCGCATAGACACCGTGGTGTTTGAACGACCATGTGTCTCAAAACCACAGGATTGCAAGACATCTCATCAGAAGATCGGCTTGGTCATGACGCGTTGTTTCTTTTTTTCCGAAACCTTCAATCGATGTATACTGTATACTTGTCTATTTTACAAGGAGTGAGCTACTCAGACTCCAGCGTGAAACATTTGCAAATGCAGCCTCTCTCAGTTGGGGCATACTCTCAGAGAGGGAATACGTTTGGGAACTCTCGATATGAGCCAAACTATATGAGCTGAACTTAATATATATATATATATACGTACATATAATATATATATATTGTTTTTAGTCTAATGTATAAAGTAAGGACCGTTCCCAGGAATTGAGAACCCCCTTGGCCACCACTTGAAAATTCAGTGCTTGAATTGGATATGTTACAAGCAAGACATAGGAACGCTCCTGACTTGTGTTGACTTGTGCTAGCGCTGGTGCTAGCTGTCGCTAAGTCGCTGCTGCAGATCGCGTGCCTACATGGGCAACATGAGTACATGGTAGTTCATGGCTCGACTGAATTGTGCAGATACCACCGAATATATATATATATAGAGAGACACCCTCCCAGTGCTAAAAAGTGAATGCTAAGTCGCTGCTGCAAGCACCTCTCACGTTTTCACAGAGACACATGCGCACACAGGCCCAAGAGGATATTCCTACTGTTTAGTTTGCCCAGTGTATGGAAGCGACAACTAGCGCATGGATACTCTTGATCACAGCCGTTTGGTGGCCCGAGGCACTGGTGGAGGCCTGTTTGCAACTTTGACCACTTGCCCAGATGTGCAACGCAGCATCGTGCTAGCAAAGCGCGCTAGGTTTGCGCTGGAGGCACTGGATTGTACGACCTTGACCTAGGCTTTTGATCAAAACCGTTTAGTGATGTGAGGCTGCGCTATCGCGGAGTGCGCTAACGCTTGACATCGCTTGACCACTTGCCCAGCCGATTTCCACAGACATTGAACAATATAGGAACTCACCTCAAATAACCCACTCATGTTGACGCACTTTGACTTTTTACGTGCAAGCTGTATGTAAGAAGATGTAAGAAGATCGCCACTTAAGCTTCATAGTTGGAAGGCCAGCATGCACAACGGAAACATAACAAGTATAAAAAAAAAACAAACACCCATGTCGCGTTCTACATGACCTGTTCGCCACGTGAAAGCCATCACTTGGCAAAAAAATGGAGTTGGTGTGTATATATATATATATTTATGTGTAAAGATGTTCATTATGGTTGTTCTGTTTCAGCATATATAATATATGTGACAGGTCTCGGGTGTGGGGCCGTTGATTCCTTCACCACCATTGACCACGAGTAATTGACAACATGTTTGGTTAAAACCTTTCTGGAATGGTCGTGGTCGGTCCCCAAAAGCATAGATGCAGTCCAAATCATCATTTGATTGGAGGTCCTTTGACCATTCTGCTCACTTTATATTCTGGCCAGATCAGCGTTTAAGTGCTAGCTTATAGCCGTTTGTGAAGATTTGTTGGACCATGCTCGAGCTGGTGATGGGAATTCTGATGCATGAGGTGATCCAACATGCACATGGTTGGGAACATGGAAGACTCACCGATTGTTGTTTCCAATTATTCAAACATCCAATTTTCTGTGAGAAACATCAAACATGCTTACACACTGAATGGATCCAGGAGAACAAATGATACGTTTTTTGGATTGTCAGAATTGTATAATGATGTTGGCGAACGGCCTGGGAGAGTTTGGTGAAATGCCCTGGGTGTTGGCAATCCAGTGGTAGATAGCCACATCGTTTGTTCCAATGCACTGTATATTATATATACATCAAATCATACTATATGATTGATTATTCACACACACACCTGCTGTTCGATTCATGTAGCCATGGTTATTAAAAGAATACGAAAGACGTCGGGAAAAACAACGAAACATAGCAATGAAAATTGTTGTTCCCATGGATGCGCTGGGTTGGCAGGCGAAGTCCTCTGCCAAGGCTGGGGTCTTCCGTTCTTGCCTTGGAACAATTGAGGACCCCCAGTCCAAAACCCGGTAGAAGGGAGCATGGACTATATAACAACCCGAGAACTTGCTAGGAAACGCGTGTCTTCACTGCCACAACTCCACCAATAGGCAAAACCCCCAACTGCCTTGAGGGCTGCCTTGCTCGCCTGGTGAGGCGAAGGCAACGCCCAAGGCGAAAGCAAAGGCGAAAGCCAAAGCGAAGGCAAAGGTGAAGGTGCGACACCTTCCGATCGCGAGGGACGGTCTCGGCCGGGAATAGACCGCCCTCACAACTCTTGGCCAGCAACCCTGAGTTCTCAAGCACTTGTATTGGCAAAGCCTTTTCTATATTCTTGGGGTAGCTACTTAGGGTCTTGATGGTTTCCACCAGATTGCCAAGCATGTTGCCAAACGAGCCCACACAATTGCAACGATGACCGCAAAGAACTGCTTGCCCCATCAACTCCATCAAGGCAAGGTTTCTATGAAAGACAAGAGTCGATTCGTTTGTTGAGTTAGTCAGCTCGTTTGTTGAGCTGTTGTTGAGTTATACTGTGAATCGGACCAGATGAGGCCGAATGCTGAAGGCTGGACATCATCACCTCACAAGGCCCAAGGTTCCCACAGGCCTCACAGCCATCCTGAACATTCATTAAGTGCCATACCATTCATATCATGATGCTTTCAGGACCTTCAAAGTGATCTCTTTGGAGTCTCTAAGTGACCTCGTCAGGGACAATTCGTGACCTCATCCGATCTCAAGTTCGGTCTTTTGGAAGGTCTCTCGGTCTCTATGATCGCTTTAAAAGTCTTGGATATTTAAAGACCAGTGAACAGTCTCTTGGAAGCAGGTCTTGGTGGAAGCAGTCTCAAGTTCGGTCCTTCGTCTAGAGACCTGCTTCTTCCAGGCTGCTCCGAAGAAGGCGGGCGACAAAAATTGAATAAACACGCGCGGCGGTGCGAAGAGAAGGTGGCCGTTTTGTGCGAAAGAAACGGGGGCCTAGCGAGGACGCTACGAAGTAGTGTCTCCTGGCCTTACTACTATAGGAACAAGAAGCTACTAGGAGCAAGGGCAGCAAGGGCATCGCTACTAGTAACAGTTGGAAAGCTTTATTCCAACCCATCGGCCGTTCAAATTACCGGGCCGGTTGGCCGAATGAATTCCGCATCCCCCTGAGAATACATGGAGGTTTGATTGACACAATCGTCAGGAGTCCCCGAGTGTTCCTCCATGTAACAAAACATCTTCGTCAGGAACTTGTACCCTCGGTTCCAGAGCTAGACATGAAGTGAGCGAGATCATCAGCTTCCCAGCGAAGGATGAGGTCCAACGGTCCGACATGGTCCAACGGTCGAGGTTCGGTGAGCAATTGTAGCGTTTGGTGACGGTGAGCAATTGCAGATTACTTTCATAATACGGTCCAAAAGGATCCAAAAGGTTTGAAGACCAAGTCAGAGACCACCCTGGCATCGCTACTAGGACTAGGAGCAAGGATGCTACTAGGGGCTCCTGGCATCGCTACTAGGAGCAAGGATGCTCCTAGGGGCTTTGAAGACGAAGTCAGAGACCAGCCTTCAAAACTGATTCATGTGACTATGTTTGCTTTAAATTACTTTTATACATGTGTATCGCTCACCTCGTGATTCCCAAACAGAAGCTTTTTCTTCACGAAGAGTCGCCCCGTTGTGGAAAACTTGACCGAGCAAGGATATAAAGATGTTAGAAGACCGATTTTTGTGGTTCACCTGTACTTGGACCTGTCATCGCAGTCCAACAACGACCGTTTCACCAAGCGTTGTTTCACCTTTTCCGTGGAAGATGGGAGGTGCTCAAGAAACCGGCGGCCCGCAAGTGATGCTGACGAGGCTGGGAGATGGGAGAGGGCTCCAGGTGCTTTTCGGCATCGGGGCAGGGTGTCCTCTTTCTAAAGCTTGACTTTAGCCTGTGGTGCCGCAGGGTTCTTCATTTGAAGGGCCCTCGTCTGGTGTCGACCATAAAGCTGGGAACTCTTTGGAGACCAGTAGGTTGACCCAACACCTCGCCTGCGATGTTGGTAGTTCGGTGCACTGGAAGGATCAATAGATCAGGTGGACATGATCAAACAAAAGGTGATTGCGAAGTCGAGGTGTTAAAGGAATATCGTGTCCATCTATTTCCTGGTTTGGCTGTTTTATGGAGCCTATAGGTATTTCCATTTTTCTTGAGTGAAGGACTTGGGTTGGGCGTTGAACAAATACTATATTACTATATATTTATTTGATGTTCTTTGTAGGACCTATGCAGATAATAAATTCCGGTAGCTGTTTTCATCATAAAAGGAGTCCATGCCGCTGCGGCAGGAAGATGTCGATGGGGAACAGTATGAGATACTGTGTTCGCTTTGCGAAGAGCCAGAGAGCCAGAGCTGGCGGAGTCCTGGGCTCTTCTACTCTGGAGGTGGTTACAGGTCCTCAGAGCCTTCAGCCTTTCAGGGACCGTCCCACAAATGACGACAGGGATGAAGAACAACTGAAGGATGCAAGCTTAAACAACTTGAGACATGCCTTGGGGCTCAGTCAAGCGGATCGTGACATGCATTTAGCATTGTTGCGTTCAGCTAGTCAATACATGCAAAAAGTAAAAAGAACACCTGGACTTGGAGGGTTGGAGAGTTGGAGATGTGTGGGCATGGGAACTTTCTTCGCGCTTGCAAGTGACCCTCTAGACTAATATGTTTAGCTTGGGGTTATGCACTATTATAGACACATATATGTAATTGTGACTCCGACTAACTTTGATACATCCAGTGCATTATGTAGTTTGTGGGAAGAGGAGGGTGACAAGCGATTGAAAGTGGGAGCCTGCTCATCTGAGTGAAACAGCGCGACCCGAGATCTGCTCAGCTGGGACGAGATCTACTGCAAGGGCTCGCTAATCGAAACTCAGGCAGCCACAATCGCGCCTGAAATGCAGACGCATTGTTTCTATGTGTTTCTGATTTGCTGGACTAAGAGCTTGGATGTGTTGCGACTGGAACAAGGGTACATAGGTACACGACTAGCGAACCAACCTACTCCGTGCCCTAGGCAGTGGTGGACTGGAGAAAGTCATGAACACATCTCTTGTGAAAAGAAGCTACCAAGAAAACAGTACAGACAGTCCAGATCAATAGAGAATCTTTACAAGATCTCGGCAAGCATACATAGCACACTTTGTTACATGATTTGTTACACGCCAAAATCTCGACCCAAGGGAACCATTCAGAACCAGCAGGATCCATAACAGGGACCTCATACCACTTCCAGAATGGACCACTTGCGTGAACAGACAGTATGCCAACTTATGCTTGTTCCTGTGCACACTTTGGAGCTAAGGGGAGTCTTGGGGCCAGTCATGTTGTACTTTCATATTCGTCAAGGCAAACGATTTTCATGTCCATCAGAGTCTCAGATGATCTCAGATATTAAGACTTCTTTTGCGCACACACATCCAATGATTTCTTGCGAGATTCCATTTGATCCAATTTGATGCACTTCCAATTTCATCCAATCTACTAGGAACAAGAAGCTACTAGTAGCAAAGGGCATTACTAGGAGCTAGAAGCTAGTAACAAGGTGCATCGCTACTAAGAACAAGAAGCTACTTTGATCTACTTTGCGAGTTCCTTCGGATCTTTGTCGCCCCAGCAAAGAAGCAGCTTCCGATGGCACGCTCCACCTGGTGAGATCACCAGGGGGGCACGGTCGACCACCGCAAAAGAAGCGCCTGTGCCTTTGCAGGAAGATTGGTCCTGCTTTTCCGGTTTCTTCGGGTATGAGGCAGGTTGACAATCGAGGAATTCGTCGTATTTGTGCGTATTTTAACACTTTCCTAGTCTAGAGATGTCCAGAGTCTATAGAGGTGATTCGTTTTTGGATGTCTCAATGGAAGTGTCGGGTACGGACGATACTTGCTAGGCTGCATGATCTTTCAATTCATATCAGACTCAGTCGGCCGCCTATGTTGCCCTTGCACATCCATTTTCCCTGTACCAAGATGCATCGGTTTTTGGGCAGTCACTCTGTTCTAGACGATTCTAGACGCATCTAGAAGCGATGACACTTTGTTGATGGTTTGATGGGAAATGGCACGGACCTCCACGTACAATGTAAATGGTAGATCCCGGTCACAGCAGTGTGCTGAAACTGGGGGGCAGTGCAACTACTTATATATACTTGGAACCTGCTGCATTTGTTTCCAAACCTTCAAAATGTTTGAGGTCCTGACACATGAAACACTTCTAGGGCCGCATTGATTTTATCACGCGGTTGTTCTGCGTCACCTTGCTTGAGAACAGTGCCCTTTGTGGACAGAGTCAAGCCCATCAAAGAAACTGACATCCCTTCCAGCCAACCACGAGTGAAAGCCCCTTCGGTGGGGTGTGACGAGAAACGATGACTTCCCCAAAAAGGCTGCGCAGTAAGGTCCGCAAAACGGACGTTCGGGAGATTGGAACCACCAAAGGCAGTGTTCTGACCTTGTTTGGCAAGACAAAGGTGATACAGCCCTCTCCACTGCACAGACAGCTGGTCATTGAAACCTTACACACTATAAGGTGCTGTGGGCCAAAAGGACTTTGAAGTCCAAAAGCACTGCAATAATATCCCACAACTAGTAGCTCAAGACATGTTTTCCATCGGCAGAATGAGTGCCCATGCTCACATCAGCTAACGAAAAATGTGTATTCGTGTTTCTACTAGCTTCTTGTTACTAGTAGTAAGGCACTTGTTCCTAGTAGAGATGCCAGGAGCCCCTAGTAGCGTCCTTGCTCCTAGTCACCAGCCTTTTCGCTGGGGCAAAGTTGTGATCAAACTATTTGCTGACCGACCCCGCCTCCTGACGAACAGTGCGTTTGCCGAAAGAGAACACGCTCAAGTGAGTCAAAGCCACTTGAGATCTGGAGATCTGGACTGAGTGGGACAGGAACACACCATATACAGATTCAAAGGTGTATAGTTGTCTTTGGACCCATATTGCAGAATAGGCTTTTAGATGAGTTTAATGAGGTGAAGCGTGAATGATAAATCGAGAGATGATTGCGTGAGTTGCATCAAATGCGCCAGAGTGGTCATGAATCTGCAGATGTTGGTGGACTGTTTCCGCCCCAAACAATCTAGGAACAACACATGTAGGACAGGAACTGCCTGCAAGAGGGGCACGACACGGCATGACCCTCCAAGGGTTGCTCTTTGGAGTTTGGGAGCCTCTCTAAGGACTGTACATGTAAGCGAGTGCAGATCGATGGCGCAAGTTTGGGAACCAGCAACACCCCGAATGCGCATGTGTTTTTGTATTTTCGTCGTTTGCTTGCAAAGATTAGTGAATGTTGGGCAGATTTTCCGTCATGTAAACCTCCTGTCATCAAGTAGTTTCTCCATGAAAAGTAAAGAAATCGCTCGAACCATGCTGAAAAAGAACACACAGCGCATGAAACTCAATTTTCCATCGCTTCCTTTGCCTCGCTTAGCACTGGTCGCATGCCTCCATGGTGCTGGCGGGCAAAGGGTAGGAGGCCCAAGTGGAGGCTTTTCCAGGCGAAACACGGCCTGAGTGACACGGCGGTCCTTGATCGTCGTTCGGCCAAACATCGACGTTTGTTGCACCTGATACCCAGCTGCTGAAGCAGCTGCTGCCCCGGCTGCCGAAAAACCCAACCTTTTCCCTTTGAGACCGCGAGACCGCGGCAGGAGACCCATTTCTCCGATCGGCTTGCCACGGAGGATAAGCAATTCAACCAAACAACCGGCATCAAATGGCCATCTATATGTATCCACATTCCTAATACCTCATTCACCGGAAAGCTAGAGACATATGGAACATTGCATTGCATGACTAATTGGACTGGCTTGGACGTTCCATTTGGTCTACATCTTAAGGACTTCGACTTCGGGGATGGGCCCTGGGATGGGCCCTGCATGGTCCTACCAGGTCCTCACGGTCCCACAGCTCGGGATGCTTGTCACGAGGCACAGCGTCAAACGCAGCGTCAAACGCCGAGGTTAAACCTCTCGGCACTGCGGCGAGTCCGAGGACTCTGGAAAGAGGCCCCATCCTGACATCCGACTCGGTTGAACCGGAGGTTCCAAAAGGTGAAGCTTTGATGTTAGCTCTGAGCTTACTCTGAAGATACTCTTCATTTAATGAGTTGCGCAGGTTGGTTACTTTTGATGTTGCTGAAAGGACGTTTTCGTGCTAAGTTTTTGTTTGGGGATGGGCTGAAAGAACATCATCTCCAGTGGGCCCAGCTCTAGAAAGGGCATGCAGAACAGATGAGCTTTGCACGGTACTTTATCCAAGAAAGGATTTTTACAGCACAAAAAGCGCATCATTTTCTACTTCTTTACTTCCTTGGGTATCAGCAGCACCCGCAGTTTGGGTGCAACAGCCACCTTCATCGAGTTGCAGTGGGTTTACAATCAAAACCTAAAAGTGATTAACGTTATAATTCAATCGTCATATTCTATGATTGAATTTGAGCTTTATGGAAAAAGGCTTCCAGTGAAACAAACATGTGTGATGATTTTACCTTGTGCATTCCCTTGACAGGACAGAACCAGCTTCCCAAAGTCACCAGCAACCCCTCCAATGGCTCCACTAAAGCAACGTCCGCAAGATTCATCCCACCAAGCCTTGTAGGCATCTCACCTGCGTTTTTGGTGACCCGGGTGCCCCACAATAGCCATCAAAACAGGTTCATGGGGGAGCTTTCAAGGGGAACCCAGGGACTTCCCACCCCTGTTGCGTTCTTCCTTCACCCGGACCGTTCTTCGCGCTGCTGAGAACGTTTTCACCGGCGCTAGGAGCTACAGCCCGTGACCTTAGCCGAGCTGTGGGGGAACTCCCATGGAACGCCAGACGAGGAGCGGTCGTGCGTGGCCGGTGGCCAAACAAGGCAAAAACCAAGTCGGATGCAAGGTGACATGATATGACTTGTTTTTTCCCCACCTGCCAGGTGAGGGTTGTTAGATTTTATCACAGTTGTTCTTCCTCCTCCTCCTTCCTTTCTCCTTCCTCCTTGCTTCCTTCCTCGCCAATCTTCATCGCCTCGCCAATCTGCATCGCCAATCTTCATCGCCAATCTGCTTCGCCAATCTGCTTCGCCGATCTTGTCTGGCCAGCTCCGGATCGCAGTGTGCACCCCTGGACCTCAACCGCAAGGATCCCCTCGCAGTGTGCACCCCTGGACCTCAACCGCAAGGATCCCCTCGCAGTGTGCACCCCTGGACCTCAACCGCAAGGATCCGATCGCAGTGTGCATCCCTGGACCTCAACCGCAAGGATCCGATCGCAGTGTGCACCCCTGGACCTCAACCGCAAGGATCCGATCGCAGTGTGCACCGCTGGACCTCAACCAGATAGCTTGCCAGATAAAATACCAGATAGAGTGCCAACTAGATTGCCAGATAGAATGCTGCAAGAAGATATGCCAGATAGTATGCCAAATAGTGTGTCAGATAGATTGCTAGATACATTGCCAGATAGAATGCCAGAAAATATGCCAGATAGAATGCCAGACAAAGTGCCAGATAGAATGCCAGACAGTATGCCAGATAGTATGTCAGATAGATTGCCAGACTATGGCATCAAGTCAAATGATTGAAATGTCATGGTGGGGATCACTCGAAGTAAAGTATTTCTTTTTCAGGGGTTGTTTTTCTTGATCTAGTTGACGCGGTATTTACTTGTTTTTTCGTTCTCAGTTTGCATGAGTTGGATGGAACAGCTATATATATATATATGTGTTCCTTTGTTCATGGATCCTATACCTCGTGCTGCATTAAGATGTTGTTTCTGTTTTTTGTGATTTGCAGGTGGTTAGCCAAGTGAGTCCAGAAGATTTATGTGTATTTACCTTCATTCTTAGGAGCAGCAGCTCTTTCAACATTGAGATGGCTCCACTGTGCTCCACTTAGCCACAAATTGATTCCCATCCCTCCAAGTATTAGTTTAGGTAACAATTCACCAAAATTTCAATTGCATACGTAGGCAAATCACCCAATTCTCCCAACAGAGGGCACTGGAAGAGCACACAAAGCACCTAATGGGCTCCACTTTGGCACCTTGAAATGATGTATGTCCCTTCAAACTCCAGGCGCGATGCTTGCAATTGGCTCGCCAAACGCAGCGGCAGATCAAGGTGAGGAGTTGGGAAGGCAAGTAAATCACATTGTTTTTCTTTTATCACATGGCCTTCTGAGTTCTTCGATGTTAAGACAAACCATTGTCTCACCACTCACAACTTATATTTTAACATAATGTACCAGCACCATCCGACGGGTGCCCAATGAGTTTTGGGTTTACATGCTTGATAAGCGGTGCCCAATTGATGTAGTTGGGCAGCAGGAAAAACTGCATCAAGACACTTTGCTTCACAGGAAGTGTGGATGAGTGGTATTTTTCGTCCTGTTTGAGCCCAACGGACTTTCCCGACCCAGGTGTTTCATGGGGCGTTCGGTTGTTGAATTTGTTCCTCACCACGAGAGGAGTGCCCAAAAGAAGAACTTCTTGGCAACTTCTTGGTGGTTTCTTGTGAATATTAATATTTCAACGTGTTTTTGATACACTGGGCCAGGTGCGGCTTGCGCAGCGGCTGCAGGATTTTCTGTTCTTGCCCTACAAGGCGGAGAGGGTGCGGGTGCGGCACGAGGTGAGCAGCACAACAGCTACATCAGTATGTTGTTGTTTATCAACCGACGAGGTTGTGATTGATATAGTGATTGTTATCTCAACATCGATGAATGTGCCTGTTCATGGATCATCATGGATCCGTACATCATCATGACAAGCGCGTGTTGTTGGACATCCGTACCTGGGGTATGTTGCCAAGAGACTTGGCACAGGATGGATTGAAACCAATGTTGGTGTTGTGAATTGTGAACATGTGTGGGGAGACCATCATTGGTGCCAGGCGTTGTGGTCAGGATGTTAGGATCCTCCGGTCGAATCGACCTCCCACCGACACCTTTTCAACGGGCCGGTGGGTGATCTGTGTGTCACGTGCCGCAACATTGTCCAGGCCATGGCAGATCCAGCTGTCCGGACATTGTATAGTAAGTACGTGAGTGCGTACACCATCCACGAGGTGTGAAGCCTCAGTGCGTACCCGGTTGAGAGTCGGGTGCGGGGCTGAAAACAGCAAGCGATGGGTTCACAGCAAGCGATGGCAATCAAGAACGTCATGTGGATATATACGATTTTCATAGGGAGACCCCCTGGCTCAATGGATTTTGGATGATTTTGGATCTATATGTTCTTCTTCCAGGAGTGTGTCTGGGAGGTCTCCCTATTTGGGCTACACATCTATGTCGCCAAATGAACATCAGATTACCAGACTTTGGGCGTCGAAGACGATCGTCACTGACCCTGTTGGGTGGCCCGAGGAGTTTGACGATCTGCGCCGGCCCGAGGACGTTGCCAAGTGACCCCCTTTTGAGATCGGTGGAGTCTGACCAGTTTTTCGGACGGAAGCATGCCAAATGTTCTGTGGATCTAGTATAGGCCTGCCCGGAGAGTTGAACAAATGGTCTATACGTTTGGTGTGTGCATTGAGGTACTGGATCTCCTTGGCGGAGATCTTTGAAGAAAACCAAAATGCCTGGGAGGCTCAGTTGCGCCTTGCACGGTGCGGCACAGTGGGTGCAGAGTCGAACAGATGTTCGACTGTATGAAGTTGCCCAAAAGGGAACACTCTCTCCAAAAGGAGTCCAGCATGTATTTCTTTCTCACTTCACTTTCTGAAACATGCTGCAGCCAGTTTGGGTGTTTTCTCCGATGCTAGGCACCGACCGATGTCGTTTGCTCCTTCACCCGAGGTGACCACCCTGCTCGGGATGGCGCGGAAGCGCCTCATCCGCTTGGACACAGGTGCAGCGCGCTAGCTAGCGCTGTGGTTGGAGGGATGGAAGGAAGGATGAGATGACGACTGTTGTTGACTGGGTAGCACATGGTTCCAATTTGGATCAACTTGGTGAGGATATTTTTTTGTTGAGCTTGAGTCGATAGTTGTTCTCACAGCAGGTTTGGAGTACTGCACGTGAATAATTATATATTTACTCAGACAGTACGAGTTGCCCAATTTAAATGATTGTAGTATGTTGATTATGGTTTTATCATATGTATGTCCTTGCGCCAAGTCGTCCTTGATGCACTACAGTTTTGGAAACATAGTTCCGCAAAGCGTTTCCATGGGGTTGTAACACAAGACGGGTGACTTTTCGGAAGCTGGGTGACTTCTCTCCAGTGCCGCATTTCCATGCGACCGGGTGACTTTAGGCAAGCCCGTTTGACTTATATAACCCACGCGCTAGGTGAAAAGGTGGTGAAAGTATGTGGAAGTCACATTGGCTTTGAAGGTCCTGTTGGGAGCTGTGTTGCAGGATGTTTGATTTCAACTGAAGGAGCTCAGATGTTGGCCCTGCTTCCCTGCTGCCATTTTAGCACTATGGTTGGATAGACCTAGACTTGGACCCTCCAGTCTAAGTCCTGTTGTAAGAACTGCAAACGCTATTATATACTCCAGATCGATGCAGCACCCTCCTGGCAAAGGAACAATGTTCAACATGCACCTTGCTTTGTTCATTTATCTCTCCCACTCTCTCACTCAGTCACTCCTTTCTGAGCTGGGGGCTGTAGATACAGCCGTGTCTTGTGGGGAATCTTATTTTCAGCCATTATAATGCAGTGACAAGAGTTGCCTTAATCACACACTCGAAATGTAATGTGTCATTGTGTTCATACTATTTGGATCTATTTGGTATTTGCCGGGTGCACATAACATAACTTACTCTCGTGCCAACACTGTGTAGCAGTTGTCACAATTGGAATTACAGAGGTACTTACAACATTTTCTTAATGAACATGTTGCTTTGCTTATGAACAGTGATACCATAGTGATATCGCCTGAGACTTCACTCCACCCAAATCCTCCGGACAGGTTTGGCTCCATCCTTCGACCACTTTGTGTCAGACTTCCTTGCCGCGCGGTGGCATCGTACCGCAGGGGCATTGGTGAGACCGTGGGTAGACCAACCTTCCAACCGTCACGACGAAGATGCAATCCAAGCTGTCCATCCTACGAATTATTTGGACAGGGATCCTGAAAGGAGAAGAGTTTCCACAGCTACTTAACCGGACGACAGAGTGCGACGGTCCAGCATGAGCCAAGGGCTTCGAATCCACATCTTGGTTCATGTCCAAGCAATATTAGAATCACCAGGGTGTGTTATAGCCGTCCTTCATTCTCTCAGTGCATAGTCGTCGTTTTGCTTCCAGTTGCCTCATCTCTCGACGTGGCCACACCTCGAGGTGTCTCGCATTGGGACGCACCTGTTGGGCTCGGCCTTCTTCCAACAGGCAGCACCGGACCTGGGAGTCGTACTCGATGTGAGGGAAGACGATGGGAGTCGTGCCCCCAACGCAACCGGTAGCCATTGGAGGTCAACCACCGGTAGACCGGGTGGACAAAATACAATGCTCTTTCCAGGGATGGGTGGATGAGCTTGCCACTGCAAGACTGTGCTTGTGCTGTGGTAGAGAGGTGTGCAACTGTATTTTTTCCAAAGACTTGCTGAGGCTGCTAAGATGTCTCTCCCTCAATATCAAAGAAGATCCGGAAGGAACAAAGTTGTGTCACTTGTTCAGATCTACAATGAGCTGTGAGCAAATTGTTGTTTGTTCATGTTTGTTCCTTTGTCAATCCTTGTTACATAGTTGTGTGGAGTATGATGCACATGTTTGAGCAAGTGTTTTGGTGCGACCCCTTTTGGTCCACACGTGGTCCACCACCCAACACGTGCCTCCCAGGTGCCCACACCGGCCGGAGGCAAAAAACCGGCAGGTGGGCGGTCAAGCGGGCCTTGCCCGAGAACGGAAGTTTTGCTTCGGTTCTCATCGTGGCGATGTTAGAAGATGACGATTAAGACTTTGTCACCACCCTAGATGTATTTTCCAGATTTAAGACTTTGGGACATTCATGGAAATCAAAATCACTGCATGCCAAGTGCATGAGAATGATGCTGGATAAGATTGATCTTAGCCACGGCCAAGAATGATTCTTTCACCTGGCCGACTGGAGGGGGGACTAACTCTCAGACAGCAGGAGCAATCAAACCTCGACGTCAGAAGACACGCCTCTTCCGAACACTGTTTTTCCGCAAGCAAGACGCCCGTATGCCATAGTCAGTTTCTCATTGTGTCTCATGGTCATGGCCCGTATGCCATTTGCCGGTAACAACCTGTATGCTGCGCTTGAGCAACCTGGTTTGGTTGAAAACAACACAGTTTTGGATGTAGACACTGCTTTGAATGTTAATGTTTGTTTAAGCTTATGGAAGGTGCTAGTATCGGGCCCCACCAGAACTCCCGTGGCCTTGAAGATTCTGGATGACAATGTGTCAGGCATTTAGGAATTTTGTGCCATGGACTTGTGTGTGTGTGTGTTGGATTAACTACCAATTCTTAAGGGCGAATAGTCTAGATGTGGATGATGTCGTTGCAACGCTACATGCTGCAGGACAATGGACAAGACCTGTACCGTGAAGTTTAACATAGTTTGACCAAATACAACAAGACAATACCATGTTGACAGAAGCTCTGCGAATATTTCCTCATGTTTTGTTTCAGAATGGGGTTGATGTGTGTGAGAGACAGCTTTCTCTTGTACACTGGATTTACATGTTGGGGCAACTATTCTGTCAAGAACATCCACTCAAGTATGGGGTCGACTAATATCAAAAACCCTTGGAACTCCTGGCTGTTCGCTGTTCCGCTCAGCCGTTCGGCTGCGTGGCAGCTGAGACTTCCCCCACTGCCAGGTGTGGCCATGGGAGTGCTACAGCCCACAAGCCTGGGAATCCTGGCTTCTCACCGCTTGGACGTTGGGGAATGGTTATTTTTCCCGCTGTTGCCTGGGAGTTTCAAGGAGTTTCAAGGTCTTTCCAGCAGGTGTTCATGTCGAATTCTGGGAGTCCAACGGATGTTGAAAAATGGAGACAACTTTGCTAGTGGTTTCCCTCCCTTCTTGGTCCTGACGGGACCCGTTTCTCCCCTCGTCCCTCGTCTCGCCCTCGTCCAGCGTCTCGAGGCCCTGCAAGCTTGCTGGTGGCGTTGGTGCGCTACAACTGAGCGACCTCAGTTGAGTGTGTGGTGGGTCGAGTGGTACGAGTCAACGATAAGATGTTCAGGAACAGTTGGAGTGCGTTGGAATGCCAAATGGCTGTTTTTTTAAACACGATTGTAGAGATCCCTAGGGATCCCTAGGGTATAGAAGATGGGCTGTTGGCTCCAAGTATGTGCAGAGTGAATCAGCATGGAAGAGGCCTTTGGGTTATCTTTGGTTTGTTCATTCATGAAATCCGAAGGAAAGACGGACCTTCCGATCCATCAGCTAGCAATTCTTCAGGAGACCAGCGATCCATCAGGATCTCAGATCAGAACTCTGAGCCAAGTAGAATCCTCCTCAGCACACGAAACATTGAACAAATGCTGATTTGTGATGTTGGTGATTGGTGCTTGCGTGCTTTAAGACCTGCTTGCGTGTTTGGCGCTTCTGCTTAGAGACTGCGGAGGTGGAGTCATTCAAGGGCCAGCACCCTGAGCAGCCTGTGCCAGTGGACATCCAGGCCGTGTTCCCCGGAGTTCTGGGAGTGCCTGTTTTGATTGGCTGTATAATTTTGGTTGTTTCGCGAGGCAGTCCTGAATTCATATGGGCCTGCAACATCCTGCAACATATAGGCTCAACATTTGTGGAATATATGGTGGTCTCGCAGTGTAGCACCCCAACCGTCTATGTTTTGGCAGCATCACTCAGCTAGGCGGTCGGCGTTTTGCTCCCATTTGGGATCCCAGTTGATTGGTTTTGGTCATGGTCCCAAGATCTGCAAGAATTGTGTCGTCGTGTTTTCTCACCGTGTGCTGTTTGGCTGCCAGGGCAACACGGAGACGACGATTCTCTACATCCCTGGGCACTTGCGCGGCATTTTGCGCGAGTGCCTCGCCACGCTCTCTGGTGGATCGCCAACCTAATAGAACCCGGAGGAACAGAGCTGAAACTTGCAAGTACGGGTACCGGTATGGGCCATGAAACTGTTGGAAGTACTGTTGGACAGCAAGGGCGGATAGCAAACACCTGCTGGCAAGGGACAGAGTTGCAGCCTGCATCAGTTCCCTCAATTGGGTACTTTACATTACTTTACTAGTTTTGTCTTGAAACTGCCACAGACAGACACCATGATACAAGTTTTGTCATTTGAAGAAGCCACTGGCTCCCTTGGTGGCCTGGTGGGGGCGTTTGATGTCTTCAATCTATGGAAGGAAATCTAAAGAAAGTTTCGATTTGGGGACCTGCAATCTGAGTGTGTTTGTTTTTGTATGTTTTTGTGACTTTGTGTGTGTAAGAAATCCAGGCACAGATGGTGTCATGGCAGTTGGGTGGAAGTGCACTGACGGGACATTGGATGTTGCCCCAGCTTTCAGATGGACAACTTTTGTGAAACTGCCATACCATGAGGTTGGTGCGGATTGCTTGGAGACAGGATTATCCTGGTTTTGTGACATACAATTAGTGTTGGTGCAACACCAACTTTTGACAGGATAGGAAAACAAGAGAACCCTCAAAAGAAACGCAGGCTTCCTGCGGTCCTGCGGTCCGACAGACCACTAGTACTACATACGATCATATACGATCCTGCATCAGACCATCCATCTCTATGACTGCAAACTTTGGTTTTGGTCAGGGTCCTGCACAATGCCATGCGGGAGACTGCAAGCCATGCGGAGGCAGGTTGGTCTCAGTGTTCGAACACTTGCCGTCGCACTGATTGAAGTTGCTGTTGTTTGTACTGTACATAATCTGATCATATGGCTTATAGATTGTGGGGTTTCATAGTCAAGAAACAGAAGTACACCTCGACATGGAAACTGAGCCGTGCCCTTTGACGGTAATGTTCATCTACAAAAACAGGGTTTCCACATGGACTTACTGCAAGCCTCATATGTCAGGTACAAGTATATACCTCACCTGTCAATTGTACAGTTGCATGGGATGGGTTCCTTGTGTGTCGGCAATGCTTGAGGTATTGTTTTTTAATTAAGAGGCATCCAAAAGAAAACACACAACAAAGACGATGCTGAAGATTCCAAAGATTGTTGATTCCAGATGCTTCAGCTTAAAAAGGCTTCAGGTCAAACCATTGGCATATCAATCAGGACTGCACAAATGCCCGCCGAGCCATAGCACAATTGTTTTACAAGCTATGCACATAATAAGCCTTGAAGGGCGGATCCCTGAGACTTCTTTGCACATAGCATTGCTCTTTTAAATTCTATTTATTGTTTCTAATAGCTTCATGTTCCTAGTAGTAAGGCACTTGTTACTAGTAGCGATGCATTTGTTCCTAGTAGCTTATTGTTTCTACAGATGCTTGTAGGCTATAGCATTCAAAAAAGTCCAAGCTGTGAGTCCAAGCTATCACGCTGTCACACGATCGATATGTTTAATTCCTATCAGTCGAAGTAATTGACGTGCTATTGGATTGTGCGGTCACTTGTTTGAGAGTTGCGATTACTGTATATCGAAATGCTACTGGATATTGCCGCTTGTGCATGGGTAGAATACCTGTATATAGTACCCCAGATTGCCGGGACTGCTGGTTCCTTTTCGCAGACCCTTGGCTCAAGGCCAAGAGCCTTAGAGCCTTTGAGCTGTACAAATCTTAGGGGGGTGTATTTTTTAGCCTCTTGGGCCCCTTGAGAGGAATCCCTTGCCAGCTGACCTCTCAGCATGGGGTTTCAAAACTTGAAAACTGATGAGCCATGAAGTCAGCCGGGACCCAGATGTGCTGTACTCTTTGACCGAGGTCCTTGTTCTTTGTTTCAGAATTGGGACCGGAAGGAACCACCCAAAAGACTGTTTGTATGGAAAATATAGACCATTAAAAAATATGACATCACACTGACGGGGTTTTCGGATCCGGAAAGCACATAGACAGAGTCCAATATCAACCTCCACCAGTCGTGCAAAGATATGTTGGTGCGAAAAGGTTCATGGATTCCATGGCGGGAGCTTCACAAGGTTTGCTCCTCCTCCCGTCCACTTTCGGTGGACTCCACTTCCGGTTCGTCCGATCCACTCTGAAACCCATGTGGTGCCTGGCTGGCGATGGTCCCGGTCTTGGGGAAGTCCCAGCGGACTCGGATCGGCATCTCAGTGAAAAGAAAGAGGTTTGGAGGGCAAAACAGCCAAGTCGAAGGGACGGTTTGAGCCCAACCGGGCTGGATCTTGGGGTTTGATTCAGAAGCTCAACGGAACTTTCAAAGGCCTTTGAGTAGATCAACAGTGATTGAGCCTACCCAAAGCATTCAAGGTAGTTTAACTCGGTTGAAGTAATTGGGGAATAGTGCTCTCTTGGATCGGATTTGCGCACTTGATTCGTTCAGCTTCAACCACTCTTCCATACTCTTCCTGTACATCTGTGTTTTGTTTCAGAAGCTATGCCAATTCCTATAGTATGGCTATCAATTGTGAAAACTGTTGTTTTTGTGTGTACATCCTTGTTTTGCGTTCTTTTGCCATTGGTTTTGAGCCTTCAGAAGGCGACCAGAAATTCACTGCGTCCGAATGAGTCCCGGTTGGACAGAAACGGCCGACCTTCCGGTCGTTGGTGAACGGGGAGTCGCTCCAGGCTCCGAACGGCGATGAACGGAATGGAACGGCTTAGGTCACAGAACTCACCATGAGCAGTCCACTGTTGCAGAACTGCATGCGGACGGGGACGGGGACTCAACTAATGTTCAACCAGGAACTTGTCTTTTCCACAGACCATCGTGGTTCCTTATAGCCCGCCCTAACCGCCAAGAATTCAACGGCGACGAGACCTTCACTTACTTCCAGCGGCCAGCAGAAGGTGAGGCAGTTACACTGAGTGGATACAGAAGGTTTGGAGTTTTCGCTTGGAGGGTCAAACAAACGACGCATCAATGTCCACTCCGCCCATTACAAACCCATAACAAGCATCGATGAGTCGGCATCCTCTTGCCATATACAGGGCCTGTATGTGCGTGGAAAACATGAACAGGGATAGTATGTGAGTGAGCTTGAAATCGTTACGACTATGACACCTCAGCGTTTCCCCTTATTAGGTGGATTCTCCCAGAGCTTTCCAAGCACGAATAGCGCGAACTCGACATATATATGTTGATTTTTGTCCGCCCACTCCTGCAGAGTTAGACAAACTCATTCAGGTCAAAGACTCAGACATTGCAGGAGCCCCGGTAGGTTGACTTAGTTTGATAGCAGGTGTAGGTTGCAAGTTGTTGCGATCCCTGACGTCCGCGGTTCTTGCGTGTTTTTGGTTGGAAGGGACGGTCCATCCGGTCGGACGGGTCAAAGCATTCTTCAATCGGATCGAATCCGATCAAATCTGCAGATGCCATTTTCAATGGAGAGCTCTTCAAAGAGAAGGCACCTTGGTCGGGATTTGATATGTGCGACGCCGGTTCGATTCTGGATGAACCAATATTTGCCAGGCTTCGATTTGGGATGATATGATTTGGCTGGGGTGTACAACCCAGGCTGAGAGAATGTCCTGTGGAAGAGGATTCTGTCCATGTATTGGGGATGTACAGTACGTCTCAGAGGCCGCGTGTAGGTTCACTGGGTCGACCGTTCACTGGGTCGGGCCATTGATTGATTGGGCGTTCACCAGGACATCCTCAGCCGGGTCCATAGTGTGTTGCCTCAGTGATTTTGCGTGGGTGCAACTCGAAAATGCCCGCCACTTTGGCTCTAGTGATTAGTGCAGTATGCATGTGTTTGAGAGGAAACTAGAATGAATCAGTGCTTCAACTTGGACATGTCCTGCTGAAGAAGCATTGGTGGTTTAGTCATTTCTGTTCGGTGCCATTAGCGGTTGGTCGAGGGATTTAAGTGGCGCGTGGTGTGTCACAGGCATCATAAGTGTTTTGGACCTTCAGATGGTTTCCTGGTTTCGTCTCGGTGTCCTTTGTTGCCTGTCATAACCCGGGCTCTCACCTGTGCCGGCAGATGATGGAAGGCTTTGAATACTGGTAATTACAGATTGAACGCTTCAGAGGCACATAGGTGCTTTGTATATTGATGGATATTCAATTATATTCATGCTATATTTATGGCTCCAGCCAGGATGTTGAAGCAAGGTTTTTGGTCAGAAGACCTTACAATTGCTGTGAAACAGCGGTGCGTCGACTCAGGAGCGACAGTTTTTGAAGAGGAATATGAGGCGACGGGGGGAACGGTGAGTGGTAGCAGCGAGGCACGGAGACGAAGGCAGAGACCAGGCACGGAGGCGAGGCTCTCTCGTCTCGTGAGATATAGATCGCATGGGTTTGTTGGGTTTGGGGAACTCTCCCAGTAGACCATATATATATATTTATATATGAATGCATACATACTTGCGACACAATAGGCTGACAGAGCAGTTGCCATTTTCTTTTTGTCGGAGAGGTTGCACAACGTCTCCTTCCCCATCGGCCACCAGCAAACGGTGCAAATTGAGCTGAAGAGCTTCTGGCAGAAGGAGTCCATGAATCTGAATCGTATCTTGGTCGATCTCAGCGTCCAAAACTCCTTCTGGTCTGTTGAGTTTCCTTCCAGTCCATGAAACTGGTCATATTGAGTGTCCTTCCGGCCGCATCGCGGCACAGCCAAACAGGCGCCGCCGGGCCGTTCGGACGTGGTTGTTGGATGTGAGTTGGTCACACCCAAACAGACTAAACCAACGAGTTTGATACTCTATAGTTGAGCTGATGAGTGGGTGCTTTTGGAGGTGGGGTGTATAAATAGATAAATGCAGCCCCCACACCCGCGATGGAACAGTTGCGGTTCTTTGCAACAGGTATATATCATTAAAGGATCTGATCTAAATGTCTAAATGCCATAAATGTAGTCAAAGGAGTAGAAAGGGGGTGCACTTGCCCCGGCAGGCGTCACCTTCCAATCAACTAGGTGCTTCGACCCGACTTCACTCGTGGCCTTCCGGTCGTGGCCTCACTCCGGACTCCCCAAAGGTCGGGGCCTCCGAGAAGGGCGCTTCGTGACACTGCTCTCGGACCAGCGGCCGCCCATCGAGGACGCCTTGGCCTGGGTGAAGTGCTTCGGCCCATCGAGTCGTGCACCGAGCACCCGAAAAATCCCGGAGGTGCTGAACGACTCGGGGTGGACTCCCGGGTCACCGCCAGACGTTCCAGGGGGTTCATCCCCAAAGGGTTGCGCCCTTGGGTCTTGGGCCAAGACATGGAGTCCTTGGTGATGGGAAGTCCACCAAACAGGTCCCATTGAATCATACTGTACCGATTGAAGACATCCCGTGATCGATACGAAGATCGTCACAGACTCCTGGGATCTTCTGGGTGACCCGGTTGTGGCGGTCTTAGAGTGAAGCTGAGTACACAGCAAGCAGAGAGATTGAGGGTCTGGCCGGTTTGGCCACATCCAGCTTTTTGCCTTTTGTTCTACCAGAGATACTTCGAAGTGACCAAAAAGGGATCTTGGCCCACGGGGCTGAGTGTTGGACCAAGAGACTATGCCATGTCTTCAAAGTCAATCCCAAAAGGTCTGAAAGACCGGGATACTTGGGATACTTGGGATGTCTCCTGGCCTCCAATCTACGGCGACACCCGCGAACCCAGGCTTGTATGGCCATTGTACCTCGGACGTGGAAAGTCAGAGTTCGTCGCCCTGGTGAGCTTGATTCCACACTGGAGACAGGATTAATGATTACATTGATTACATGCTGCCAACGGCTTGAACACCACGAGTGCAGTTAAAAGGGGTGGGTCGTCGGGCAGGGTTGGCATTATAAAACGCAGTACATACTTTCTGCATAGGTATTTTAGCTCTTGGAATTGCCACTTTCTAAGCACTTTCAGTGCAGCAACACATGTGAAAACACGGGATCTACCTACTACTTTTCTCGCTGTATGATGGCTTCGACCACCACCACACACGCAGCTTTCAATCCGCCGGGATGTCTAGCTGCATTTCATGGTTAAACGTGTTCTAATCTAATTTGGTTTGGTTATAGACATAGGTTGGTTATATACATGATTCAACATAATCAATTGGTTACTATTGATATTTATTGATGCATGATTGCATACATGGCTACATTCAACACTGGACCCTTTGGCTACTTTGATTCAACATTTATATTATGTTATGCGTGCTTCCGGACTCCAACAGACTCGATGCTGGGGCAAGAGCGTTTTGGGAGGTTGGAGCAGTGCCCAAAAGAGAGTGAATCACATACTTTGAGCGACCGGGCCCAAAACGCTCCTGAATTTGTGACTGCCTGGTCCAAAACCAGCTTAAACGAACCGAAGATCTCCCAGGTACAAGAAAGGTTTCTCCGTGCTGTTGCTGGACCTCCCTGGGGCGGGTGGCAGCGGCGTCAACGCAGATCCGCATGTGAGCTACGAGCTTTGGGAGCAGGAGGACTTTCGGATTGTGGAGAGCGCTCTCCGCCACTTGTCCGGTTTGGTGGTTTGTCAGGTTGGGCAGAGCACGGGCAAAGAGCTGGAGATTGCGTAAGGACGTTTGAGAGATGGTTTCAGATTTGATAGATCTAGTTTTGAATGTGTTCTGAACGTGAAACGAGGAGTTTGCGCGTGTTTGCATGATGTGCGCATGCAGAGATAGTGTGTTTTCATTTCAGCAGGTCCGAGTTTCTTGTTGTCATTTGCATTTTGCGATACTTTGTGTATTGCATATAATTTGTATGCTTGCGTTTTGCACGTTGGGGGTTATTGATGATCTTTGTGGAACATGAAGTCAGGTTTGCGCACAGAAGATATAGTACATATACAGACTATATACAGTATATATATAACCACCGCACATTCAACACCTTCCAGATTGCCTTCCTTTGGCTGAGGTGGATTGAGTGTGACACGCACTCACTTGATTGCCCCTTGGCAGAAGATGTTTTCTTGCCTCGCAGAGTGACTCAAAATACATACACCGTCACGTGGACTGGTGATGAATCAAAACCCCAGGCCTGGATGCTGTAGAAACCATCCTTGCTCGTGATTCGTCGTGATTCGTCGCCGGTCCTAGATCAGTTGCTGGGTTCGCCAGGCTAAGCGGCTAGACGGTACATGCGACCGTTTGACTTGTGGACCGGGACATGGTTGCATGGTGGCTGTGTGGCCGTTGCAACAACAGATACATGTCGAGTTAAGCCACTGGACCTGCTACCCCACTAACCTACTGCTTACCTCCATGGTGATTTTACGGCATGTTGCTTCTTGGTTAATTGGTAGATCAATGCGTCAATCCACCAGGCTATTTGGGAAGTTGATGTGTTTTTCCTTTTGGTTGACCCCTCAAAAGGGCGATGTCGGCGATGTGCTCTATATCGGGGCAACATGTTGCGTCTCACTCCGACACCTACCAACACGTACCTTTGCCGGTGTTCTCCACACCTCGCGCCCCATCGGTCCGCCAGGCCTTTGGTCGGTCCTGTCGCATCATACTGAAGTTTGTGGCCTGGACGCAGAGCAATTAGGTGATGAAATCAGCGACAAAAACCGACTGAGCATGTCCTATAGACAGAGGTCCTATATGCTTTTGTGTAGAATGATCATCCACATATTCCACGCTTGCTACTGCTACCTGCTACCTTTTTAAGCAACCTATTTTAAGAAGTTGTATTTTCTAAAATCCCAAGGAACTCGTGGCAAGCGTAGGATGAGCATCTTAACGAAAAGCGTAGGATGAGCATCTTTACGAAAAGAGGTGTTCGGGCTTTGAGCGCTTTTTGCTGAGGCGAAGCATGCTCAGATCGATGCCTGGTCCAGTTTTGTTGCTCCTCGACAGCCAAATGAGAGAGTTGCTTTTCTTCATGTCCCTGTGCTACGCAAGCGTAGAAGAGAGTCAAGGGTACATAGTACCATATAGTTAGCCCATGTTAGCCCCTCGACCCGACAGTGTCAGACAGCGCGGTCCATGTCTGGAACCTGCACAGTTTGTATTTACAAGACACGTGATCGCCATATGAGTTGTTTTCTTTTTTTTGCAGAGCAACTACTGGGTGGCCAACATATGGAGAATATGTCAGTGCAACCCCCGAAAACGGGTAGATGAATATGATGTGTCAGTGAGTCCGTGCAATCCCTTATGCTTTTGAGGCAAGTCGTGGAACATGTCCCTTCCAAATTTTGTGTGATGACGGCGGACAGAACGATCGCAAACCTGATCAGCATAAAGTTGCAAGTGGTCTGGCCTGAAGACTGGATGAGCCTCATTTCCATAGCAAGCTACAAATTTATACAAATCAGTTACAAATCTATACAGTATATTTATTTGCTGAGCATGGATTCAGGTCCAATTTCAGCACATGAAGAGTCGACTGAGGCGAAGGAGCATTGCTGGTATCAGCCCGACATTGACTTCTTCGCAACTTGGCAAGTCCCTGGTGCTCAAATCCGAAACAATGTTTGTGGCCCATCCCTATATAAACCACCACTTGGCTGGTTTGAGCCAAGAGCCTTGCTGGGGATGTAGTACATTGTTTTTTTTTCCTACAAGCCTAATCACAAGCTTTCTTGTGGGGTTTTGTACCTTACCAATGTGGTGCTGTTTGGGTCACAAGCATGTTTAACCTGGAGGTCGAACGAGGTCGAACGAGTTGCTATGGTGGGATACGTTTTTGTTTCAATTGTTTACCAGGCGGTGTGGTTCGCGCCCTGGACCATTTGCCTGAACATATGATGATAAAGTTAAAGTATCATGAAGACAGCATATCCGGATGCAGATCCAAGAGCCCAGCAACCCTTCTTCAAAGTCAGTGTACCGACCCTTTTGAGGTGGCTGCAAGTAGTAACAATGGCAGCTCACCACATGCGAAATCGACCTTCCTACCATGTCCCCTCCAAGTGGCGTTATTCTTCAACACAATGTTACTCCTAGTCACCTTGTTGAATTAACTGGCCACCCTCACGGCTGAGGCCCTCTTCCAAGAGGAGCTGGGGGACTGTCCGCCAGGCCATGTCCAGGACACGTGTTCCCTCAGCGCAGCGACGCGGCGTGCTGTTTTGACCAGGTTCCATGGACCATCCCGTTCTCGATGAAGTGGCTTTGAGTGAATCATCTAAATCGGAGGGTCGCGGGAAGCAGCGCCATGAACAGGAGTGGCGCCTAGAGGCGGTGAAGAAGCAACAGCACCTCTTCCGGGAGGTGCGGTGGGAAACGTGGGTGCCTGATGCCTAGGGCCTTGCTGCAGGCAGAAAGTTTGGCATGTTAATTGATACTAGAGACTCTCCAGCGTCAACCTCACTGCCAAAACGAGTTCATTTGGGCCATGGCGGCCATGACTGGCCTGGGCCTGAGCACGCTGAAGTTCAGACAAGAGTGGCAAGTTTGTCCACTGAACTGAGTTCAATGGTCCAACTGTTTGAATCCTCAATCAACTGTCAAAGTCGCCTGACACTAAAGTGGAAGATGTTGGTACATTGTCACCCCCAACAAGAATTCAGAATCAGCTTGAACTTGAACTCCACCTTTATAGCATAGAATTCCATAGAAACTCTTCGTTTACTTGACTCATTGTTACTCTCAAAAACAGACCCAGCCCCTCGGTGCAGCAGCAAAAGCAGCTTCGTTCACCGCTGCAGCTCTTGAAATCGCTGCGCCTCATGTCCTTCTTTGACCCAATGGACCCTGCGGTGCAGGCGGGACGCGGCCGGACGTTCGTCGCAACCGATGCTGATGTAAAGGGTTCCACCTGGGCCGAACGCGTGGCGAGCCTAGGCCCTTTTCGGTGTTGGAGTGGTGGAACCCGTGAAAACCTTCAGTTCTGCCAGATGGGAAAGCCTGAAGATGCGGGAGACACTGAGATTCATTCGGGTGTTGGCATCCATGCAAAACAGATGAACAGATGGGCTGAGAGGAAGTGCTTGGGAAGCCTCCAGTTAGATAAGAGGGGTCTACGGTCTAAGCTTGAGGTCCATTTTGCTCATAATGTAGATTGTGTAGATGTGTAAAAGTGTTCAACCTCAGAAATCTGCTTCATGCTTCCACAACGGGTGGCGTTTTCGTTTGGTTTCGGGCTCCACTTTGGTGTCTCCCACCGCTTGTGGCGGTCTCCAGCCAGGCCACGCAGAGCTTCATCCTTCGGGCACGCTCAGTGGAGAGCTGTTTGGCGGAGTTCTCTTCCATCGAGGTCACTGAGGCGACGAGCTCGACGGCGAGGTCGACCGCAGCGGTGTGTTCAGACTAAAGACTACCCGGTGACCCGGTGGGTGCTTCTTGTGGGGATCAATATGGATGTTGATTGGTTTTCAACATGACTTATATTTACTTGTACTATTTTATACTTTGAGATGTATTGTATTGTCTTAATTATATTTGATGTGTGTTGCTTGATCAACCTTCCCAAGGCCCATCATGTTTGGCTGGATAGGACTGGAAAGGAAGTTTGTTCTTCTATTTTGTGAGCCACGGTCACAGAGACACATCATGGGAATGAACAATCCTACCTTCATGTCAGTTCCATAGCTGCACCAGTTTGTCTTCCCCTTTGGTCACCTTCAGGTCTTGCAATTTGATGATCGATGATGATCGATGTGTCACATGTTTTGCTTCAGATTTCCATGTGTTCCCGTCACTGGCGGGACATTTGTGCAGGCGGACATTTGCACCGCGCGCGCGCACGCCAGCTTGCCGGTGAGGCCCCAGCTTGGACCCAGATGCGGGAGTGGATAGCGGTCCTGGGAGTTTGCAGGTTGGTTCCAGTTCTCATTTGGGAGTTGATCGAAAACCCCGTGTAAGGAGTTTTATAGAAAACAGCCTTTCCGATGTTGTTAAAACCATCCGCGAAAGATTCTGGATGAGGTTCGCGATTTTTTTTTCTTGTGCACATGTGTTTTTTCTTTTTTTCGTCGCGAACGATTTAACGAAGGTCATCGCATTCATATGTGTTCCTTTCTACCGGACTGACAACGAATAGAAATACAATGCAATCCTCCGGCAGAGCCAGCGGGCGGAAGTGTCCCCATATGCCATAGACTAACGAACTAAAGCCTCAACATTTCCGTGCCCAGCCCTGGCAGTGCGTAAAGGATTCTCCGATTCACTGTCATAGACTAGCAACCTGAGTGGGCACAGCCCTGACAGTGAGGCAACGACCTGCAACTGCTCTGACGGGCTGTGCAGATGTTTGCAAATGTTCTGGCTTCCCAGGGAAAGCACCGGTGAAATTTCGCGAAAGATCCGCGAAAGCTTCGCGAATGTACCCCTAAAGTCCAGGTTCCCAGCTTGGGGCCCCCCCCCCAACATCACCCTGTGCTGGTAGCTGGCACGAGGATTGGGTTGAGTTGTGCCTGACTCTATTCGGCGCAATTGTCGCACAGATGCTGCAAGTGACCCTGAGTAGCTGTGGAAACGTTCAACCTTCTACTGGGGTCATGGTGCAAGATGTTTGTCCCTATTGTGCGATACTATGATATGTTCCGGCTCATGTTAGCTAGACATGGTTCCATGCTTCGCGATGAGGTCGCGAAAGATCCGCAAAAGATATTTTTTCCGCGGCGAATGGCCATTCCAGGATGAAAGAATATTGATCAACCACCATTTAAAGAAATGGTGTTGTTATGTATGGACATACGTAGACATACTGATAGACGGAATATGGATCAGATAATCAACTGATCCCGAGTTGATGATCCCGCAGGCATACGTATGGACATACGTAGACATACGTATGGACATACATAGACATACTTGAGTTCACGGGTTGGTGACCAAAAGCTGTCTTCATGCGCCGTTCGACCGGATTGACGGGGGTCGACGGGCGAACGTGCCAGGGTGTTCATGCTCTCGAAGAACCTCATGGGCACCATGGGGGACTTTTTGCTGGCCGAGCAGAAGGAGGGGGTCACTTTGACTTGCAGTGAGATATACAAATACTGTACAAAACATTATACAATATTATACAACTATATATAGTTAGTTCGATTGTTTTTAAATCAAACATGAATAACACAGGGCTCAGGACCTGTTACAGGCCACTTGTTACTTCACTTCGCATGTTTCTTGTTTTACTATCAGTGCAATTTACCTGCAGAACAATAAAGAATTCAATTGATCGTCCGAATAATCAGAATACACTAGCCAGCATATCATATTCTGACATTCAGGAACTTGTCGTGTAGAACTGTGGAACCATGCAGCACATGTAGAGACCCATGCGCAGGAGAACCCTTATGTTGCTTCTCGAAATGCAGGTTCAATAGTTCTGGGATGTTCTGGGATACCGGGATACCTACCAAAACATAATGATTTACTGTAATATTTAACAACAACAACCACAACCACAACCACAACCGCCACAACCACAACCGCCACAACCACAACCGCCACAACCACAACGACAACGCAATTTGCATCGATCAACAAAATTAGGATCGGGCGAATCCAGGTCCCTGATCCCGCTGATCTGGTTGGACGGACCCTGGGACCGAGATCCGACGTACGCGACTCGAGGTCTTGCCCACCTACATGCCGCCGCTGGGCTGAAATCTCGTGAAGATTGAGATGATTTTGAGGTGTTGTTTATTTTTACCGGATCAGCAGCTGATATGTCCTGATTGAGTGTCCTGATGTTCAGTTGGTGAATTAGTCTATTCACATTGAAAGAGGAGATGCAAGTTTCTCGAAGTGCAGAACTGATCAATTAAAAAACACACATAAATAACGTGCAGGGTGGATGCGGTGGTTGGATGACCATGTTTCACTTTGTTTCAACCTTCAGGGCAAGGAACCTAGACTATTTGGAGTCCTGTCTCACGGTGTCCATAGTCCATACACAGTATCATGAGTGCTAGCGGTGCGCAACTTATATAGGTTTCTTTCCAGCTGTGTGTTGTAGAGTTCTTTTGCCCGCACTGAAAAATGGACTCAGCCCCCAAGCTGGGTCTATACTCTCCATACTCTGGCCCCGTTGAACGGGGGCTGTCCCTTCTTCCCAAAGCTACAGCCCTTTCAATTCCTGGGGCCCATTTTGGGGGCCATGAAGCTGCACAAGTGCAAGGGTATATTTGGACTACTGGGATTTGGAATGGTGACTTTTTGTTTCTGATAGCTCATCAGCGGCAACATGTTTGAGTCCGACACACACACACATTGATATATGGTCATGTCACCAATATGCCTCCTGATCTTTTTAAAGGCACTCACTCCATGGAGCTTCATCCTGAAGTTGGACAAACACCGACACAACATTCGGCCCATGTTGGAGACCCTTTCGGCCCATGTGTCGATCGATTCGGATCGCCTTCATCTGGCTTTTGGCCATGGCCTTCGAGCGCCCAGGCACCATGCGATACAGGACGAAAGACGGCACCGGATCTGCTGAGGGGGGGGGCCGTACTTGTATGTCATGTTGGCTGTGAGAGATCCTTAGACCCGATCGACTTGGTTTTGACCGTTTATAGTGCATCTGGCACGGATGGTCCAATGGTGATGACTGTGGTCCAGCTAGTACGAAGGTTTGAGCCTAACTAACTAGGGGACCAACGTGGTACTGGTACCGCGGAGCAGAGATGGTTTTTGTTGTGGTCCGCAACCACTTCGAGTCGCTTAGGTTCTTCATCCTGCTCCCGAAGGTGGCATGTACCCTCCCTGAAATCATATGGAAGCAGAACATTGCCCCTTGGATGACCATTTCGCTCCACTTCCATGGTTTTCCATGGTTTTCCACTTCCATGTGAGTTTTCCTCGGAGTACTCCCACATCCAAACTCAGGGGAGTCGGAGTTGGATGTGGTCGCCGCTTCGCAGGGGTGCATCACCATTGGTTGCAGCATCAAAGGCTGAGGCAAACCTAAGAAGATAGGGGGCCAGAGATGAACATGGTTGGAAACGTTTGCCCTTTGTCTCTCCACCGTCCAGTTATAAGCACCTGAACCTGAGTAATGGGACGTGACTCACGTGACCAAACTCACCTGGTTCCAAGTGAATGCCACAGACAGCCACAGAACGGTATTGATTGTGGATTTCATGTGATTTCATTTAAAACCAAATCAAACGCTCGATCCAACCTCAACTGCTTCCGCCAGTCAGGAGACCCTTCAGAGCAGTCCCTGCAAGAGCGCATGTCTCAATCCAGCGAGAGGTCCTTTGGCGTCCGCGGTGATGGACAGGGTGGACGCGTGGGTGGCGAAGAAGGGTGGACGCGTGGTGGGGAACGAGACTTGGTCGATGTGACTCACGTCGATGGTTCCGAAGCACATCTGGTGTCGGACGTCGTTAGTTGTCATCTATACAACTGCAGATGTGTGGCTTCTTCGTTGCATTTTTGGGACATGTCATGCCCCCAGGGGGTCCACAATTGAAGTCCTTGGACCCTACATATATAAGAAGACCACACAAAGACCAGGAGCTCTTTACCTTATTGAGTTACAGATCGTGTTTTAGCGGGTTACCAGGACCTGACTACATGTCGCAAAGTCCAACCTCGGAAAGCTTTTGGACTTGGTGGTGGTGGCACCATACGACGTCTGAGGTTTGCACCATTGGGCCTGCCCGAACCACCCGAAGAACAAGGCAGCACCAAAGGCGGGGAGACCGCGGTGGGAGAAACAGCCGGTCTTGGCGAAGACAACAAAAGGCAGAGGTCCATTGAACCTGTAATACCATAAAACACCTATGTTAACTTATATTGATCATCGATGATAGGTTCATTGGACTGTATTGGTGTTACTTGGTGTTGATTGATGGGTGCCCGCTTGAGATCTCGAGCAATCGGTCATCCGTCCGTTGACGACGGAGTGTAAAAAAATACTATATAAGTCAGGTTAAGTTACATTGAGACATACTGCCTGGAACAATCATGGAATTGGTCAATGGGTCCCTTGAATGATCATTTTCCTCTACAAAAAGGTGGTCTCATCAACTTACTCCATGGATGGAATGTGCAATATGCCTATACTAATTGAACCCTTTTCAACCACCAAAATGCGGCCAAGGAGGCCTTGGCCCATTCTGAGGTCCCGGAGCCAAGCTCGCCGCCCAGTGGGCCGACGGAGGAGGAGCGCGTGCCGCTGGGAACCACCCGCGCAAACGTGCACGACGGCCACGTGGAAGGCGCGAGTTGTGCCCATTCGGGAGCAGTGCATCAGCGGACATGACTGAAGCACATACATTTCTGGGTTTAGTGTTCAGAATGCTCATAGAGGTCCCCGTGTAAGAGCTGCTGCTGAACTTGGCAACAGTGCCTGTGCAGTTTCGGCTTCATTGTCTCTCCACATGTTTGCTGCCTGCCTGAAACAAATGATATTGTTCCGCAATGATGTGAACAGTTTTCCCACGATTTTGCATCGAAGAGACATAAAGCAACTTGTTTTCTACCACACCTCTATATATAAGAATCCAAATCAGAGGAATCATCAAACCGTCTTGAACACCTTCAAGAAGCCATCGCACATCATCACACAAACAAACCAAGCAACCATTTCCATCCGAACATCCCTGCACCTAGGACGGTCCGAATTCCCCAGAAAACATCTCTACCAATTCCCAAAAAACACATCCCCAGGAGGTGTAGCCGCAGGTTCTTCACTCGATTGCAGGCACCGTCCTGCGCCCCCGCCCCGCCTCGGCACCGGCTCACCGCAATCGCCCGGGGGCCCAACAAGCGGCGAACGCAGCGAACGGAGCAGGTTTCCCAGGTTCGTTTCGAACCGTGCAATTGAGTTTCGGCAGTTTTTTCTATTGAATGATATTGAATGGTTTCCTGAGATTTAGTGAAGGAGAGGGTTTGAGATTGGCATCCGCCAAAAGTCCGGGTCGGAAGAGCACGCTTAGCGGTTTGGATTCAAGAATATTAGGAGAATATTAGGAGGTTCTGCATCCAAGGACGGAGACATCGAACCTCAGGTGCTTGGAAGAATGCAAAGAACATTCTGGAACCCAAAGACACTTCAGCTCAAAGGACCAGGTGATCTGGGTTGATGGGTTGATCTACACATGCAGACAGTTCTACTTGATTGGCCCAGGTGTTGCTGGACCTCGTGTGGGTAGGCACATCACTTCCATGTGTGCTCCCTACACTCCGCCGTCACAAACGGCGGTGTTCTCCATTGGTCGCCTGAACAAAGATCGTGATGGGTGCTGATGAGATCCCTGCAAAATCCCTTCCTTCCTACGAAATCGCTGTAGATTATTGCAGATTCACATAGATTCACCCATATTCACCCCATCAGAACTGATGATCGTTCTGTTTTTTGTTATATACTCTATATATAATATAGATTATTCGCCAGGTTGGCGGGCTCTCTTCCCACTATGCATGTGACTGGCTTAACACCATAGGAGTGGGCCCCGCATCGGCTTTCTTTGCAACCAAAAAACCGAGACCATTGCAGCAAGAGAATCTGAAGCCCGCCCCTAATTTAGCCCACATGATAAGCCATGCCTGGGTACCAGGTGTGATCCACCACGCATGAGGTGCTTCCCTTGAAGCTGCGATGCATCGCGACAAGAGCGGTGCCGCGCGGACATGGGTCGTGGACTCACAGAAGAACGAAACGTGGCTCAGCTGGATTTCGCAACAGGAGGGATGACCGTGTGGCAAAGAACCTGGAGTTTTAGACTCAAAGAATTCTTGGGTTTGGTATGGTTTGGTCAAGAATGCTGCTAATTGGTTGGTTTGATCTTCTATTTACAGAGAGGGCCGCCACAATCATCGATGCAAGCATTTGGGCCACATGCGTCATTCTCTTCCATGCTACACAGCTGCAAACAGTGGCATGCTGCCCTGTCTATACACATCTATTCTTTCAACTGCCCGGCCAAACATGTGACCACATTTTCTACTAACCCTTTCGACGCCTCCTCTAACTATGCCTTTACAAAGCCGCGTATTGCAATTACATTTGTACTCCCCCGCACACCCACGTAGTCAAAGTTGAGGGTCGAACATGGAGTTCAGGTATTCGGTGAACCATCCCACATTTATTAGGTCAACCACCCCGAACACATGCCAGCCTCATCTGGGATCAACTTTGCTTGTATACCAGGGGGGCTGGGAAGAACAGACGTTCATGATTATATATGGTTGTCAGGGGTTCCCCCGTTGGCTCCTGAACATGAGAATCAAGTTATAATCCTTTCGTGCAATTCGTGCGTGTTAGATGGGGAGCCGTTGGGTTACCTGCAGAGAGAAGTTAGTTTTATATCAGACCTGAGACGACCGCAACGCAGTCAGATTCCCCGCTCCACTTCTGATCGTTTTTCATTGCGCATGGAACATCCCGGTTGGAGAACTGCATGGCTCTTGCCAAACACTAGCTTTGAATAAAATTGAGACTCAAAGATGTTTGAAGCGTCAATTGGTATAGTGGCATCTCGCCAATTGTATTGGGTTTTCGACCCGGGAGAGTTGGCGGTCTTTCACGCAACGTTAGTATATTGCTGCACTGCTATTGGAGGAAATGGAGATGTGGCAACATGGGCCCTCGCAGTGCTTCCACAGTCTAATCTTTAGATGGTGCGGCATGGACTTATATATTGCTGCGGGTTCAAGCTCCAGCGACACGTGTTTTGCGCAGTGACAGCATGTTCTGGGCACACGAAAGGTATCAACAGCAAAGCTAAGAAGCATCCAACTGGAACCGTCGATGCATACAAGTGCCAATTGATCCACAGCTTGCAACCTATTTCTCATTTGCTATGTAGGACAGAGTTTGCTATGTAGGTTTGAATCTGGGGGTGACACTGTCTTCGGTGACAAAACAAGTCTATTTGGGGCTCAACTTGCAGATTGCATGGACCTGCCTTTGCGTAAATTGCTGATAGACTTGCAAGGCAGATTGAAGCAAAGGCATTATATTCAGCCAATGTAATGTATTGCCGGCGAACTTACAAGCCCTCGCCCGTGCCACATTGCTCTCATCATGCATGCATGCGTGCGTGCATGCACATGCATGCTTGCAGTATAATGCACAAGATCGACGCAAAAGCTATCCTCGCTCCCACACAGAGTATACACAATAGTGCCAATGGCCAATGGATTACACTAGTGTACACCGTGGTGGGGGTGTCCCGAACGCTGGGATTCCCGCCCAGCAACACTGAGCAACAAGAGAGACCTGAAGCATCGGAGAACAAGACCGACGCCCTGGAATGATCATGGAAGTGGAAAATGGATGAAATTGATGAAAACGGTCCCTTTGATATGTTTTTATATGTTTTTCCATGTTTTTCCTTTAGAAGTAGGGGGTCTTCCACGGGTCACTCCGAGTGAGTTTGGGACCTCAGCCTGAGCGACGACTGACCGCAGGAACTTCCTGGTTGGTTTCCTCGGTCTCGAACTGGGAGGTTGGTGCTTGGTGGTTTGTGAGCTTGGTTTAGGTAGTTTAGGTCCAAGTTTCTCCCAAGGACCCTGATTCATGGGATGATGGATTTTCGTTGGCTCTAGGTGCTGCCACGAATCGACACTCAGCAGAACTGGTTTTGATCCAGATCTCATGCCCAGATGTCAGTTTTGTGTCAAACAAAGCAATCCACTTTGAAGATAAACCCCTGAGGTACCCTTGCACTCTTCCCACTCTGCCTGTTTGTTTGTTGTTTTTGTCGTTTTTGTTTTTCCCAGGTGTACTGTTTCGCGCGACTCTTTTTCCTGATCCACCTGATGTGGTGGCGGGACCAGCCTTACTTCAAACTCTCTCCAAACCGACTGAGGCTGGCGGTCCCTTGGCGAGAGTGCTGATGGTCGTTCGGTCGGTGTCGCATGTTCTTGTTTCCAAAGCCCTCATGGCAGAGACCGTGTAGGCCGCAGGACAAGAATACACCCTGCGTCCAGGGTCATCTTAGACTCAAACCTGAGAGTGTGGCCTAGGGCCTAGGACAACAAAACAAGCAAATTGCTCACACTGGCATGCAGTTCGAGTTTCGGGAGGGATGGGGACCGCTTTGGTGGTCGACATGAGAAGAACACCTTCAACACACGTTGCTCAAACTGAGTGTTGGGCACGTGGCCAAGAATGCTGACGAGTGTTGTATTGTCATTGCCGTACCGAGGCCTGCATCAAGAAACCACCCGAACAAGGCCAGAATATGAAACCTGAAAGCGAAAAAACAGGTTCGGAGATTCCCTAAACTCCTAAACCAACCGCGAATGAAAAGCTTCACCTGCCTGGCCTCGGCTTGACATCTATCACCTAACATGTTCAGTGCCCCTGTATGTTAACTGTTGGGCTTGGTTTGGCTCATGGCTGAACTTCAACACTTGGGCTGCCTGCAAACAAGACCTTATCCTCTACACTTCTTTCTACATGTCTGATCCCTCAGGGCTCGAGCCGTCCTAAATTGCCTGGGACCTGGCGTTTTCTTGCAGGAGGGTATTTGTCAAGATGAAGATGGAATGAATCCACCACACTTGCAATCTCACCAACTCTCCCCTGTTGGTCCATCCATGTCCGACCTGCTGCCACGGACCAAGATTACCTCCCAGCAGGCGGGTGTGTGGGTCAGTCATCCAAGAATTGGGAAGGAGGTACAACGACCATGTTCGGCATGTTGCAGCAAGGATGGAATTTAGCTATGTTTCTAGATCCGAAGTGAGTGGAAATTGCTTCCTATGCACTTCTACATCATTCCTTGTCAACACCTGGCAAGCTCTTCGTGCAGATCAGGCAGGTTACAGTTGGACATGTGATCCAGCACCACTTCGAACTGGCTTTACGTATGAATCGCATTGACTCATATCCTCAGGTTGGGTTGAAACCACCCAACCACTCAGTCTAGGGTTTTGGATGGTTTGAGTAGTGGTTTTAGATGGTTTTTGTATATGTTTCAGTCAGCTGTTGGATTTGAACCTTCTCTTTTTCCCAGGCGAACTCGCCTTTTTTGTTTTTGTGGTGTTGGCTGCTGGCCAGTGCCCTCTGCGAGGCGACCATGCGGGCATGCTCTTCACAGGTGAAGCGCATGACTCCGGCCATGACACCAGCTCAACAGCACGAGGAGAGGCACAGGGCATTTGCGGGCAGCCTGTCCATCCTGCTGTGGACCGAATGGTTTGTCTACAAAGCGGGCTGTTGGTCGTACCATGATGAGTCCGATGGAGTTCAGCATGAAGCAGATAGTGAATGGTTGCAGTCCAATGTTGGGTCCAGATTCCAGGATGGATCCAACTGGAAAGTGCTATTGTGGATCTCTTCAGAAAGAAGAAACACGAGCAACATCGATCAGCCATGCTTGGCCTTTTTTTGTTTTGTGGATTCAGTTTTTGGAGTCCATTTGGCGCCTGAAATCATGGAGTCTCCGCCAGGAATTTGTACTGAAACTGCCCGCCAACTGGCAGCACTACACTCGCGCCCACGAGAAGGCCCAGAAAGCCCAGAGAAGTCAGAGGAATTCCTATTCTTGTCACCTGTATAGACCATCTATTAACTTGTCTTGGACTCTCAGGGTGTACATCATAATGCTACAATATGCTACAATGTTATATAATGTCGCTAATATCCAAAAAATACTTTGTAAAAAGCAAAACCTGCACCGCCCTGCACCACAATGGATGTACATAAGTGCCAGGACATGTCCCTATCGCCCTATGGGCGGGCCTATGGTTGTGGATGATTTCATTTGGAGGGTTGTTCATGGAAAAACTTTCTGAATCCGTTGGATCCAGAGGGCTCGCCATGGCTCGCCTTGGTCCCTCAGAACCTAGAGAGTTGAGACCTCAGGCCATCCCTTTTTTTCTATGAGGGTCCATGAGAGTTTGGGTGTGTGAACTCAAGCTTCTCCATCTTTCCAGGAATGTACCACTCATCAAAAACCAAGAAACCACTGGATCACACCATGTGTTTTTCACAGTTTACTGTAGTGGGTTGGTACTAAAAACCTCCAGTCCCACGTGGCGGAGCAGCAACGCCTGGCGTCACGAGGGATCGGATAGGGTGACCCTAGCCATACTTGTGACCTTGCCCATGATAGGGGATCCATTTTTGGTGACCTGCTTCCGTGACCTGATTGTTTTTGTGTTTTTTTTCTTTTTTGTGGAGGGTTGTCTTTGGACCAAGCCGTCAGTGGGTCTTGCTTGTCATGAGAGGCTGCATCCACTTACCCAACCGGATCCGTCGGTGCCTATCCTGGTCGTCCTCCGGTCGAAGAAATCCGTCTCATTACGCGCAGGTCTTCCAGAGAAGAGAGGCGCAAAGTTTCTGCTGGACTGCGCATCCTAACATGTTCCTAGTACGTTCAAGGGTTACCTATATAGTCTTATATAGTATATCATATTATTATATATAAAATAGTATAATATATAATATATAGTATATCACACTATATGAGAGTATAGTATATCTTCGATTAACTACGTTGAAATTTACGAAGCTTCCCAGAGGCAGCGCAAACCCGTCTCCCGGGTGGTGTACTGGTGTCCCGAACCCGTCTCGTTGGATCGGGCAACCAAAAGCAGGCAGTTCAGCCCGGCCCGTTTTGCGTGTGTGTAAAACGAAGCCTTGAGCACATATGTAGGTGCGCAATGTATAGTAATAATTACACCCCAAACATGAACAGAGTTTCAGAAGCTCCAAGAAATAGTAAGTGCATGTAAATGCAGGGACCTATTTGCTGAGCTATATTTTAACCTACTTGGAGCACCAGACATGATCTATTTGGATCTACAATGGGTATCTCTATTTTGACCAGGAAGGTGTGGATTCACACCAAGACACTCGCTTGACTTGGCCACCAAGACACCCGCACAGCCGCCAAGGCAGTGATTGAGAAAGCCAAGCGGGAAGAGGTCCGGTGTGATGGCCTCCGCCGACAGCTTTAGCATGCTGAAGCGACTGAAGTGACTCATGCTCCGTATTTTGGTTCTAACGACAGGTAGCGAAGCGAAACGAGACCCATCCGACGGGTGGTGAAGGATGGGTGGATGGTCCATGAAGTAGGTATTGAAAGAAGGAGACTGCGCCCTTGCGGTTTGTTCCACATCAGTGCAGGAGGAGCTCATGAAGACCTTGGCCTTTGATGCGCAGGAGGAACTCCCAGCTGAGGAAGCTCCTTCACCTTCAGTGGCCGCTACCTCAGTGGCGGATGCGAAACATTCTTAGGTTTGCTAAGCTATGTTTTGTATAGGCGTTCTTCAAAATCTATATTCTCACGTTTGGGTCCCCCTCAAACTTTTGAGGCAGTTACATTGGTGAGAGGCGCCCTTCCCCTTTCACACGGAGTGTAAAGGATCCTCATGTGCAAATGTGCGCAAGACATGAATCACTACGCGTCTTTGCGGGTCGTGGAATCCGTCGGAATCCGTTTGCAGGTTCAACGGGTCAATCTTAGACCACTTTTCAAGTGACGAGCTTGCCCAGTTCAAGGGTTTGATTTTCTGTTTGTGGCAAGGTGGATGTTGATGCGCGACTGGTGCAGCCTTAGGGGTCAAATATTTATATAGAGCTTGGCGCAAATCCAGCCGTTGGGTCACAAGAAACATCAAGAAACATCAAATCTCACCCAACCAATTTGATGCTCAGTGTGCTGGAAGCCGCAAGCAGGCTTGCGACAATGTGTTTTCTTGCATAGCGGGGCATTGTCAAGTTCGATTGAAAGAAGATTCGATGACATCCTTTATGCTGAAGAGGGCACTCGCGAATTAACTGCGCCAGAAGAACAATCCTCACCGGGCTTCTTGTAGAACAGCATCCGCTACTCTCATGCACCACATGTTCCTGGTCCTCCTCCTAAGCGCTTATTGTGTATAAATATATATATATATATATAATAACAGAAATAATCAAAACACAATGGGTTTCCACACATGTTGAAGCGAAACAGGGATGCTCTGGCATTTGCCTTCTACATTCAGCCCACGGTGAATGCGCCACGTTTCCAGGAGAGCGAGGGCTGGATTTGGGACCGCTCCATGGATGGCTTTACGAGGGCTTCTGGGCGGAAATCGACAGTGCTTTGTGCTGTCCACAACCCAAACACGACCGATGGGACTGGCATATTTACATGTATTTGGGGTGGTTGAAAAGGAGTCAAACATATACTGCAATAAATATCTAATACCAGACATGGGGGTGTTTGTGTTTGGGCTATGGTGTCTCAATGCAAAGGATGACTGCCTGCCTGCCTGCCTGGCTGACAACTGACTCCACTCGTCAGAAATGCATCCATTTTTCAGTGCGAGAACTCCAAATCCTCCGTGTTCACCGCGTTCTTCTCGTGCTCCAAAGGCTTTAAATTATTCAAGATGATCCATGATGATCCATGAAACATTTGAGGAAGAGTTGATGAGTAATAGCTGGTGCATGGATCTAGCTCAGGAGTTTTCAATCCACGATCCATGAGATATGGTGCATAGAACTTCTCAAACTGGAGCTCCAAAGGATCTGGGGATCTGCCATGGATCCGCCTCAACCCATCGTGCAGATCGGTGCCCTTTTCCCGTCATGCGCCGCATGCGCGGGGCTTGAGGTGTCCGAGCGGCCGACGTCCAAGATAGAGACGGAGACCTGGCCAAGTCCCGTGATCTCGAGGCTGGCGATCCCGGGATCGCTCAGGGGATGAGAAGACCGTTCATTTTTGAAGGAGTCAGGTCCTAGTCAGAACCTATGTCAGGATGTGCCAGGTGAAGTCTTGTCATCAGTGCTTTTTTGTTTGCTTGTTTGTTCTTGTTTTTCTGTGGGCAACCGAAGATAGAATTGCTGAAGTCTTTAGTTTAGCTGAGCTCATCCACGCGTTGAAACATTGGAAACATAGGATTTGGTCCTTGGATTCAGAGACTTCTCATCCACTCACGTGCATATCACATCGTGACCCTTTCCAGCTATTTAGTTTTAACTATATAGTGACTTGGTCGAGGTGTCGCACAGGTGTCACATCTGAGTGGCTGTTTGTCTACCTGACTGCAGAATCGCCACCGGAAACGGGGCGGCAAGCCGCCACCTTTCACCAGGTTCGGATGTGTCCAACGGCGCCATCCATGTCATTCGAACCTCAGGCGGCCGAGCCCCAGCCCTCGCAGTGGGCACAGTAGCAAGCAGGGGAGCCCAGAGACGAGCGGTGGGCAGTGAAAGCTGAGCGGGAACAGGGGGAAAATAGATGGGTTTTGACCCGGAACTATATATGGATATATATGGTATTTACAAAGTTCCCCAATGCCACATAGACCTTCATGGCTCTATGAGCTCTATGCTATACTGTGCTTTGTGCAGGCAGGTGCAGTTGGAATTATATTACTTTACTCCATGCGAGTCGAGCATTTGGTGGGGGGATATCCTTTTTGTGTTGTTTTGGGGTGATGTTTGACTCGATTGAGAAGCATTGGTGCAGGAAGTTTGCAAAAAATTGCCTGGATTTGGTTGCGCTGGTGTTTAATCAATCTTTGCTTGGGAAAGGAAAGACAACCGGATTCCCAAAATCCGAGAAGCAAAAAGCTTTATTTAGGAGGGACAGGGCGGGATATTTATATATATAAATAGGGCATCAGGCTTTATGGCGCGTACCCTTTGGAGGTTGATTTTAGACCATGGACCATCGTCGATAGTTGTTTGATGAAGAACATCATAAATATTCTAAAATCTATAAGTTGTTTTACCCAACAATTTTGTGATTCCAATGGACAATGACTGACCACCTCCAGAGATCACTACCTCCCCACCAGTGACTGCTTTGCGTACTTGCACGCACTTATTGGCAGATTGAATGCACGAGGTCGACCCTTAATGTTGCAAAAACCCAGTTTCAAAGCTTTTTGACCCCGGTTGTCAATATGTATAATGTACAAATATATAATTTATGTTTTACAAATTTGACACCTTCCTTTTCCCATCAAATATGCAATGTGTTCCGACCTAAGTACCTTCTGACGTGTCCTCCGACATTTGTTCATATATATGATGTTTGTTTTGACATGTGTTATCACACGACACCTTCTGACAGACAGTTGTTGTATCATCATGGTTGTTCCGACATTTGGCAGGTCTGATCTGTGTTCTGACATTTAAACAACTGGTTTCCTCATTTGTCCTCCACTGCTCCATCCTCTGTCCGACCTTTTCCAAGGCTCTCCTTTGCCAGCACCAGTCCGCGGCCGCCGGCGGTGAACGAGCCGCTGCAGGTGCTGGAGGAGGTGCCACGAGAGAAGAGCCTCGGACGAAACGTTGTCTGGACGAAGGTGACGAACGTGCGAAGAGTGCATGGAATCAGGGTGGCAAGGTCCAAAGGAATTTGTACCACACATTATGAGTACATAGAGGTTTCAAACATACAACAATGTTTTTATCCAAGCAAAAGCAGGTCTTTGATGGTTTGGGAGGCCCTTGGTAGTGGGCACAGCGACCCGTTTGTCGCAGTCTAAGGCGTATCCACGATATGGACGGTATGACGTATCCACGAATCCACGCAACGACAGCAACGAAACAGATCCACCTCCTCGAGTCGGATGAGAGTCGGCTCTCGGACGTAGATCCGCAGAGCTTTTGGAGAATAGAGATGACATTCCGCTCCGTATAAAACAGGTTCTATAATGGTCCATATGATTTATTACCAATATAGGTCTATATTTTTTTTAACTGAGAGGAAGTGAAATAGGAGTCTTCGAACGTATGCCAAACACAGTAATCCTACTAGCGACGGTCTCCAAACCAGTAGCACTGGCCTCCAACCTACTAGCGGTTACTAGCGATGGCCTCCAACCTCATAGATGGAAGGGTGGGAGGAAAAGAAACAACGGATGCACAGTCACACAGTCACTGATGGGACCACTGTGGCCACTGTCTTTTTTACTTATTTTTCCGTCTGGAGGTTCCACAACTCCTATCTTATCCTTTTGCAGAGGTCTTGCATTCTAGCTGAAGCAACATGAGTTAGGACTTGTTGGTGGGCGCTGCCCATCTCACTTGTGCCACAACTCCTATGTCATTTGCGGGTAGTATAATGGTCTATATTCATCCATATTCTATACATACTTGTTGTTTTCAATGTTTTGCCTAGTGTGCCGTGCTCTCGTCGCGTGGTGCTCCGCCTTCTTCGCTCCGCACCTGCGTCGCTCCCTTCTGCGTCAATCGCAGAGGTCCGATCCCAGCCCGACGAGCTCGAGGCGAGGAGTCTTCAGTGCTCAGGGTCCACACCATGGGGCGTGGCGTGGCTTTTCTTGGAGAGTAGTCTGGTCAAGTCCAGGAGCAGGCTGAACTTCCGAAAAGAAGAATCGTTATGAATCAGAGTTGATGGTGGTTTTGCGGGTTTTGGAGGGTTTTGAGGATTTCCAACAGGGGGGAAGGACACTTCCATGGACCGTCGAGGTGACTGGCACAGTCCAAAGGAGTGAGGTCGCCAGAGTGGTCTGATGGTGACCAGGGCTACTCAGCTTCAGAGCTTGGTTCCTTCAGCTTGGTGTTCCTTCAGAGCTTGTTTTTGAATGATGTGGAGACAGTTGCAATTAGCCCTGGCGACAGATTCTTGCACCCAGCTTGCAAGACTCTCACACCAGGCAGCTGCATGAGCCGCCCGAACTGCCAGAGTCGCCAGAGCCGCCCGGCCCGGGCACCATGAGTCCTTCTTCGACGCTGGGCGACCCCAGTCCTCAGCGAGCACGCCCGGCCAGCGCGGCTGGGCTGAGACGTGGACGCCCTGGCAGCGGCAAGAGGCCTGGAAGTGCTGGGAGGCCAGCCAGTGCTAGCGCAGTGAGACCAGCTAGTGCCAGTGCCGTGAGGCCAGAAAGTGCCCTGAGCTGAAGAAGTGGAATACCAACAGACAGAATAATATGACAGAATGGTCGCAGAAGCAAGTTCGTGAAGCACCCACGGGACTTCACCTTCGATCTAGTTCTAGTTCTAGTTCGACCGCATTTGATTACATGTGATATAATTGCATTATTTTGTATATGGGCAGTATATCAGGATCTTAAAGGCTTTTTCTGACATTCATCCACCGGGTGGTCTCAACATGTCTCAACTACCCGCCCGTCCAAGGTGCTAGTACATCGAGTCTCAGCCGACCCTCAAGTGCAACACGCTTCTTTCAGGATGCGGAAGGATCAGGGGGTGCATTGGTGATTTTTGTTCGGACATACCCCTGGCGGTGCATGGTGTAAAATCTTTGGATCAACGCACCATTGTTCCCAACATTATGATGTTCAGTTCAAACCACAACTGGTAACTGAAAGCGCCCTGTCAAGGAATATCATTGTCCTAAGCCACGGCATTTTCCGAAGCCGTTAGCATAGACCCACAAGTCGGACAGTGCTCCATGTCTCAAAGCGTGTCGTGCAATATATAGAAGTTGTAGCATGTGGATTCGCTTTTTCCAAAGGCAACCAGAATCAAATGCATTTGCCATATCCATCCACATGATCCATGTTCAGGATGTGTGAACCTCACAGCCTGACAGCCCTGGTTGTTCGCCACTCTGCGGGGCTAGCATGTGGTTGGTGCACTTGCAGCCAAGGCTGTCATCCTTTCACGTTCTTCAGGATTTGCACCCACCCAGCCACAAACCCACAAATCAAAGATTGACATAGGTATCTATTTGATGCAATGTGGTTCTCGTTTGGGGCCATTGGGGCACGTCCTTTTCTTTTGAGCCGTGCTCAGGACTTCCTCTCCAGCAAACTCAGCCGCGTCTCGAGGACAGGGGTATGGAGGTTCCTTCGTCCAGGGAGTTTGTGGCGACTATGATCATACACCCACTGTATGACTCTCACTGGGTTCATTCGGTTGCTGACATTGCTTGGGGCAGGGGCTTGTACCCAAGTACCGTATTTGACCCCCCACGCCCATGTTGACTTTTGGTGGCACGCACAGACGCGCTTGAGGCTCATATCGAGCTCCAAGCTTAAGTTCACAAGTTGGGGCAATCTGTGCCAATGTGCACCTGACGGGATATTGGAGTTCTTAATGTTTGGGGTCACCATCGATTGGTTCAAAAGTGTTCATCCGCCCTTCTCATGTTCGATTCTTCACTGTGTCGTCCACGGCAGGCCCAGCTCCGCATTGACCAGAGCCTCCTCGTCCACACGGCTCTCTTCAGAGGTGGCCCTTGGAGGCGACGGTGCCACGTAAATAATGGTCGACTATGGATGAATAGACAACAATAGAACATAATAGACAGATAGCCTATAGCCTATAACATAAAACAGCATAATATGGAGATGAAGAACCATCGTTACCAATGAGCAGGGGTGTCTTGATTGGATCAACCATCAATTTCTCAGCTTGTGCAAGCTGCCTTGGAGCATTTCTCCCACAGGACTCCGAGGGCTCCCAGCCCCTGAGAGAGAGAATCCTCACCCGAGTCCTAATTGGCAATGTATTTGTGCTGCCCCTTAAGCCTGGGTGCGGGGGTACACCCAAAATACCGATTGATTTTTGTTTGAAGGTGGGAAGTCACCAAACTGGGAGTGTTCAGAACTAGCTTAGCTGGAAGACCAGAGGGGCTTATTGGTGCTACACCACTGTTTTTGGCGCGGGTGTGAAACTTTGATCTTAGTGCAGCAGTGCGGCAAACTGGGTGTCGCCAGAAAAGTGCTTGGCTTCAAATAAGAGACGTAAACTGTCCCAATCCTCAACATGCTCAGGGCTCCAATTACATCCTTTCAACAAAAACGCAGACCTCCCAGTCTGCAGTGGACAACGAGTCAACCAACCCCTGCACTCAACGAGTCGCTGCATCCTCGACGAGGCAGCACACCCACTGGCCCCAGTCCTCTCCGTCCGGACGTCTATGGGAACCTGGCGCCGCCTAGCCATGGAAAAGAGGAACATGTGGGCGTGAGTCCACATTGATCGGTCCATGGTTTTCAGGATCTGCCCCACTGACCGTGTGACGACCAACTGAGAGAAAGATGAGAGTCCAGTCGATTGGGAGATATCTTAGATGCAATCTTCAAAGATCTTTAGAGTATCCACTTGGGGACCACAGTAGCCGCTCAGTAGCTTTGTCACAGTGACCACCTGTCCATAATCCAGACATTCACACTTGGCAGTACGTGTTTGGAGGGATCGCTAGCTGAGTACTGAGCATAAAAAGGTAAACTGAACTTTATGCAATGGGATAACAACCCCCCAATGATGGTCTCAACAAGCGGAAAAGAGCTTGCATCAATGCAATGTATATAGGTGGTGTGTTCGTGTGTTTCCAACAAATCCGAGGGCCACGCTTGATTTTATGAGGGGACAAGAACCAGTCCGTCACGTTGGGATGAATTGTCACAGTTTCGAGTGCCGAGGTCCTGGTTCCAGGATCGACGGAGTTTCTTCACCAAGTACTAAGCTGGCTGATGTGGAGGAATCACAAAGCGCATACGTATCTTTTCTCCACTGCTTTTGGAGGTTTCCAGATCTCACTTCATCTCACAGTATCGTGTAAGACTCCAGAAAGACGACGTCCCAACTGCTCCAGACCCAGCGTTCAATTGGATCCTCATGGCTTTTGAAACATATGTGAGACACCCTGATGCATTGGCGCATGAAACATCTATATCATCTATCAACAAAACAATGGCCGACACCGCGAATGCGCAAATAGAAAGGACATGGTTGGCATTTGATCAGATTTATTAGGGGCGGAGACTACGCCTCCATCCAGCAAGTGCAGACGTGCTCATTGTTTTGTAAGATAGGCTTCCATGATTCCTGAAAGGAATCTGAAGAAGATCTGTCCAGCCAATGGTGCATCTCTTGTCTAACATACCAAGATGGTGCATCGCTCGCCCAGCTCGTTCGTTGATTCTCCAAACATCCCAGTGGTCCATGGTGGCTTCTTTGCAACTTGCTCCACTATTCGTTACATCATACGAGCACAAGAGGTGTGCAAGGATTGCAACAAACACCACCATTATTTGCCGCAATTTCAAAAACAAACTCACTCATTGTCAAGGCAGAGAAAAGAACAACACGTGCTTGGACAGACAGACAAGAGCTGCAGTGGATAGATCTGCGATAACGAATCTCAGACTCGCTGTTCGGAAAAGAACGGAGACCAAAAGAGACGTTTGGTTCGGCAGGAATCATTCACAGATCGAGGATTTCTGCAGATGGCCGGGTCTTCACTGAGTCCTCACTGGATGTTGGTGTTGAAAAGAGGGGTGCAGACATGGCGAATATATAGGGTTCCAGACATCCTTTGAGAAGGTCTTTGATCAGAGTCGGTGGTCCTATGCCAGAAAAGACCCAGAAGGCCTGTAAAAGCGACTGTGAGAGTTGTTTGGATCCCCCGCCGACACCAATTGAAGCTGTTCTTCAGAAGGTCTCACATGGTTCTCACCTTTGAGAGTCTTTCTTTTAAAGTGTTTGAGGAAGAAGAGGACTTGGTCACCTGGATTGTCCGTCGGATTCGACTTTGGCACGGTTCCCAACATCGACTCTCGCTTTGACTCTTCGTGTCGGGGAGACCCACGCTCTGCGCATCGAGCTCCGTTTTGCGATGACTCCGTGAGTTGCGCATCGAGCTCCGTTTCGTTGAAACGACTCGTGTCGCAGGAACTCAAAACACATGGATGTTCTGGGCACCATGGATGTTCTGTATGACTCAGTCCAGAGGAAAAACGCGGAGATGTCCTGGTCGAACCTGAGGCAACTGAGCCTAAACCAACCGAGTCTGATTTTGGATCCACATCTCGGTCGCTTGTTCCCTTCCCGTGCCGTGAAGAGGTCTCCGGTGTGCCGCCGGCGCCGGTCAAGGTGCGGATCAATCACGGGAGGCCGGTCCCGGCCGCGGAGGAGATGGCTTTAGGATAGAACGGAACATATACCGGTGAACAGAATGTTTGGGTGAACAGGGTAAAGTACACACAATATCAAACAGTCATGAATGTATATCGCTGTTTTTTTCAGATAGATGCAGATTCATCCGGTGATACATGGCGGGGATTGAGATGGGTTTTGGTTTGCGGGTTCATCCTCGTTTGTAAGCAATGATTCCACGATGTGGGGTCAGAGTAGCAGGTAACTGTTCGACACCTTTGTTTTGGTGGCTGGTGAGCACAACTTGCAATGGTCTCCATGAAACATTCTGAAGCATGTTCCATTTTCACACCTTTTGTTTGGTGTTTATTGAAACCCATATCTATCCTCCCTTCAAGACGTCATGGAATGGTGCTCCAATGGGGTACGCTGCATCATGAACCTTCCAAGATCCACATCTCAGAAGATGTTTGGGGGTAGCCTCTAGCCGCTAGCCGCCTCGAGGAGATGGTCTCTGTGTTTCTGGCCACTCGGCCGCCCGGCCAGGCTCGGGGTCTTTGTGGTGATCAGCGATGAAGCCGGCGGGATCTCGGTGGCTCGGCACGGGTAGCCGAGCCACGGGTGTTTGGTGGGTCGGTCTGTTGGACAGTCTGCCGTAAAGAAGACTCTATACTCATATGGTGCAAAATGTGTAAGGATCTATCACTGAAAGAGAAACGACTTTGGATGGCAAATTCTGTTGGTGCTCTTCTCCTATTTGAGTCCGGTAGTGAAGTTGTTCAGGAAATGTCATGATGGCTGCGTCCAAATTTCCCGCGGATTGCACCATTCCAACAATGCTTCTGATAGGAGCTAACTGGATCTAACTTGATGTTAGCAATCAAGCTGTCCCAAGTAGAACTGAAATGCTTCATGCGAACCACTCCCTTGCTTTAGATCATTGAATTCCAAGAAAGCCCAATACAAGCTGGGTTCAAAAGAGAGACTACTGTACGAGCTTTGGTGGTTCAAGCTGCTTTCAAAACGGGGCGGGTGTTGGTGTGGTCCCAGGGTGTTCGTCGCTGGAGGTTGGCCGCGTCCAGCCTAAGCCTTTCCTGTGTCGATGGCTTTTTGTGCTTCAGGAGATTGAATTTCAAATTGAGTCAAAGGGCTGGTGACATGAATTTTGCACATGTTGTTTACAACTATATACGTGTTCGCAGCCAAGATGTTCTTGATCCAGGAATCGCAGATCAGATCGCAGAACATCCAGGACCCATCCACTCAATTTCTCTAGACCCATCCACTCTGAGGAGTTTGTGTCACAGGACCCCAGGACTCTGCCCCACTCTGCCCCACTCTGCCCCTCTGCCCCTCGTCCCGAGAGTCCTGTCGTCCCGATCGTCCCGATTCGTTGGCAACCGGAGACCTCTCAGGACATGTCCAAGGTCTGGAGATGGGGGGAGGACCGAGTTCCAACGTCGACGACCGGACGAGTGGGGTTCCGAGCGGCAGCAAACAGGAAGGAGTCGGAACGAGTCGAAGGACCTGCGGTCCAGTGATCCTGGATGACCCTGGGGGCGTTGGAGATGACTATCAGGCCCTCATTCACATTCATGAACTACCAAGCACATGTTTGTTGCAACCAATCTAACTAAGAGCTTTTGTCGAATATGTCCTGCAGTTTGTTGCTACTTAAGGTCCCATTCAAACCTTCAATGGCCGGACCAGTCGGTCCCCACGGAACGCCTTGGGAGACCCAACTGCACCTCAGAGGTATCGAAGCGATCGAAGTTGCAGTAGGGTTAAGGAACACAAAACACATCAAAACACCATGGACATTCATGGACATCGCGCCCTTCTACACAGTTCCTTTTCAATTTGTAACTTGTATTTCATATTTTTTCCATGACGAACAGTTTCACCGTGTTGGTTGTTTGTGCCGGCGATTTGAGAGATTGCTTCATCTAGTGGACTATGTTGACCTCTAACTGTATAGTTAGGGTGTGTCACTATTTGTGAGAAAGGCCTTTACTAACCATCATCATCCACTGTTACTGGTAATGGGATATACCCAATGTGCAGTTAATGCTAATGGTCCTGTCGGTTGGCTTCTCACCAAAGTCATTGTTGGAATGAACATGAATGAAGCATGATCCAGTCCTGACTCTTTGCGAACCACTACTCTCTTTGATTCTGGCATTTGTCAGGACCCTGAAATCGTTATGCAAGATGCTGAAGACAGCGAAGATGAATGGGAGGACATTCCAGATGACAGGAAAGCCGGTCAAGATTGAAAACAAGGGCTTTGCAGGCTTTTCTCCAGACTGTGGCGGGATCCCTACAGCTCGCAAGCAGACCTGCTCAAGACCGACTATTCGATACTATTCGATATACAAATATACAGTAGATCTATATAGGCCAACTTGCCCCTGGTCCAAAGCAAGTCCTCCACAACCAAGTAGGTTGGAAGTTGTGTCGAAAGCTTCGAAATGAAAAACACACTGGTGGTGGGAGGATACTTTTTCATACTCTGCAGCCAGCAAAGATTCCGGCCAGGTTGACCCGTACGGCAATCGAATGGAACAAGAGAATTCACGTTTTGTTCCATGTAAGTCTCCCAATGTTTTTCATGCAAACCGGTGTTCGTTTTGCCCCCTGAAGATGAACCTCTTATATAACACCGACTATGTCGACATGTTCTGCCATATTCGGATCCATGTTTAACGTTTGGCCACTTTTGGACCTTTGGCGAACACAAGTGTCCCAATTGGTCTTCTGTCACCTTTTTTGGGGCAAACCGCGGTTGACTTGAAGCTGAGAAAATAGCTAATTTCCTGTCGTCATGCTGTCATCGCTGCTCGCATGTGCTGTGTCGCTGCAATAAACGTATACAACTCTGAAGCCGTTGCTCCCAGTCAGCCCAAGCATCCACCGCTCGGTGGCGAAACTACTAGCTCTTGGTGTTCGACTATACCAGGGCTTGCACGGTCTTGTCGTGTCGCATCTCGTCTCGTTTGGTGGAAACTCCGCCTTGAAACACGCCTGTATTGGCATGGGTATCAAATGGAGAATTAGGATCAAGATCAAATCAGTACCGGGATCAACCAAAAAGATCAAACAATTGTTAAGGAAGGAAGGAAGGAGAAAAGTCATTAAAAGTCAGACGTTTGGCTTCGTGTGCGGTTGGTTTTGGTGTGGCTGGGAGGCGCTGCGCCCTCCCCCCAACCGACTCCTGCGTCACAAAATCGGATGATTTAGGTGGAGCCCTACTCCATGTTCCGTTTTTGTTGGCGGCTGGAGAGTGGAGAAACTTATTGCGGTCATGGTCTGGCTTTGGGTGGGCGAGACGAGGACGCACACGCACACACGGCAACAGGCTTACGTTTTAGTCTTGCTGGCTGGAGAATGAAATTAAACCTCGCTGCGATCATGACCCGTCTAAAGATTATGGGCAGGAGCAAAAAACATATAGGCTCTTTTTTGAGTGCCACTGCCGCTGGTTCATTTCTTTTGATCCCTCGGTCCCTTGGAATTTATTAGATCATGAATCCTGATGATGTTTGTTTGATCCTCCACCCCTGTTAGTGCTCAACTGTATGGTGAAGACGGGTGAAGGGGCTGTGAAGAAGGTGCCGAAAATGACTGTCAGCAAGGCATCCCCGACTGGGGTCCATCTGAGGTAGCTGGTGGACTGTGAAGCATCAACACATCATCAGGGCGCAATATTTGGAATAAATTCTTGATTGATTGCTGACGCTAAGACCACAGGGGTTCGTTTGGGCTTTGTCACCAGGTTTCAGTATGTAACGGTGAGATTGAACTGACTCCTACATTATAATGATGTGCTGATGTGCTTTGTTTTCGATAACAATGTACAGTATATAGCGCCTATTGGATAAGATATGAATTCAGTTGGACTATCTCAGCATATGTGTTTGGGCGCAGCGTGGCCGCTAGTGAATTGAGAAGGCTTCTTGTGCAACGCCGAAGCATGGATTCCCCAACCCGCTTTCTCGGTTGAGCGGGAACTCCCTGGCGGCTGAGCTTCACAGCCACTTCCAAGCCCTTATGGCTCCATGTCAAGAAAAACGTACCTGACGCCAAGTGTCCGAATGCTTGCTCACTTGCCAATTGCTGGGAACCCTAGACGCTCCAGGATCCACAGGCGCTCATGGCCAAGGCCTTTCGGGGTGCTTGTCTGGAAAGTGGCGGACCTTTGTTGGCAGGGTACTTATTTCCGTCGGGGCGGCTGCTCCAAATCCAAATACGATGTCACCAAATCTTGGTCCTGAGTGTAGACATGGTCGACAATTGTGATCAATGTGTTTGACGTTGGACTTTCGACAGAGACTATGAGTCGCAATGTTCGGCTATTGTCACTTGGATGTGCACACAGAACCCATTATAATATATCTGCAGGAAAATGGTGGCCAAAACGACGATGAATATACACACATGTAGTCTTTGTAGTGGACATTGATTGCAATACCGTCACCACTCGCAAAATATATTGAGTCAACACTCTAATAGACTCTATGAGACACATTGCATATTATGGACATTTGGTGAGTTGTCCTGGAGGTAACCGACGTATTTTTGGCGAGTGAGACTAGATGTCCACCCCCAACTAGTCATTAACAACGTCAAGCGGTTGGAAGGAACTATGAGATGAAAACCACTACATATTGACCATCGTTCACCATCAATACCTACAGCCTGCGATATGACCTGCATCCAGCGATGGGAGGTTTTGTCGGGTCGAAGTTGTCGCAAGGCCCAGGTGGCAAAGGCAACAATGCGGTTGCCGTTGGGGTTCGGCTTGCCCTTGGCCAGGCCTTTGTGTGTGTCGACCGAACCGGACAGAACGCTCCACCCAGTGTTTGATCTTGGGATGATAAACAGTTGGTTTTCTCGTTTGATCTTGGGATGATAAACAGTTGGTTTTTTTCCTATGGAGAAACAAAGCAGAACCACAGAACCGCTACACCAGGAGTGACGGTCAATTTCAGATTCCCAACATTCATGTTGTTTCATGAGTTCATATCTCAGATGACGCAGATGTGCCAATGTAATTGAAACTATTGCCAGGTTCGATCATCAGTTCTGCCTAGCTACACCACTACATACTTCCCGCGTGCAGAGCCTGCGGAGGCTGACCGCCCGGTACTTCGGAGGCGACCTGCGCATGCAGACACTGCTGGGCCACGGCACCAACGCGTGAGCCGAATGATTCCGAATGACCCCACGCCGCCGGAGAGTTGCATTGCAAAACATGTTCACACACGGCAGGCGTCGGTTTGATATATAGTTTTAAGGACATGATGAAACATGTTTGTCAATGTTAGTCAGGTTGTAGATCAGGTTTATTGGTTTCATATAGTTTTATCTACAGTACAAGACTCTTTAGAAACTGCCGATTGTAATGATCACAGAAGTGACACTCCAAGAGATCCTGAGAAAAGTTTGATCTTTCGTGTTTCGTTTAGGTTTAGATGTGGGGGGATCTGGATTATTATAGCCCAACTATACATAGGTATCAATCGGCTCGTAGCACAAAGCAAACGGACAAGAGAAAACACAAGCAGAACAGAGCAGCGTACCACTTCTTATGAAAGATCGTGGGGATTATCCCCAACAGCCGTCAACAGCCTGTTTTTGGGTGCGGTTCCTTGGGTGTAGATCAAGAGGGGCCCCTGGTACACCGTTTTGAATCCACATGGAAGTCTGTATATGAATGAAGAGAAAAGTGACATGCACCATCAGCGGCCGGCTAGGTACATCCACATTCCTGAGCTGCAACATGATGGACACTCGATTGGAGGAGCGCTCCAGGAGTCTCGAGTGCCAAAAGGATGTGCTCCAGGAGTCTCTAAATATAGAAGGATTGGTGGAGCAGGGCCTTTGTAGGAGTGCTACTAGTAGAAATGCTACTAGTAGTAATTCCAGGAGCCCCTAGTAGCGTCCTTGCTCCTAGTAGTAAGGCCAGGAGCCCCTAGTAGCTTGTTGTTAGTAGGCAGATACACTCCTCTAAGATTGACATAGATTGACCCCTGTTGCAATGGCTTTTATATAGGTTCACTTGGGAGAGTGTGGCTGGAACAATGTACAGAGACGGGCCTTGGATGCCATTGGTCATAGCATCAAGACTTCGGCAGTACCAACTGTGGAACTGACCATGCAAGATTGTTCTTCACACTTCGGTTTTGCGGTCATCTTCCTGTTCTTTGCCTAAGTCACCTGACAAGTGAAATTGCTCGACTCCCTACAGGTGCCCTCGGTCCCGCCACAGCTGACAGCCGAGTACGCGGCGTACGCTGCGTACATCACTGACCAATCCAGACTAACGACAGCTGGCTTTCTTGGGCTCGAGACCTCTCAGCATTTCACGACCTAATCACCCATCCAAGCCGCCTAGCTAGGCCCACACGTTCCGCGAAAGGGAGTCAGTCACACACTCCAGAACCGCATGTCCACGTCACGAATCTGTTGATAGTTTTTTTTTTTTGTAGGGAATCTTTGTTCATCCAGGATTCGGTTCATCAACAGTTGGCAGAAGTAGCTATTCAAATCACTGGATTTGGTCCATCAACAGTTAGCGGAGCTGAGTTAGCCATTTAAACCATTATAGGCTTATAGGACATTATAGGACCATTGACTACGACTGCCACTTGCTGTAAGTTTCAGGCATGTCGAGGCCGGGGTTGAGACCAGAGTTGAATAGAAAGAAGAGATCGCAAGCCCGGCCTCGGTGCCATCTCCACAGCATGCTTTCTCACCCAGACCAATCTGTAGACACCAGAGAAGCATCAGAGACCACACGCGGACCGCGTCACGTGGGCACGCCGTTTACGAAACTGGCCGAAGAAGACCGACGCCATGATGATGCCACAGAAGACCGACTTGACGGGATCTTAGGTTCGGCAGTTGGCTGGTTCTGGAGGCGTTAGAAGTTTGGCTTTGACTTGTTTGGCTTTGACTTGTGTAGGAGTTGGCACCTTTGATGCTTGCAACATCACACCTGTTTGCCTATGGATTGCCACCTTTTGTAAGTAGTGTGGAAAGCCCGGAGGCTTTGTTTTTGGTGATTCAAACCTGTGAGAGGGGGATAGCAATAGACATCAATAGACAAAACGCTGGCAGCACTTCTGCAGAGGCTAGTGGTACTGAACATACCTGACATTTTCTGGTCAGAACACGATAAGCCTCAAATACCGGTCAGGACCTGGGTTTGACCCACCGTGGGTCCCAAGGAAAGGCTTCAAGGGCTTCGGCTTCGGCGGGTGCGCGACCTCAGTGGGGTCGACCAGGCCAGCGAAAGCGTTGGGGGGTTGACTATCGAAGTCATATAGGACTTGTTGGTGTCGAACTCCTTGGCTTTCAATGTCATTTCAATCCAAAACTGAAAGCAGCTTGGAAATGGAGCATGTTCGAGTTATGTTGGCAAGAGGGATTCAGCAGGGTGCAGAAACAATAATAGAGGGTGATATTCCATTGTTGCCTCGGACAGAGCGGTTGAGTCGAAGATTGATTTTTGTTGAAAGCATTCTTTTGCACCACTAGTTGGGCCGAAACCAGGAGCTTCTATTGTACACTCACAGACCGCGGTGAAATGTGGTGAACATGTATTTTTAGTGAGATAGTTCTGGTTTCGGATATGTCATGTTGAATCATTGGCTTTATTGTTTCTAATGGTTCTTCGGGTTTGAAGCTCGCGATCTCCTGAAGTGGGGAGTCTCTTCAAACTTGTATAAACAACGTACTGTAAATGTTTCAGAAACTCACAAAATATACCTCTCATGAGCACTTGCCCCTTCCCACAAAACTGCCACAATATGTTCCCAAAAAAGTAAACGGTATGGTCTATGGTCTCTTGGGTTTCAAGCAGCCAAGTGATGTATCATAGAATCCGGTTGATTCGCTCTTGCGAATCACCTGAGAGCTTCTCCCAATCGGAGTTCACCCGGGTCCAATGGGTTGCTCGAGGGTCGTTCTCCAGACCAACATGGGTCGTTTGCTGACGTTTTTGGCACCGGCTTTGAGGGCTGCCGCCTCCAAGCCGGCCAAGAAACCCCAGGCAAGGTCATTTTCTGAATCGGAGCCGAGTGGGTGAACAGATTGAGTACCTTTGGGCTTTGCTTGCACGTACACTACCATTAATTTGTCTATAGAACTCTTTATTTTGTATTTGATTTGAATATATCAGTACGTCTATGCAGAATCCAAATGGGGAGGTGCTGCACAAGTCTTTGCTTTAGACTTCCTAAGGTAGTACCCGCCTCCCCTTCATTTGTTCCCCGCATGAGAAACTGAACGCTTCGACATGTTCCAAGGGACACTGAACACATCTCGAGACGGCTCCTGTAATTTCTGGTGCAATGGAGATGTTGCACCATTCGCGAGCAGGCATTGAATCCTGAAACTCTGATCCATGTTCCTTTACCCTTTTTGTTCACTTTCTTGATCCGGGTCGCAACGGGTTTCAACCTTCACATGTCCAGAGGCCAAAGCTGGTGTGGCGGCCCTCTTCCAGGAATCGCTGGATCGAGAGGAGAGGCTGACAGATCACCCACTCAATTCGGATGCCCGGCCGAACATCCACCGTCCAAGCTGCATGGAAAAGAGGGAGACTTGTGCTTGTCAGAGGTTTTTTCATCGTTGGCACTTGCTCCAAGGTGGAACATCAGGTGTTTTGCATCCCTCACACCGCGCTTGGTTGTGCATCTCCGGGTTCTACGACTTGGTGAGGAAAGATTCCATGTGATTCCACCCTATCCCCACCCACGGTTTTTAGAGAGAAAACGATTCTGATACTTGGGGCAGGACAAAGAGAAGAAGAGCAACTTGCCCTCCTGGTCGAAACTGACTCCAGAGGCGGCACAGGCCAGGCCACACGTGTGTTTTCTCCGCGCGGCCCACACGTGTTTTTACCTGCATCCTGCATCCTGTCGCGGTGTAGTCAGAGGCAGTTCCCAGCAAGAACACTTTTGGAGATGTTCCAAGCCGACTTAGTGCATCGATGTCACTAGAGCCACTAGAATCGAGTTCTAAATATGTCACACTCGTCGAAATGCCATCTTGGCCAGCACCGGAAATCACAAGGCCCCCCATTGCCAGGCACAGAAACAGGCGGAGAAACTGATGGAGGACGATCCCACGGCGCGCCGGGCGTTTGTCCGGCAGACGGGAAGGATTGCTGTTTGGCCGGCCAAGCGTGGCCCCCGCAGAGAAAGCCTCAGCATATGACCAAAGGTTCCTCTAGCAAGCCAGTCTGTGTGTGGTTTGTTAGTCATCATCATTCGCAGCTTGCATGCGACTGTTGTTTTCCTTATATTTGTTGAGAATAACTAGATGAACAAGGGGAACAGATGGGAAACAAAGAGAACATCAAGGAACTATAAAAGAACTATGAAATCAACATGAAATCATCTCTTCATCTCCTTAAGTTGCTTCATGACTTCTCGATGTTCACGGGTCGTCTCATCGACGTTGAAGGATCGATCATCTCGATCGATCGTCTCTTCATATCGGCAGGTCTTTCAATATGACGAGATCTTAGATGACATCAAGGAGGACCTCAGATGTCACAAGTGTTACACGACACAAGTGTGTTACACATGAAGATGTCACAATGATTCATGTGAAGATGGACCGTGAACGGTGTCGTGAACCAGGTGATACGATATGTGATTGAATCCCGGATTATCTGGAGACCCAAATTACCACAAACCCTTTCTTTGAGGGTCTCATGGGGTCTCCCTATACTTTTCATTCAAACTCATGTCGTGTGCTGTGCCAGCGTGTCTATAATTTGCAACTGACTGCTGGGCCGCAAAGAAAAGAGTCTTGCGTGGAGGAAAACACTGATTGTTTTAAATATCTTTTCGGACGCAGAACACTAGGTAAAGCTTCTACTGTATATAAAGTATATTAAAGTATGTTGGTGTTTAAAAGTACACGTGAACAGTTTTGATCATTTTGGAAAGTTCTTTCGTCTTTAAGTCATAGGGCGGCCTGCATATCCCCATCGGAGATCGTCCCGTTTGGGGCCTCGGCAAGTCCACTCAGACCGGTGGCGAGGTTAGGCCCATGTCCTCGCGAAGAGGAGCTTGGAGTGGAGTCAGCTGCGGATAAGATCCGCCCGCAACTCCAGGGAATGGAGTGAGAGTCCAGACACAAACCGCCGCGACGACGAAAAACGCAGCTTGTTTCAGCTGTTTGGATCTGTTGAGCTGATCATGAGTTCTTGAACACATTTGAACACTATTGATGTTGACATTGTTATATCGATCCCTACAGACCTTTGGTGTTTACGAAGTTCCCTGGGCCTGGGCTTGGAAGTGGGCGCGAAAGCAATCTAGCTCGATCTATATGAAGTGCTCTATGATGATGATGAAACATGAGGAAAACACCAAGCATCTCTGAAGACATCCGAAGACTGAAGACATTTGAACACTCTTTTAGACTTGGCCAGGTTGGCATGTGTGGAAATATACGCCGCCATACGTCACCCATCTTCACCCTTCTCCCGGATCCCCAGGTGCAGATGCCTTGCAGCAGAAGAAGCGCGTGGGCCTACATGTACCGGAGGGCGCCGGGGCTGCCCGGGCTCCCAATCTCTTCCATGCACGGAATACGGATTGGAGGGACGGTTGCTAGTCTTGGAGATTATGACAGCCGGCAGAATGTTTATATAAAATATATAGACTATCTATGGCTTTGTTGTACCATACTGTATAGGATTATATATTATAGGGTGTGACAGCGCCAAAAACGTGTAGCTTGTACTTTTCAGGTTTTGTCATGAGCCCTGTCACACTGAGAGGTCGGGGGTGGAGTGGCCCTCGTTGCGATCCATCATGAGCAGGTCAAGACCGGAACGAAGCGATCGGCCAAATATGTGGAGAAGGTGAAGCCGCTGGGCCAGAGTAACTAGTGAAGGGTGAAGCCGCAGGGCTGTGCGAACCGACAGTGCCTGGGTGGCTGAGCTTTTACGGAAAGGCATCAGGTCACTTGATTGATCCGGCTGGATCAAAATGTGGGAATTCTAAGATGTATGAGGTCGGTTACGCGTCCCGACTTAGGTGATTTACCGACCGTTACCAGACCCCCCAGCGAGATGATCAATGACGTTTGGGCACTACTCTATACCCTTTTGTTGAGGCACCCCTATACACAGTGGATCTTGATCCACTCACTGGTCCGCTTGCTGATCCACTCATAGACTCATAGACCCTGGAGAAATGCCAGTGGCCCAGCTCGGTGCCGATTCCGATCATGTTGCAGATGTTTGGACTCCGGAGTCCAAAACCACGGCATCCCGGACCCGGGAGGACTGGGAGGACCATCCCCAACACAACGACGGATGGAGACCGCTCTACCACCGGAGACTGCACCACGGACGGACCGCGCGGACGGCTCCCGCCCAGGATCGCCACGGACCGGCGGCGCGTCGAGCAGCAGGTGTGGAGTCGAAGAGTCCTGGGAAGATGGAGGTGACATCGTGGTGCAGCAGTGAAGTTGTCCTTATGTTGATGGAGTTTTTCTTTATATAATGTTTCTTGAAAGCCATACGGGCCGTTGATCACGACGGGCCGTTGTGTCAGGGATTCTACTAGAGTCTACCCAGAGTTTCCGGACCCGAGCGTAACGGCTGCGCAGATCGTTGAAGATCGTTTGCTGAAGAAGGAGAAAGAGTGTGGCCTCCCAGATGAAACTGATGAACACGCCAGAAGGATGCGTCCTGCCTGGCGACAACTGCATGGACGCTAGTTCGGTTGTGTGGTGGATGTCCTATAATTAAAAGTATGGCACCCCCATTTGTGAGGTATGCCCTTTTGACTGATAGGAAGTATGAGGTGGATTTTTGCGCCAAAGTTCCGTAAGCTGAGCTGCTGTAAGATCCTAAGAGATGTATACTCGACTGGTTGATCAAGAGACATTTGGTCAGTCTTGTACCTACAAACCAGGGTCGAACATCAAAGGTTGGTATATACGAAGAGCATCCCAAGATCCTTGAGGCTTCAACTTGTTTTGCCTCCTTCAGGGCAAGAAAAGACAGCGAAGTCTTTGTGACTGAAGCCTTCAAAGAGGAACTCGGGCTGGATGTCATATCAACAGCCATGTGACATGTGAGATCGGAGAGTGGTGCGGATTTCGGAGAGAAGGCCATTCTCCAAGAACCGCTATTATCCAAGCGGTTTTAGCTTTGAAACGACGTCTATGATACAAGCTACTATAGTAGCTATAGAAGCTATTAGGTTGGTGGCCATCGCTTTTGGGTTGGAGGCCATCGCTAGGAACGTAACAATAAAGCTTAGTGGTTTGCTTGTGTTTTGAGTCTTCTCCCCTGCAGCAAGTTCGCACGCCGAACCGCTCGTAATCGCACCGAAGAACATGCCTTCTTTCCTTCGCACCTGCGAGTCGGGGGCTCCCGTTGAGGAGTTGAAGCGGCGCAAGAAGTTCGAAGAGGAGTTGGAAGCGCAAGAGGAACGTGATCAGCTCAACGCAGCATCTGAGCAAGCGACTTCAGACGGGGGTGTGCCCGTGTGCCCGGGTGGATAGCGAGAAACTCGCAAAACGTTCAGGGAGAGAGGGATGAGGGTTGCAGATTCTGGCGGACATTGAATCAGATTGCTGGACAACTTTTCTATTATGAACATCAAGGAACTACTATTATTTCCTGGGGGCAACGTTTACTGCCCGCTTGCTGACTCACATGTTCCAGCTGTGGCGGCAAACGGAGGCTGTAACAATTGTCGGTCCATGGGGGTGCGAGTAACTGCACCTTGTCACTCTGAACAACTGGACAACTTCAGAAAGTGTGGCTAATGATGGATTAGTGTTTCTCCAAATGAGTTCAAATAGCCACAAATTCAAACTGAGAGTAATCGCCAAGTGTGTGTTTCTCCTTCACATTCGAAAGACCGTGACAGGCATCGAGGAGTGATCGGGAGTGAAATTGAGTTTTCAGTGGCTTATTTGTTGTGGGAACTTCCTCGGCAACTATCCATGTGCGGATTTCAATCTGTCTGACATACTGTCATTGACTCAATGCAGACAAGCCGCTGGAATGTGAGAATTGCATTGCATTTGGATGGGGGATGCGTGGGTAGAATCTGGGTTTTGTTGCTTACGTGTTATAGTTCCACTATGGCACTATGGTTGAATTCATTGTGTTGAATTTTGTTTTGGATTACAACAGGAGGTAACTCCAAAGAATGCCCCTACTGCACAGAGAGAGTAACCCTCGAGAAATTTCAAGTCGCTGTCCTGTTGGACCCTGGTTCAATAGACAGAGAGATTCAATATGATCAGATATAGCACTCAGAATTTGAAACAGCCTGGTGCTATATCAACATATATCAACCAGATATTAGAAACAACAAGCTACTAGGAACAAGTGCATCGCTACTAGTAACAAGTGCCTTACTAGTAGTAACAAGAATTATATTAGAACTAATATTAGAATTAAATTGAACTTAAATTAATAGCAAACATTGTTACTACTAGTAAGGCACCTGTTACTACTAGCGTGGCACTTGTTACTACTAGTAACACGTCAATCCGTTGAAACGAGTCTGGCTCCACCGGACGCCGGGTTTGTCCCACCGGGTCGAGTCCGGGTGGCTCGGTCCGAGGCCGAGAAGCAGGAGCACGGCTCAGGGTTCGCCTCCATGTGCCCAAGACCACGCAAGTCCCACGGAGTCCTGAGAGACAGGAAATCTATGTTGACCCGCGCGGGGTTCGGGACAGAAAGTGGGGGGTTCTCTACTGAACATAGGGGGGTCAGTCCTGAATTTCTTGATGTTGGAATGCGTTTCGTCGCAAAGGGATCGGCAAATCTTCGTTGCAAGTGAACAGTGGACCTTGGAATGCTCCGGACTGCTCATTGACCGCCACATGTCCTCACATACTGTGAATCCGCGCACACACACACACAAATGGTTGAACATCGTGGACTAGGGATCCTAGTTGGTCATGTTCTCCCATGTTCATCCAGTCGAAAAATATGCACTTGTTCGGCCATGAGTTTGGACAAGTTGCATCCTGAGAAAGACAACATAACGTAGACGTAACATAACGTAACATAATAACGATTTCCAGTCGTGCGTGCCGGCTGCACTGCCAAGACTAACATGTTGCCATGTTGCCAAAAGGACACCCAGGGTCATGAGATGTCATGAGCAGGACGTCATGTGCTTACCTTATCATCCTTATCTAAGTTGGCACATGTCAGACATGTCATACAAGAAGTGTTCCACCATTGGCGAGCTACACATTTGGGGATTCCCAGGTGTGTGTGTGTGTGTCCACTCCTGTTTCCAAGGACACTACTCTAGCTCTTTCTTTCCCTATGATTTTGTACAGCAGCAGGGGGCCAGCGCATGGCATCACGACGCTGGCCAGCGAAGCTAGTGATGTCATGGGAAGCAGTCAGAGACGTCTGACTGTGTACCTGCAATTTTTAGAGAGCTCGACGTTATGCGGGTGTGGTTTTTACGTGCTTTTGTGGTGTTTTTCTTAGATTTTGTCATGTTTAGTCAGAGTTTCCATGGTTATAGTCTAGATATGTTCTTGTGCCCCTGTTTCCTAAACAAAACCAACTTTTCTTGTTTAAAAAACCTCTGGATCCAACTCTACCCTTCCTTGCCCATAAGCATTCTCATTGTTTCAAAGGTAGCACTTTTTGGGCTTCTCCCTCCACATTCTTTATGAAATGGGCTTCTCCCTCCACATTCTTTATGAAATGGAGAGAAGATCATTATCTTGAAACACAATGTGCCCACCACGCCCAACAAAAGTTGAGAAACTTGCTTAGTAGTACTGGACCTGCATGACTGATTGGAATTGGGTTTTGCATGGCCTTCTTGACGTCCATACCCATAATAAGCCTCATCCTCATTCTCAGGGTCACTTGGGAGCTCACATCCTATCCCACAAGTTCGATTGGACCAATCCTGCTCATCTCCACTGCTCTCACCCAATGGCTCTTCAGATCTATGCTCCATATCCCCCCGTCTATGACGAAATCTTCCAAAGAATCTTATGGAGCCCATGGAATGATCCAGCCTTAGATACACTGAGGGTCTGAATTGGCTGTGTGGCCACTACTCATTCCCAAGGCTACCTTCTCTTCACCCTAACACATAGACATACATGAAGTCAGGTTGTACCAAACCTGGCATGCTCAGCATGCTCCCAATATTCACCCAACATTGCCAAGGACATTCTCGCGATGCCACCCAAGCTCAAAACCTCATTGGACCTCACCAACACCCACCCAAAAGTAAACCAATAGATTGTGCAAAAAAATTGCCCTACCAATAGCATGAATCATAAGGAGCAACCAATGTTGTACCCAAATGGTTCTGATCTTCCATTGGGCCACCTAATCATGCACGAACCCATTTGCACCAGGCATTCCATGGACCCCATCCCCATCATTGATTGCCCAGCAAGTTTCCCTCTCACATGGTGCCCATGTGTTCTTGGAGGACAATCAAACCCAATCGAAGCACCATCCATATTGTGCTGCTGTCTAGAGCATTTGCTCAATGGCTTGTATGGCAACACAATTTGCTCAAAGTCAGGATCCCAATCTCTCGTGCCCAGGTGTTGCATCTACGTAGTTTGATGCACCCAATGCTTCATCTCATCTCATCTCATTTCATCCACATTGGAAGTTCCATTTTCCTATGCTCTCTAGCTATATGCCCATCTCTCTCTTTCATTGGATATCTTAAGCCATCAAATCAAGACAATCTTCCACACTCCATCATTGAGACCATACAGTATAGGTATCCACCCTCACCACATAGAGCCTACAGTATATACAAGTGCTTGCAGGAGCAGACAGTTGTGTCTTCAAGCAGACGAGAGGAATATAAGAAGTTGTGGTGGAATTGCTACTCTTACACAGGTAGCTAT
>CAXAMN010021363.1:130194-174534 GCA_963970005.1 Durusdinium trenchii
CCCATTGTTGTTTTCCTTCAGTGAGGTTTTTGTGCTACTGCATTAACATGGATACATAGCTGTCGATTCAGGGACCTCATCCAATGAGTTCTCAGCTTTGGGTTGGTGATTCCCTTCAAGTCCGACCCGCAGATCTCCACACGCCGCGGTTGACGTTGGTTTGAAAACATTAACATTGACTTCTTGTTTCATGTCTAAGAGGGCATGATTGACGTTTCTTGCAACTTCCTCTCTTTGCTGGGTTGGTTTTTGATGCGGAAACGATCATGCAAATCGGACCAACTCAGTTAGAAATCTCGGAGAATCAGTTTTTCCAATCAGTTTCATCCTCCATAGTTTCCTCCAGTTTGTTGGGCGCGCCAATGAGCAATCTGACATGGAATGGAGGAACTCGAAGGGTCCCTATGTAGCTTCCAACACCCAACCGGACCATTGCAGGCCCCAGATTGGGCCCCCAACGGCCCAGAGCTTGTAAGCGGGCAGTCTGCTCGACGACGACCCGTCAAGAGTGAAAGAGGCGCTTCGAGCTGCGGGAAAGTCTGGTGGGCCCAAATGGATGGGGTTGAAAAAGAAGGGTCCAGGGTCGAAAAAGCATGTACAAGGGTTAAAAAAGAATGTGACAGGGTCAAAAAACAATGTTCGAGGGTGAAAAAGAAATGTTGCAGGGTTGAAAAAAAGGTTAGGGTGGAAAAAAAATGTTTTAGGGTTGAAAAAAAATGTTGCCCCCAAACCAGCCAGGGACCAACCCCACATTTCAAAATGAAAGCAGAGCCACTAGCCCAGGCCAGCCGGGACCAGCCCCACATTTCAAAATGAAAGCAGGAGAGTCTTTGCAGTGCATGGGAGATTTGATTGGACCCAGACCTTTTTTTTTCAATTTTCCTGGTGCTGCTTTTGTGCTCATCGATTGTGCCCACTGTTAGTGGGACTCAGCCACTTCGAATATATATAGACATGTATTTACTTACTTAGTTTTTTGGTAGATACTCCATATGATTTCAAGTGTGGTGCCTGCGTCCACTACTTGGAAGGAAGGGCTCATACTGTTGATGGACAAAATCCTGCACCACTGGACGAACAATCTCATGTATACCCTCGCGCTCCCTTTTTAACATTGAGTTGAGGAAATGCCTGAAACAGAAAAAAGTTGAATGATCAAAATCAGCAAACATTGAGTTGGGGGGCACGGGGGTCTGTACTATTGGAGGAGCTCATGTGCTGCTTTATCGATGCAGGATTTCGTCCATCAATCGTAGCCTAACCGTCCACCATTTGACCCAGACTCTTGGTGGACCACATGACCATCCTTGTTTGTTTGGCTTTGGATTAATTATCCCTGAAGGAATATAGTGTACAGAATGGAAGGCCTTATGGCCAGTGTAAAGTGATTTTAGTTGATTTTGAAGGTCTCTGGGAGGGAATGGGGCCTTTCAATTTGTAGTGATGTCATGCTTAATCCCTCGGGTATGTCAAAATAGAGTCTCGGCCACCGGCATTTTGTAGAAGAATTTGTTTTTCAATGTTTGAAGCAAGAAGATTGGAAGATAGGAAGATGTGAAAAGAAGATCTGAAAGAACAGATAGATCAGATCAGAACAGCAGATGGAGACACAAATCAGCCGTTAGTTTATGCGAAGTCATGGGTGACAGAGAGGAAGAGAGAGATAGAGAGAGAGAGAGATGGATATTATAAAATGTATTAAAATACTATACTTATGTATAATGACTGTACCCATCCTTTGGTTGCCGTCTATTGCAGTCACCAGTGAGTGCACTACAAAATGAAATGCCAGGTTTTATAGTCTACTCATCTTATATATGCCTTAGGTTGGACCATCCATTTTGTAGTGCACTTTGACCTCCCTTTTTTCGAAGATGATATATGATTCAGCGGCGTCAGTTTAAATTGCATGTTTTCTGGCTCCTTGCACAGTACAGTGCCAAACTCTGGAACCCCCAAATCATAGGTACAAAATGGAATTCCATCGTCTCCCTGTTATTCCAACGGGGATGATTTGAGATTTGTTCTCGGAAGCAGTGGCTATATATCCTTGACCACATCGACGGAACTCTGGGCGTCACCGCCCTGCACTGCGCAAAGGCAGCCGCACAGCACTCGGGTCCCGTCCCTCTCCTGCAGGGTTCCATCTCTCCCTGTAGGTCAAGACGGCCACGTGAACCATGAGAACTTTCCCGCCTCAACGGTGAAGGGCTTTTTGGTGTCTTGGAACGGTCTGAGATCGTGCCATCTGAGCCGAGGAATCCTCACAATCCTCGCAACGTTTGGGTCAACGACCCACGTGTTGATGTCCATCCTTCCCCTCCGTCCAGGATGCGCAGCGTTCTTTTCTTGCGATTCGCGCTTTTGCGGCGTACATCAAAGCGGACAAGTTTGCCTTTCGCTTTAAGATGCTAAAACTCCTCCTTGCTGTGTGCATAGGCTGAATGCAGGTTCTCTAATTTTCACAAATACTACAGCCTCCAACAGGTCACCGGCAGAAGCTTAATTGTTAGTCCACGAAAAGCCTCCAGAAGAGGTCAGTTGAAAGAGGTAGTTGTGTTATTAATCTGTCCGGTGGAACCTCTCACTCACGCGGGAGGCTTGTGTTCTCTATCAACTTTCCTCGGGTGGGTAAAGGCGTTACAAAGTAGTACAATAGGTGATACACCATGGATCACTTGTTTTCCTTGAAAACCGTCCTTTTCCATCCTGTTTGTTTCAAAAACAATCCGTTTTGACCCCGGCTGTTCTCCAAACCTTCCTTTGTTCGCTCCATGAGTTCATGCTCTTTTGTATCCCATCAGTTAGCATCGGTTTGCAAGACGAAGTTGACATTCAACATCCATTCAACTGATGGTTCCATGGCTTGCCGACTCTCGTTTCCCCGGTTGGTTTACGCCGAGGACAACAAGGCCAAGTTTGAGCAGCAGAAGCGCAACGTGACCAAGTACAAGGAGCTCATCTTGGAACGCCAAAGTGAACTTCGTTTGCAGGGCAGTCCCGCGCACGAAGATCCACGGCTACAGGAGCTGCTTCCGTCCCGGCTTCCGTCCATCCGGCGTCAGAGGACCCTTGGACCCTCCAGAGGGGTGTGTAAATTGAGCGTCCTGCGTCCGATGCGACGCTACCGGACCACTGGGATGTGACCCACCATGCATGACCGGGACACGCCACAAATGGCTGCGAAATGAAGACCAGACGGGGTTTGGTGGAAAAACCCGAGAGATTGTCCAAAGACTTAGCAATCTGAGGGGTAGTATTTGCACAGGAGAGCCCTAAGTGGTTCAGAGGAGCGATTGATTCGGCATGTAGATTCATGTAGATCGTATTCAGTTCAATATAGTGTACTATACTGTAGTTTTGTGATATTGTTTTTGGAACATTATTGAATCAAATTGAATCACAATGGACCTTGGCAACTTGGGTTCTTTATGGGCATACTAGATTCAAGGGACTATTCAACTTGACCCAGGCATTTCCTGCGGTTTTCACACATCAAAACCACCCACCCAGCGCGGAGGTGTCCCACCGTCACCTCCAGGAGCTTCAGGGCCTACTGGCCGAGGCCCAGAAGTCGGTCTGGGTCACCTCCGGGATCTTCTATCGCCAGGCACCGCCACAGCTGGGAGGGATGGGGTGAGGAACCGGCCCAGTCCACGAAAACAGCTCAAGGCATACAGCTGGGTTTTTTGGTGGTCGAGATCTTCACCAAGGGATACTAAAGTCTTGGAATGTGGAGGTTGTACTTGGCCAGAAGAGCTTTTTGGGTGCTTTATATTTAGTGCTTGATTGGATCATGGACCAGAATGACGATGGGGTGCTGCCTTGCTGGGGTGGAACCATTCAGCAAACCAACAAAAAGCTCCCATCAACACCAAGCACAATAAGAACCACATCACATCACCCAAGGTTTCTATTCTTTGCTGTGGTGACACCCTGTGGTAAAATCGACCGATGGCGTGGCACGTCGTTGGATGACGCGGAGCACGTCAGGTGACCACCGGGATTTGGATTGGGGCAACTGATGCCTTTCAACAACGAGCGGCTCAGCGAGAGCAACTCGCGCAGGAAGTGGCCTTCTTGGAAGCCGCTGCGTGTGAAGGAACAGAGCAGGTGGAGGCTCAGGTTGAGATGGGAATGTCTGAAAGTTAGACAATGTTGGGAATGTCTCAAGCAGGACCCATTGTCTCACTAAGATGAGCAGTTCCGAGGGTCATTTAGCAGTTGTCCTTTTGCAGCACGTGGGGGAATCACATTTGCTCGAGAACGGATCCGACTCAGTCTTGAAGAATTTGAAGACATCCCCGGCAGTTGATGCGGGCCAGTCGTAGTTGTAGGAGTTTTCGCACTTGAGCGTCCAAGCCGCGCTTCAAGTTGATGCACTCCGGTGTCCAAGACATGTCCAGGGGTGCACGCTCTCTCTCTCTCTCTGTTTTTTGAGCGACTTCCCAGTGGTCCGAGCATGTTCCCAACAACGTCAGCTCTTGCGCAGCGTCTTTCGTGCGGTGAGTGGGTCACTTAGTCTGGCTGTGGGCCACTCGGTTTGGGTGATGTTTCAGGATGAAGTGAAGGAAGAGCAGAAGAATGAAGAACATGGTGTGCAGGCACCGTGGCGTGGCGTGGGCCATATACTAAGCCGAATGGTCGACTGGGGGATCGATGCCAAGCGGGAAGCGCAGGAAGATGAGCTCGGTCCGATAGTGTCCTTTCTTGCTTCATGAAACCAACTCTGAGTAGATATGATTAACATGATATCACAAATATGGCCTAACTCTGAGTCCCAATGAAATCAACTCAAGTGTTATTCGTTCATTCCTGGTCCCAATATGTCCCATACCGCGAGCAACACTCACTACCAGGGGATGATGGTATTCTAAACACACCATCCGTGTACTTCCACGTAAGTCGTCGACTGTTGGGTTGGTCGCCCCGTGGCCCGGAAGGGATCACTCATGTTGGCGAAACAACATGCAAATCCTGCCATGCACTGGTGAAAGTGGAGTTCACTTCACCTGTTAGTGGGAAAGTTCTCTTCCGGTTTATGCCATCCACTTCCATATGACCCGAGGATGTTGTACCCACTTTCACGGGCATATGGCCCGCCTCTGCCACAGGATGTGAAGCCCTTGGCAGTGCCGGGCAGCAAGGACCTCTTCAGAGCTGCCACATCCTTTGTTTGTTTGTGCACAGTTTGAGTGGTTCATGATCTGCTTCTCTGAAGTTTCAAAAAAACAATAGCTGCAGTTTGTTGTGGTGCTTTGGCAGAACCACGCGGACTGCTGGACTGCTGGGCCTGGTATCACAACTGTTCATGTCGTGGATTGTGACGTGGCTGCTAACTGTCCAAAGGCACAGAAAAAGACTGTGGACCACAGGTGCTAGTTAATTTTAGAGCTCCCCAAATAGATAAAAGTGGTGTCCAATGCATTTTGTACGTGGGGATGTACTTTTCTATCTATTTTGGGGACCCTTATATGTTGTTGTTTTTTGACTGTGCATTTAACATCTTGTTTCCGGCCAAGCCTTGGATTTCAGGAGGAGGCCAAAGAGAAGAGAGAGGAGAAGGTGCGGTGGCGTTGGTGGACGTCATGGAACTGTACTCGCCGGTGTTTAGGATTTGCTGGCTAGATGAGCGAAGCATTGTCAGACAAAGGCATGGCAAGGAGGAAGGAGCCTTTTCGAAGGGCCAGAAGTGGTTTCCAGGGGCACCTTGAAACAATCACTCGAAGCCGTGGTCCCACCAAGGATCACCTCATTACTATATATATATATACACCTGTGGTCACCTGTGTGATAATCAGAGTCGTTTCACTTCTAGGCCTGCACTGGGCCATGGTCTATGACTGTCCAGGTCCAATCTTACCTTGACATCGGAATGGTCCTCCTGCACAGATGTCTAAGTCAGGTGGTCAGCAGGAGTAGCATTTCAAGGTTATGTACTATACTGCTTGTAGCAACAGGTTATTCGCGTGTGGGCTGACATAGAGGGACCCCTTTGGGAACCATGCGTAGGGGGATGATCCAAGAGTGAGGAGTTCGAGCCATTTGACTACCCGGAAGTGTTAAAAATGAAGCAGGCAAACCACTGGATGGGATGAGAAGAGGGTGAAGATGCGAATTTCCAGTTGTTTTTGCGGTTCTACTAGCATTGATTTTCGTGGAGCCCTGCCAAATCAATTGCGTCCGGGGCGTTTTTGGTCCACTCGATACCGTAGGCTCTCAGTGCAAAAGAGCGCTACCTCCTCCGGAAGAAAGGCACCCGTGGCGGTGGCTGGTGCCTGGAGGGGCCATTGTTGATGTGCCAAAGTTCTGCCAGTGACGTAGGATTTGTTGGAGGATGTTGGAGGTATGCTTAGTAGCACCACTCCCATATCATGAGGGAAGAGTAACATGTGCCCCAAAATCCACAAGTCCCAAGTGTATTAGCAATATGGTCCCTACATATAGCAAGATTTGATACCCGGGCCCGTCCCACAAAGAAATCTGTCGAGCTCTCCGTGGGTCATCTCATTCGACCCCACAACTTCCAAGTCATTGGTCCTTAGTATGTACAGGACTGATTCTTGGATGTTCAAAAGGAGGACACTGAACAAAAAACTCTTGGGCATGGCACAAGTCGAGTTTCCAAGTCAAGCATGTTAAGCACCTCGAAACTCCCTGATGGCTCGGGGTCTGATGATCTGATGGCTCGGCTTTTTCAGCGTTCGGCTCGGCTCAGTCCTGCGAGGCCTTTTGGCTCCTGAGGATGGCTAGCTCGGGACCTCAAAAAGTCGTCATCCTTTCTGAGACACCATCCGCCATCCACCATCTTATACACACACACGTCACACCAACACCTAATAATAGCAATGTCTTTCAACCTACTAGCGATGGCCTCCAACATCCTCCAACCTAATAGCAATGGCCTCTAACCTAATAGCGATGGCCTCCACATCCTTTCTTGTACACACTCAACCGTAGGAACTAAACTAGAGGCCCCCGTGAGTTCCGGATTCATTCTTCCGATTGATTATGATTGATTTGCTTTCTACACCATCCCCTTTGGTCAACCAATCACAAGATACACACACTCACACGTCTGGCTGATCCTTTTGGTGAGTCGTGGCAATCCAGCGCAGAACCTCGCAGGGCTCCTTGCTCGCCGGGCTCCTTCCTCGCACTCTGCAGACCACGGGCTCAAGGGCGAGACCACTTGCTCCCACCGGGAAAACCGCACGAAGCATGGAGGTGACCGGGTGAGACTCCGATCGACGAACAGAGACCTGTTGGGACTGGTTGGGACGGTCCCTGGATCGGTTCCACTGGGGTTTTGTTGAGAGTTACGTTGGTGGCTCAACTCTAGATGTAGGATGATGTGTGCATGTGTCCAAGAAGCAAGATGGGCGGAGAACCGTCCTTTTCAAAGATGATCACCGCAGTGAAGAGTGTGAGGCATCAATTCATGGTACTTTCGACTTTCGGCCATTCCTGCCCTGTTCAGGCGAAGACACGTGCCACAGGCGTGGTTTCTGCCAGTGCATGGTGACCGCACGCGTTGGTGTTCCAAGTCGTCTGTTCCAAGTCGTCTGCAGCAGACGACAAAAGCACCGGCTCAAGGGACCCTTGGAAACTCATGGAAACTCATGGAAACTCATGGAAACTCGGATGCGCTGTGCCCGAGCACTGTCCCGGGGTGCGGAAGTACAGTGTAAAGAGTGTGAACATCGGATGTGTCTGTGTTTTTTTCATGGAATCACTACAGTGAGACGCATGGGCCCTGGTAGAAGAGGGCTTGCTTGCAATGCAGGTGCTTGAAGTTCCAGGAGTCATGAGTGGGAGTAGGTTCTAGCATATATGTTCTAGATTGTTCTAGTATCAAGTATGGATGTATGGACCAAAAATATGCTTGCCATGATCTTGACCACAAATATGCTTGCCAACCGCTGTTCACATCCCAAGGTTCACTGATTGAGCCAGATTCGCACGCCGAAAGTCTTGCGCATATTATATATATATATACTTTGATAATAGTTACAACATATTATTACTATATATATACATGACTATATATATACATGCATATATCACTATATTATATATATATACATATTGATGTGGGTGCCAATCGAGTCCTTCTCCCTTTACAGTTTGGCGAACATCAAGAAAGCACACCATGTTAAGATCGGACCAGGAGCCCTGGCACACTAAGATCTCTAAGAGAGTACAGACGTGAATGCAGCTCTCCGTAATATTTGTTTCATCATGAAATTCTCGCAGAGGAGAGTTCACGGTTACAGTATTGACCATGGAAACGTAGAAAGTATCGCAGTATCGCATCCGGGAAGAAATGAAAAAGACAAGTACGTAGCTCTTTCTGAAAGTGCCAGGTGTCCAAGAGATGCATGCGCATTTGCAACTTGGCAGTCTCGGCCCTTTCGTCGCGCTCGGTCAACCGCGGTTGTCCGGTCGTCCGGTTCGGCAACTCACCGGGCCGAGCCTTGGGTTTGACACACGTCCTTTCAATCACATACAGTAGCTTATGTTGCAATGGTGCAGAGGAATGTTCATGTTTGTTACTATGTTTGTTCTGCGCACAGCAGCGTTTTTTTCCGAGTCGCTTTTTGACTTTAATGTCGGTTCTGATGCATGTTTGAGTTTCAAAGGCGTGTTTGTGGGCCATGGCCATGGTCGTTGTTGTATATGATGCTATGGTTTTCAGATGGATTGCCGCAACTCACTGCAAAACTTTGGCAACAGGTGTTCCAACAAGGCATTTGCACATGATTGCCACTGTCAACATCAACAGAACCATGCCATGGGTTCGAAAGCGCTCACCGTGTATTCCAGTTGTTCCGCTCGGATTGTGTTAGTTGTTGCAGCAGAACCAACCACCTGGCGGATAATGAAGACTGAAGGGAATAGAAGCTGACAATGTTTCGCTGACATCGTACGTTACATTGAAACAATGTTTCGCTCCGGGCGGATTTCAGGCAGAGCTTTCTTCGTGCGCACCAGTTTTCTGATGTGCACCTTGTCATTTGGATTGGATGGAGACAGGGGACCATTGGGACCCCCTGACCATAGGGCAATTCCTGGTCATGGTGAAATTGGGTCCGAGGTCTGGACATGTTGGTTTCAACGATAGCTTTGACGATGGCAACAATGAAACATCATGAAAGTGCCCCCAAATTGGCACCTGGAGTCTTCAAGTAGCCAGAATTGGTTACATGACCTCAAAATAGTACATGGAACTGTTGTTGGGCATTTCAAAGCTCAAGTCTCAAGTCAAAATATTCCTCATCAGTCTTGCACTCAGGGGCCAAATCAAGCCTGTGATGTTCGAAGGCTAAAGAAGGTGGGGCAAACTAAGTAGGCCAGGAAAAGTGTAGGTTGTGTTTGGGTGGTGCTGGCTTCGCCATGTTTTGAACTCTTCTACAGTCCAATCATTCCAGTGATTGGAGATCCTGCCATGTACAAGTTCGGGGGACTCCTTGATTGTAGAGAGCATGTTCATGGCTGAGAACGATGGATGAGTTGGAAGTCATCATTGGTCCTTGGCCGACATGTTTAAAGTCTCACCTTCAGTCGTAGTGTGATGCACTGGCCTGAGGAATGAGCCCCGAGTGAAATGCAGCTGCTTGCCCTTTTGTCTCTTGGACCTCATGGAAACCAGTGAAATGCAATGTTCTGTTGGGGGTACAGTAACTATATATATAGTTAACGGACCGAGGAGGGGATGATGGGATGGTGATGAGGAATTTAGAATCTGACCACATTTTGAGCGGTGAGTTGGAACACGCAATGTGAGGGGCCCAAGTGAACAGGAACTACGACTCAGGTTTCTTTCATCAGGGGTCTTTTGGAGGTTCGAGCTTGTAGATGACTTTAGTGACCTGCAAAAAGGCGTTCAACAAAAAGCACGCCATACCATTTTCGACGGGTGAAGAAGCTTCGACGAATGCGCACGCTTCGACGAACACGGCCAGCGAGGTAACAGGGAGGTGCTCTATCCGATTCACCTGGCAGCACAGTTCCTTGGAGAAACCGCCAAAGCAGCGCTTGCTGATGAGCTTTTCTTGCTCATGAAACCATGGTGCTTCTGGTGATGCAGTTGTCCTTCACTTTTCTTTTGAAGGGACGTTGACTGGCAAGGCAAGGCTCCGTGCAAGATATGATTGTGTGTGTTCTGACAGCTTTCAATCCACTCATCCCAACAAGATTCTCCTTGATGCTGCTTGTACTGGAATTATTTGGAACTTCCTCGCACTCACCCCGTTTTTGATTCCACATCACCCAACCCATTCTGCCGCTTCAAAACCCTCCAGGACGCACTCATCCCCGCATCCCCCCCTCCCACGGGCTCCACTTGACCGGCGAGGTTGGGGGATGCTCTGGCCTTGGAAGGGATCCTGGAAGCTGGGGGTGACCTCAAGCGGAGGAGCGGCGTAAAAAAACAGGGGGAAGCTCCAGGTCGGAAATGCTGGTGCGGTCTGCAGTGGGAGGTTGCTGGGGCCCCGTAGCGGAATTTTATATGCGGCAAGCCTGCTGAAGTGTTGATTGGGTGTTCGGAGGGAAAGATGGGACGTGGTTCAATGACAACATGTACTTTAAACTACATATTTACGATATTTAATGGATTCAAGACCCAGGAACCTTGGTTGACAACAGAGCCTTTCGTGCCGTTTCTGAGCGGGAATTGGTTGATTCAGATTGGTGGCTGACGATCCAAGCGTTTCACTCATGGACTGTTTAAGGTTTAGAATATTTTCTAGAGATGTTTAGAGTGTTTAGAGTTTAGAGTCTGGGAACCAGCCCAACTCAACCCATCTCAGCCCATCCCAAGCAAGTGGAATGCTAACACACAGAGCCAATCCGCAAACCCAAACAATCTACATATATACAATTTTCAATATTCTATAATGGTACATAATTATCATATATTATCAGTATCCAATGTTTCTACCATTTCAACATGTTTTGGGGCCGCATCTCTTATACAGACTGCAGATAGGCAAATCCTTGGTCTTTTGAGGCAAATCCTTGTAACCTAGGCTTTTACTATCGATATTATGGTGACCTCACCGAATCCCGTTCGGATCAACCATGGCGTTTTGGACGTCCGTTCGGATCGAAACAGGACGTCCAATGGCGATGGTCCATTGGAAGTGGCCATGAGGGCGGATGTCAACAACTCCCATCGCGCAGTCTTGTCTCTGTGCCCTGACAGCTTGGAGGGAAGGGATGGTCATGGAGCACAGGAATGGGCAGTGGTGGTTCATTGGTATAGTCACTTGCCAAACACCATCCGCTGAAGTTGCCATGGTTCCTTCTTTCCATGGCCACGGTTGTTGTGGTCTGGTCCCATTTGGTTTGCTGCTCCTCAGGTTGAGCACACGTGTGCAGCTGGCTGAGTTTTGATGGTGTAGCGCGGCAGATCATCCTGAAGCTTGACTTGCGGCTCGCAGGATGACACTGGCACGCTGCCAGTTTTGGGTGTACAGATCCATTACTGTTCTAGTAGCAGTGACAGCCCATTTTGGCTGTGAAGATCCTTGATTGTTGTGATAGCGGTGACTGGCAGTACTATTCTTTAAAGGGGTTCCTCATCAACAAGGCATGGTAGACACACAATGTGTGTGTGTGTGTGCGTGTTCCTTCACCTATGACAAAGGGATCCGAAGACAGCCTTGTCGGCGGGATCATCGTGCCAGATGATGATATCCTGCTGTTCGGGGGCAACCAAAGTGATCGAGTCAGCTTGATTTTCCCGTGACATGTTTTCGACTCTGCACTGAATTGACATCGTTCAACAAATCGTAGAAAGTCAGCCGTTGGATTCACCTCTTCTTCGACGTCACGAGATCACGTCAGAACAGTAGCATTTTGGCAGTGCTGGTTCTCCAGACAATGGTTGCAGGAGCATGCAGGAGCTATGGGTGGTTGCTTTCTTTTTCTTTGCGTAACGTCGGACAAGAGTTGTTGGTGTTTCGCTGAAAAAGACCTCCTCGGACTATGCCAAGCTCCAGCTTTTCCGAAGCTCCAGCTTTTCCGCCCACTGCCAGATCCCATGAACAAGCGAAGGGATCGTGTGAAAAAGACATGCTGACGGTGCACTGGACAGAAGACCAAGACATCGGGGATTCAATATTCAGGTTTGTATGACCAATTTCTGTTCCCGTTGTTCGCAGCTCGCATGGTTTCAACGAAAGAACCTTCCTTGACCGATTCATTCATTCGTTCGGTGTCACGGCGCCGAATCTTCCTCCATCTGTAAAAATCTCCCTTCGGCCCAAGATCTTATGGACTCAAAGGAGATCGCCGTCTTTTTTTTGGCGCCACACACTGCGGAGACAATGGCAGACATGACATGAAAGACAACATTTGCGAAGATATTCTATTATGTAACCCTGAATGAAAAGTCTGAAGTGTGAGGAATACTTATAGTTATATGTTTTATGGCATACAGCCAATCTACTTGGTTTGGTGTCCACTGCTTGGCTTATGACCAGACCTCTCTCCTGCACCGAGACCTCAGGTCCGCTCCTCGAAAACGACCACCCGCGTCGTGTACATAGCACCCAGCTGTGCATCCGAGCAGCTCAACGGGGATGGCGACGATGGTGGGGAGAAGTGGTGCATCATGGTCTCTCACGGAATCCAGTCATGACGTCATAGTCGGTGAAAGAGTATCACATAGATTCACGTAGTATCACTATTCTTGAGAAAGGCCTAACCACTAACTATGACCAACTTATTGATTTTAATTTGATCATGTAATACCCCCTTTTGAAGACCATGTTCGTCTATCGGCAAATGGCCTTTTCATCATACAAAATGGCCTTACATCGACATGACTCATGTCCTCATGTCTATCTTGGAACCAGATCATATCATGCGACATCAAAAATAACATGTGTTGTTGAGGAATCTTTTCTTTAAATTGTCCATGGCATCACCGGGTGTAGGATGTGATTAGTTCGAATCAGTTCAGATGTGAGGCCTTCCAGGTGTAGCTCGCTAGCTCCATCAAAGGTGGGTGGATGTCAGTGTGGTCCACGTTCGGAACCATCCAAGAAACATAAATAAAAACCCACTGTCGGTTGATACCTGAGACCCATCGCGGGAGCTGCAAAGGGTGGACACAGGGACACGTGTTTTGCCTTTGTGATCGAACGCTGGCGTATCCACTGGGAAATCTTGGCTCAAGTTAGGGAGGCAAAGTAGGGCTGAACCAACAACTCCCCTGGTGCAAACAATTCACATCAGAGGCGGCCAAGACTACCATGGTCTACCAAATCAGAGGCACTCAGCTTGCAACTTCCAACCTGGCCTTCCAACCACCCGTTTAGAGAACACATCGCATGGAGCTTGTATGGGACTCTTCTTTTCTGGAAGGTCACCCAGGTCCGCAATTGGGTTGACCGGTCGTCCACGCGGCTTGAAAACAGCCACCTGGAACAGTCTCGTCGGAGAGCGGTCGTCCAGCTGGACCGACTTCCAACTTGAGTGAGTCTTTGGGCAATAATGGAACTTTGCAGCTCCAGATCCTACTTCCAAGACTGATACATATATATATATATATACAATATTATACAATGCTTCTAGATCCAAAAAGCGACCTCACCCAAACCAAAGAGTGAACAGTCCGCCGAAAAAGAAGATAGATCTCACAACAAAGCGACAGAGCCCTCTCCCAATTGGTATTTTTTTTCAGAGCTCGGCCCCAACTTCTCGCCATGACGCAGGCGAGGATCGGATGGGAGATACGGGGAGGGTTCGAGCGCCGCCATGGTCAACGCCCCGGTCTCATGACCAGGACACTGTGGGACTGGCTACCTGGTCATGGTCAACATGTAGGCATAGGTCCATCGGAGTGTTGGACTTCATTGTACATTTGACATTTATCCCTCTTTCAGGTCCCACTGCCAAGACCCGATGAAAAGATCCCATCGGGGGTATGAATACATATATGTAGGCTTTTTTTTGGGGGGGGCTCCATTTGTGAGCTTGAAAAACAGCCAATGTTGGATAGGTTTTCAATGGTTTTCCTATGAATAATTCTTAAGACAACATTTGGGATTCTGGATGATTGGGTGTTTTGGGGGCAGGTTCTTGTACAAGAGTTGTTTGGGTTGGGAGAGAAAGGTAATTGGTCAAACTGGGAACAGGACCAGAGGATGAGGGATGGGTGAAATCAAGAATTGAAGGGTGTAAAGATGAACATAATGAGAGCGATGGCCAAATGACTTGGGGAGATCGTTGGGTACCCCAACGAATGCACCTTTCAAAAAATGGCCAGATGGGTTCTGTTGAGTCGCGAGAAAGTTGGGCCAAATCAATCAGAGGGGGGTTAAACTTTTCCTGCGCTCAACTTGCTGAATCTCACTTAATTCTCAGGTCTTTCGTTTCCAAGTGGATAACATCCACATCGGTCTCCGCTGATGTGGCCACACCGCAAGGGCACTGGCATGATGGATCAGAAGTTGGCCGGAGCCTCACGTGGAATTTCCTCGAAGACCTTGGGATGGCTCCCGTTTGGATCTCGGATGATGGATATGAATTCTCAGAAGACCTTGGGAACCACTTGAAAGGTGGAACCCACAAAACACAATGCAACATGTTTGACGTAATTATACAGTTGAAGGAGCCCAGTTCTCATCATGTCACTGTATGCTTTCTGGGGCCCTTTTTGGTGGTGCGGAAATCGTTGGCAAATATTGGTTGAAATCCCACAGTTTGAAGACTTGCTTGGGGACGGGGACATTGTGGGAGACGTTTCTCGTTGCTCGCGTTGCTCGGCGATGATTTCCTAGCAGCTGGGAAGTCTCAGGGGTGGATTGAATAGCAAAACTATGCAAAACTGGCTGTATAGCATGAAGTATAGCATGAAGGACCCTTTTCATGGCTGTATATCATGTATACCCCTGTCATAGTTCCTTTCATGAAGTTCACCCACTCTTTCAGACTGACCTTTGCAGATCACAGGCTCCCTGCCGGAGGCTGACATTCTTGGGTGGTTGGCAAAAAATGAGCATTGCTCCTAGTAGCGATGCCAGGAGCCCCTAGTAGCTTCTTGTTGCTTTAAAGCAGCTTGCCAAGTGCTCTGAGAGTTCTTTTTGTGCCTTTTCCGTGCTCAACGGAGCATTCACATCCAGCTCCCACATCCAAAGACGAGCGCCACTTGAATCGAGCGGACCACCGGTGGCTTCGTGGTTTCGTTCGTTTGTGACGCATGTGGAATATTCCTTCTCCACATGTTTACGTCAAAGGAAGTCCTTTCAAAACAGACAACGACCACAACAACAACAAGATACAACCCCCAAAGACCCTTTGGTTTCGTTTGCAACGACCGACGTGGCCTCGCCTCGGCGCTCAGGTCACCGCCGCCCGGAGGGCGGTCGAAGCGGCGCGCGAGGCCAATGAGGCGTCGCCGTTCTTGGGCACCGGAGACAGTTTGATTGGCTTGTGAATTCATTTGGCTTGGATCTGTTTGGCCCCCCTTTTGAGTTCATTTTCTGGACAAGGGTGCAGATTCTTGAAGGACTTTTTATAGAATCTTATAGACTTATAGACATATCCAGTACTCGGCACGTCAATGATTGCCTTTTTCCTGGAGTTCTGCGGTCGCCATTGCCTCCACACCTTCGCAGGCGGCCAGCGCTGATGGTTTGACTCCTACCTCCGTCAAGGCCTGGTTCAACGGGGCGCGAGAACAGGCGCTGGTGGTGCTTGAAGATGTTTGGAGTATGTGTATTCTCCACCCGTTGGCATTTAATGGTGTTTAACAATTTCATATAATTTCAATACCCACAAACAAGACGGTGAAGATACCTATTCAGGAACCATTCTGTATACCGCCTGCCTCACAGGGTGGTGCATATCGTAGCATTCTCGTTCGCCCCATCCAGCGCCGCGCCAGGAGAATCTGGAGCGAGTCCTGCAGGAGACGAGTCAGACAGGGTACCGACGGGGTCTACCGAGCTGGGTCGCGACGGGGTGGAACCCCCGGCACTGCGATGGAACTGGCGGACTGGCGGACTGGGCCCAGGCACTGCATGTATGGAATATAAGATGGAGTAATGAGTAATGAATACATTCGCCCCCCAATACAGGTAAATATGCCAGTCCCATGGAGTGTTTGGGTGGGGAACCGGATTGATTTTCCAAGAGCTGAGACATTGGGACGATTGTGTACGCCTCTCTTTGTTAGCCCATCAGTCTGAGTTTGTGATGTATGAGTGGTGGCATGGTCATCACCAAGCGCACCAAGTCGTCAGACCGAACCTTCGCCAGCGAATCGACTGTTCGTGTGGAGGAGTCGAATGCCGTGCTGGAAGCCGCGGAGAGCACCTCGAGGCATGGTGGAACCATGTGGAACTGTGGAAACCCATTTTTTTCAACACTCACAATTGACCATCATGTTGAAACTCTCACGAGCGATGAACTCTTTGAGCAGCTGTTGAGTGGATGCGAGCTCTCGAGGCGGCGGCAGACCTTTGCAGAGTTTACCTCGTTGTTGGGCGAGGAGCTTCAAGAGGCGGTACATGCCGGTGGGGATGCGTCTTCTCTTGGTCCCTAGGGATCCAAGTACCTTGTCACAAGGAAGGTGATCGGAGACACTGTTAGTTATGTAGGCTTGGAGGGCCCAAGTACCTTCTGAGAAGGTATGTGGATCCCTAGGGGGTGATACTGAAGGGGGCGTCCGAGAGAATTGATACACTCCGGGCCGGTGGCCGAAGGGCTTCCAGTGGCCTTGGCGGTCGTTTCTATTTGCTTCCTCGCTGCGCAGACAGTGCACAGCCACTTCGACTATTTTAAGCTTCTTCGATACTTTTGCGCTTAAAAGGGTTCACAAAGGACAGTTTCTACAGCCCTGGCTGCTCAACCACCACAATATGCTCATAGGCCGGTATGAGACTATGATCGATATGATCTACAAAAACTCTCAGGGAATTTGAGGCCAATTTGCAGGGCGTTTGCTACTCAAGATCCAAAAGCTCGGCCCTGTCTCCACAAGTGCTTGAGAACTATGACATGGATATGCATGGATATGGACTAACTAAACAATGGTAGCCTGGTAGAGCAGGGCGTGGAAACCACTGTTTTTTGCGGCAGATTTGTTGCTTCTCTTCACAGGCGGCAGAGGAGTCGATGAGTGAGGCGATACCGTCGAAAGTCATTGTTTCAGTTGCTGAGGGAGGGTTTGTAGGTGCAGGAGTAAATGACCCTCCCCCAAGCTAAGATAGCCCAAACTTGATGGCGAAGGCAAATAGTCTTTTGGAGCCAAATCGGACATTTGATGCAAATGGAACCACCAAGTACGATCAAATAACTTTGAAGGCACTTGGCATGGGGATTGTTCGCTCATTCCCAACTCAACAACAATGTCTCGCCGGTTTGATGAGCAACCTTTGTCTCGCACCCAGAATAATTATAATATTGTTGTGAATGGAGGGGGCTCCTCCAACAGGGCATCCTCAACATGTCGACGTTGGTTGGTTCTTGACTCATGAGGAATAATAATCCATCAGTTTGTTCGGGTTGCCATTGTTTTTCGTCTTGGTGCGGTGCAGGCCACCAAAGCTGCGGAAAGGACCTTAAGACAGGCTCACCTGGACCCGCCAGGGGATCGGCCGAGTTGAGTTGATGGGACGTGAGATTCACCAAACCCCGATCCCATCGCTGTGGGACTGGGGGATCCCACCAGTTCAAAGTTTCCGAGTGGATTTGCCGATGTGGTTTTACATCTTCCACACATTGCTCCTTAAGAAGGCTGTGAATTAGGTCCAAGTAGCTTCTTGTCACTAGTAGCGTCTTTGCTCCTAGTAGCGATGCCAGGAGCCCATAGTAACGTTCTTGCTCCCGGTAGCGATGCCAGGAGCCCCTAGTAGCGTCCTAGGTCCAAGTCTTCACAGCCTTTCCAGAGCTATTCAACGGACCAACGGTGACCAACGGCTTCGACCCGGGTTCCAGGCGAAGAGTCTCATCGAAGATCACTTCCACATTGATGAGGCCATGCAGCGTCAGGTCGTAGAGATGACCGGAAGATGGCCATGGCAAGTTGCTGCGTCCGTTTCTCCCGGCTCAATGTGAGAATGGTAGGAGAAACCATCAAGAAAAGCTGCTCGCAACAGCCTCTATGTATATATATATATGGTTATATGATAATATAGGTCTCGGTCTTGAAGTTTGCTGTTTGTTGCCTTTTGCATTCCTCAGTGCCACATCCTCTTTTCCGTGTCATCTCCAGCTCGCCGCGCTTGGCACAGGCCTTCCGGATGCTGGGCCCTCTGAGACAGGACTCCAACCGCGCCCGAGACATGCACGACTGGCCGCTCGGCGGCAGTGGGTATGCGGCGGGGTCCACAAGTCTTTGGCACCCAGAACACTCCATGTATATGCGGAAAATCAATACATTTGGCCCCCAAAACCACCTCTAATGTAAGGTAAATGTGCCAGTGTTTTGTTTGGTTTGTGGCATCATGTGTCAGTAGCCAAGCGGAGGAGCCAACCACACCCCAGTTGCGATGAAATCAGAGCCTCGCTCGGCTCAACCCCTGCTGCCCAACGGCTGGTTGTGCATGCTTAAAGCCTCTACATTTTGTGCAAGCTGTCCTGTTCCTCTGTCCAGGGTTCAGGTATGTGACAGTACAAGGACACCTCCAACCAATGGGTGCTTCAGTGCTTCAAGTCATCTACACTCTGTCTCACCATTCCATGGAGCTGCAAAACCACCAGTTCTCAAAGCAACAGCGTTTTTCTCCACCCACATATCTGTGTGATGCCGGAGTGCACCCCAGTGTTGGCGGGTGAAAACACCCCTGGTGTTTTCAGCGCCGGACTGGACTGGAGGTTTAATTTGGTGGCTCTCTTGCCGGCACCGGCCTCAGAGAGTCCGTCAGACATGGTGACACCGTAGTGCTTTGACACCATGGTGCTTTGACACATGGGTGCAGTTGTTTCACCTGCTTGTGCTTGCAGGTGATCTACTTGAATTTACGAAATTGGTGCTGTCTTGCTCTCAGCACTGGGAAAAGTTTGGTTGCATCTAGTACTGCTTGGACGGTGCAGAAGACGCACACGTCTTGGGTTGGATTTGTAGCTTGTTCATGCTTCTTCTATAGGCTTTGAGTGCCTGCCCAATATTATATTGGGGTGATTCAACTGTTGGTCCTGTCGTCGATTAGCACCAATTTGTATGTTTGCACCTCCACACATTATTTAATGCACCACAACAAACAGCTGGCCAGGTGGTTCATAGCAGCAAAGGCTTTGTACTATAGACTCTGACTCTATGATTGGTTGGCACAGTTGGAAAAGATTCCTTGGCTCGGTATGGTGGATTTGCTCAAAGCCTTTTGACCTTCAGACAACCTGTTATCGACCGCGGAGTGTTCTGTTCTGCTGTCTTTTGACGTGAGTTCTCGGGGGAAAAACGAGGAGAAAGGGGGCCAGAAAGGCTGTGGCAGCAAGTGATGGAGAACCAAGGGCATTCATCCATCAAAACCTTACCATGCTTTGGACCCACAGATACCCACATGCTATAGCTCATAATTACTCGATGCACTTCTTTTCAAGACATTGCCCTACAGGGAATCTCGAGTCCGAAAAAGCAAGTCATAGCTTTTGCGATGCAGCCAAGCCCTGCCAAAGGCAAGGATTTTGGATTTTGAATTATTCCTTGGTTAGACACCAGCACAAGGGTATGCGGTATTTGGTATATGCTTAAGGCTTATGTTGTGCCACATGGTTTACTATTTGGGGAGTGTTGGATCAAGCCAAAGTAGTTTCTTTTGCACTCATGTGATGCATTTCTTTGACGTCCCCATGCTTCGCCGTGGTCGCTACAGCGGAATGGAACATAATTTGAGGATCCACCAACAGCCCAAAAGCTTTGGGCCCTCGAATTGAGGAACCCCATCATTACACTTGTACTTCCAATATCGACGCAATGGGTCGATATTTGTACTGTATATTTTTCTGCGACAGTCAACCCACACAGTCACACAGTGGGCGCTCTATTTTCAGTGCGACCAAGGTGTGACATTCTCAGTGAGCTTGTTGCGGAATACCATCATGCTCGGGGTGCCTGGATGCTGGCTGAAACAAAAGGACAAACCTGCTGTACCCCTGAACCATCTATTGTCGTCCAGAGGAACCTTCCGTCGCCAGCGGGTATTACATGTTTGGTGTGGTGGAAAGCTACTGGCCGAGTGCAGTGTGGAGTCCATGGCCCAGTTTTTTGATTCGGTGTATGAGTTACGTAGCTCACGGTGAACGAGTCGCTTACACAGTGGCTTCATACTTCATGGTGGGTTTTGGAATGTTTTGGATCATTAAACACAAGCACAAATCATCACAAATCTCAGAAAAAGACATCCCAACACGGGGGAATTGTCAGCGTTATGCACGTTGAATGGTTCCCTGTGTTCCTTGAACATGTTTCATGCAGCATCCGACCTGAACAGAGGCGCCGAAGGGAGATTCGCTGGGTCAATATGCATATAATGTATAGTACTAAGTATTCAATAGCTGGAGTCAACAATCATTCTCCAAACTCATTGAAGGTTTTGTGTGGTGTGCCGGTGATTTACACATGCAAGTATCTTGAACATTCTTGAACAGAAAATGGTGTGGCTTCCCGATAGCGGTGTGTCTTTTTGGTTTACCACAGGATTGGGACCCGATGAAGTTTCATTCAATCCAGCCATAAGTTCAAAGACTTTTAAAAGAACCTTGTGATCCCACCTGACCTCCATGGATCAAGGGGGCGGTCATCGACCCTCACTAAGGGAGCAGTCGGTGGTGCAGATGTGGCATGGGGAGGCAAGTCTTGGAGTGGGAAGAGCTGGCTGAGTCACCACGGGACTGGGAGGACTGGGAGCAGCGGGTATTTTTCCTGCTCCCGGACGATTTCTTGGATCTGTATTTGAGTCTCCGGAAAGAAGGGAATCCATAGGAATCCATAGACAGAACTCCAATCCTGAGGCGAAACAAGTGCAGATCTCCTTTTGAATACAAATCGATAAAGAGACAACATATTGTTTGTAGAAGCGAACTCTTGCTCAGTTCAACGAGAGACATTGCCAAAACCTGTTAAACTGGAGATGCAGCATAGACATGAATAGCTCAGAATCCGTCACCACCCAAGCTTAGGCCTTGTGTTCCAGCCTCATTGGCAACATATCGTTCCTTTCTCTGTGAGACTCGACTTTGTGTCGGACAGTCCGCTGTCGGAGTACGGACAGTCCACCAGGTGTTTCAGGAGTTCTGGTGGACCACCTTGGCGTACTTCGTCTTGGATGCTTGGTGGAGGTCCCAAGGAGTACTTTGAGCGTACTTCGTCATGTCAAAGGAGGTCCTAAGAAGAGATATTTGATGATTTTTGATGATTAACACAAGTGTGCTAAAAAGGCTTGAAACAAAGTGTCCATGCTCTGTTGGGGAACGGAAGGGGCGGCGACCGCCGTTTTTTGGTTTGTTTTCTTCTCCACGCATGAGCGTACATGAGACGGAGGGGGCAACAATGTGTTTTTTCGTGTGAGGGGTTGGACAACTTGAATCGGCAACACTAGAAAACGTCAGCTGCCTTCCAATATTGATGAAACAGATGGTCTTTCACGCCCAGAATTTGTAGAATGTTGGGTGAAACCCACAAAAGTATGCGTGATGGGCATCCTTTGCAGATGCCCGGCTTCTCTGCTTTTTGGGCTGCAAATTCTTCGACCCCAGTGACCCCAGGTCAGTGGATGCAGTACAAACCGTGGGAGGATGTTGTCGTACCTGACGTGATGGACCTTCTTTCCTGAGGCGGAAGTGAGTCCGATGGGGTAAAGATTGCCAAATCCACCTAAAGCTCATGTAATTGGAATCTGCCATCCTCTACCCCAGCCTGCTCAGAGAGTTGGTATATCTAAGGACATTATATGGGTCATGGTGCTGCCAGACTGCGTGAAGTTTGGGTCCTCAGACTGTCAGACCGGGTGGCTTCTCGAGAAAGGGAAGGTCATCTTTGTATGTGGGAAGACTGGTCAGGTCTCTCTCTCTCTCTCTCTTTGTTATTCTCTCTTGTTGACTCCTCAAGACGGATCTAACTTATCCCGGCACCTCGAATGCACCTCAGTATCGATCATGATTTGCTCTCGTGCTACCCAGCCGGTGCCAGTCGCTCAAGTGGGTCCACCGGTCTTCCGGTCCACCGCCACCATCGGTGGGTGTACCAAGAATCGATCAAGAGGGCATGGATTGGTGCGATGCCAAGAGAAGCTGACCAAAAAGGCCTCAGTATGGGGGGTGTTTGGATCCCAGAACTGGTGAACACGGAAGGATGCCAACCACGGTGGGTGACCATATTCGAGTTACCAATGAATACCTTTTGGATTCATTTGGGGCGGTTCTTTCTTTTGGATGCCCTATTGGATGGCAAACTCATGGTTTTCATGTTCCTTTTCTGGTGTTCAATTTCTTTGTTGCTGGAGCAGCTCGCGCATTCGAGGTCGCCTGGGGTCATTTTGAAACACCACCTGGCGACCGTAGGAGTGGCGGGCAGGGCTGTATGCCGGCCGTGCTGGACGGGTGTGAAGGCTTGAATGAGGGGTTCCCGCCAGAACTGGAAGAAAAGAATCCATTGTTATAAGATGTTATAAGTTTAAGGTTCCGTTCAAGAATCCCATTAAATTAGGGCAGAGTTCATTGGTCTCAGCAAGATGAGGTTTCAATTTGCTTTGATTCAAACAAGCCTGAGAGGAGCCCTCAGCAATGTGTCTTGTATCAAAAGGCAAGTTGCTTTAGGGAAGTCTTTGAGACTATCCGACTTAAGAGAGACTGCACGGCAACGACAGCAGAGAGAGAGGGAAGGAGGGAGGGAGGGGGGAGGGGGAGGGAGAGGGAGATAGAGAGAGAGAGAGAGATGGGATGTTCTTGTTTGTCATCAACGCCCCACGACCAGCAGCTTCATCAGTGTGGCAAACCGTGGCACCATCAGTGTCTGGGAATTTGAGCAGTACAGTAGCCAAACCCCGCCAACAATACCATACATATGTGCCAGAAATTAGGCCGCAGCTATCCGTAACCTTATTGAAGCCAAGCCACATATTCCCCAGAAATGGGGCCTTGCCTTGGCCAATGTGCGGAGGATACATTTTCATTCCGAAGCTGCGGCCGGAACACGGATGGCTCATGGGCGCTTGCATGATCGTCGAGGCGACTCGACGGATGTGGTGGGTTTGGGAGACTGCAAATCCCAGACCATCCACGGAACTGGAATATATGCCGACCCATTGACCCCAGGTCAACCACCCCAGGTCATTGGGCCGTGGATGGATGGTCTGCGAATTGGAACACAACCCCAAAGATGGAGGATGGAGATGATCTGGGTTGGGCGCCATGTTGGCTTGGACCCGTGGGGAAGGCGATAGCTCTGATCAGCGATGGTTTTTGTATGAGGTCGCCATGTTTTCCATGTCCTTAGTGTGGAAGTGGTCATGGGTCAGTCGCGGGAACCGTGGGTGAGTTGGTTTGGGGTTCTTCCCCATGTCTCAAGTCGGACGGTTGTAGGCTGGGATTGGTACTGGTCGAATCGAAGTCACGCGGCTAAGATGAAAGATTAATCGGTCATAGACATGAGTTTGGGGAAAATTCATAAGATGGTTACAGGTGAACGGTTTTTGCGGCCTGACGCCAACAGACAACAAAGGCATGAAAAGTTGAAGTGTCGAAGACCAACATTTTTGTTTGGCATAGTCATCCCAACAAATATCACAGCCTATGACGACCGTCAAGACATGACAATAACAAGTGTTTTTTCCCATGCAAAAAGGAGTACTATGGAGTACCGTGTGCACGAGTCCACACCACTCATGTTTGGCACCTTGGACCCTTTTCATGCTCACCAAGAAAACTTGCAACTGTTGTAACCATTCACCCAAAGCAGCCAAACATTCAGATTGCATAAACGACTGAGAAGAAAATCCGATTTTGGGTCCTTTCCTCCTTGCAATTTGGTTATCATTATATATATACTCAGAATGGATCATTAATATTGTATTAATAAATCAATTATATATATAGTCAGAATATAGTAATTAATATCACGAAAGGTAGCTTGAGCTACCTGAGTTCTCCTTGCTTTAGCAAAAATGTATTACAATCAGGAGTTGGGATTGTGCATTGAATGGGGGGGGCCCCCCCCTGGATCAAATCCCCCCTGCGCCGGTTCACGCCGTCATGGACTTTTACCAGGGTTGCTTGTGATTGCCTGCTACCTTTCGTTCACCCCCTCCTCTCTCAAGTTATATTATTTGTTGTCCATCAGCTTTGGATCAAGTTGTATCAGTTCCCCGAGCCACAGCTTCCGTCACAGGTCAACACCTGGTTCCTGATCGCTCGCCGAGCCTTGAACAAGCGGGGCGACCGCGCGTGCCTTGGAGCCAGAGCGTGTGCGAGAGATGTTCGACTCTTGATCCGATTTAAAGGTGGGGAGGTTACATAGGCGGTAAACAACCTGTGTAACTGTAACCTCAGAGAGTCACCAGTCACCTGAATATATAGGAGGTTACAAGATGAATTCTCAAAGTCTACATGAAGCTTCGAAGGCCTCGGTTGCGACTCCGATTCGCTTGGAGCGAGGGCGAGGGGCCTCGCCCGCCGGGCGCGGGAGGTCTCGACTCGGTCGGAGTCGCCGGCTCAACAGGGAGCCGCTTGGAGCTCCAGTTCCTCAATCACTGGATATCACTCGCTAGTGTAGTGCTCATTGAGCAACTCACTGCTGCTCAAATCTCGAATGGGTTTAGTGAAGGACTGTCCTAAAAGAGGTGCTTGCTTCGGAGTTGGCTATGACGGCTATGAACCATGTGGCAAGCTAAGAACTTCACGATACTCACAAGATGGGACCAGTTATAATGGAACCAATGCGAAACCCTTCACTTCCAGTGCCACCAGACTGGCCAGTTTGGTGCCAAACAATCAGGCCCCAATCAGTTGAGGGGAGGACCCCATTCATGTGGCTCGCCATGAATTATCGGGTCCCAAATTCCAAGTCCGCATATATTTTTGTAGTTGTAGAGATGGACCTTCTTATGGTAAACAAGGTGTTTCACGCTCACGCTGTTGTACGCTATCCATCTTCTCAACGTATACTCAAAGTATTTGGCTCAAGAAAAACAGGTGTGCCTTAGTGGCATTAACCGGTCATTCACCCGCAACTACATAAACCACATCTTGCCAAAGGTGTTTCCATGATCTTCCATATGTTTCATATAATAATACGGCCTTTTATAGGGAGACAGGAAGCTGGTCAGAATTTGAGACTTTGGAAGGCTGACAACGTCTTGCCTCGTGGATGACATCTTACTGGACAATGGGTTTGGAAGTTGGTCAATTTCGTGGCAGGAATCACAGAACAAACTACAGTGGTTTCAGAGTAGATGGCACAATCCCCAAAAGGTGGTTTAGATGGACCCCTATATAAAACACATCTTGGGGGTTGTGCCATCTACTCTCAATCCACTATAAGTGACTAGATGAGTATGGATAGTTGCCTTTGGGTTGGAATGCGACGCCCAGACATAGAATGGACCTTTCGTCACTGGACGGTGAGGACGGCAGCAAGACTTCTGACCACGGCAACACCTGTAGTCACTGTAGGTTGTTACCTTAAGTGACTAAGGAAGTGAATCCTAAGGTGACTACTGTGAATCCTCAGGTGTTGTTACCTGTAGTCACTGTAGGTTGTTATGGAAGTGGATAAGAGAATCTTCCGTGAATCCTCCAGAAGTTCAGCGACACCTGTGGCCCAGGTTCACCACAGGCGTCTCCTTCTGGAAGCCACTGGGACCTAACTTGGCGGATCACAGACGACTCCAAGCTGGCATTGGTGGCATGTCCAGCGACTCCAGTGGTTGGATCTGGAAAACCTGGAGGATTCCCAAACCAGGCCATGTTCATATTGATTAATACTAAGCGATCCATCCACTCCAGTTAATAATTTGCCCCCCCTAGAAGGAAGGTTTGGGCCTCAAATGATATATAACAATGTGTCATTAAAGGGGGGGTCCATCATGAGCAGAGATTCCAAAATATACTAAATCTATCTAAATCTATCTAAATCTCTTCTTTTGGAGGGATCCCAAAGACTAAATCCGTTGAACAGGGTATTTGGACATGGTGACATAAATTTGTAAACCTCTCGTCCTACGCATCCTAGTCATAGAATATTATCAGATGACTGACTTAAGCAAAACTAACGGGATGAGAAAGAAAGGGATCAGAGGCAATTGCTATTGCAGATTGTTTGCAGGAAAAGCGGACATCACTAATTGGAGGCGGTTAGTGCGTATTTCAGGAAAAACTGGCGTTACTAATGGAAAACAATATGTTCTCAGTACTCAGAGGTTATGGCTCAAAAAATGACTCCGACAAAGGAACATCGGCAAGAACCGTTGTGGCAGTTGTTTGCAACCGTGTCTCCTCATGCACCACCGCTGAGGAAACTGGTCGTGGTTTTGGATGTCTATACCTATTGACCAGAGCACTGTAAACTTAGAAGTTGCTTGAATGTCCAAGGACCTATTTTTGTGCGATTTGCCCTCTAGTGAAGCCGGGGTGTCTGATTCTTTTTAGGACGTTTTAAGGGACCCATGTTGGCCCGAGACCCTGCGCACCCGTAGCAGGTTATGGGTTAAAAGTTTCGCTTGGCCCAGGCCTCTTAGCCTCTTGTTGGCCGCCACTAGGGCGCTATGAAGAACTCAAGTAGTTCAATGAGTCCTTATCAGGCAACTCCTTCGCCAGCTTCCGTTACGAACCGAACCAGTGTTCCACGGGGTCTCCACATGGTCCACAGTGACTGTAGCGATGTGCAGGTCTGTTCGAACTCTGTGGATCTCGACCTGCTTCTACCTCTCCTGGTTTCTTGGATGGATGGTGTTGCCATCGGGTTCTCAAAGGCCATGACGCCATTCTCTCAGACTCCCTTCTTTGGAGACTCAGGGGCTGAAGCTGAACCTCCAATGACGTCATGTCCATGTCCATGATCTCCAAGCGACCATGTCCAAGTCATGTCCATGTCCACAAACCAAAAACATGAAACAGAATTTGAGACCCAAAACAGTTTCGAATGGCGAGCCATCGAATCCCTGCCCTTCTCCATCGCGACCTGCCCTGATCGTTTGCGCCCCTGCCCCAGATCGGTTGCCCCTGTTCCTCGACGAAGGCTCTCCGCTGCAGGCCCCAAGAGAGAGAACTCCAAAAGCATCCAAAAGCCATTCTTGGAGACCTGACAGCTGGGGCAGAATCGATTCAGAGCTTCATGTCGTGCTCCAATCGTATATCATACCATGGTGGTTTGATCGAACTTGACTTGAACAACCAGCCCAACAATGTGGTCTCGCAATGCTTCACAACCAAGCAGGTGACTGGATTCCTATCCTTATCCTTGGAGACCTTGCTGGATCCAATGCGATTCTGATGGTCAAAAACCCAGCACTCCCCGAGACAGATGTTTATTTTTGTGAGGAGATGCATCGAAGGAAGGGGTGCATTGTTCCTACTACCTACCCCACAAAAGGTGCTATGGCGCCATGATTCAGCCACCAACACCAAGCCTGGCTTTGGCATGATCGTTCAGAGGTTTGTCATCCGTTTGGTGATCTACCCCTACTTGCTCATCGTGATCACGAGAGTGGGGTGCCACAGTCTTGGTCGTCGTGTGCGTTTGGGTGCGGCTCTTCAATCCCTCGGTGGTCCCTTTTCGAACCGCCTTCGGCGGCCGCCTTCGGCGACTTCGAGACTCAGCCGTGTTCGCTCATGACGGTGGAGATCATTGGATGATTGGGCTGAGCCAATGATTGGACTGAGCGGTTGAGGGCCCTGAGGTACCCAAAATGGTGGACCCCCTTCGAGTTGTGAGGGTTACCTCTGGGAGAAGCAGGAATGACATGCCATTTGTGGGGATGGGGTCACCATGATGGTGTCACCAGTATCAGTTCTTCTGCAGAGAGCACCTGGTCGAAAGCCAATTCAGAGATCCATAGGATTGATTGATTAGTTTTTTTTGTTGTTCTTTATATAGTCTTGACAGGCAACTAAGACTAAGACTGCCTTCCTTGCATCTCCTATGCAGAGGTACCACTGTACCCGAAACTGCGGTAGGCAGGTCTTCGACATATTTGCATCTTACTTTGAAGATCATTTATATAAACTTTAAAGATATATTAAAGTCACTTGTCCACAAGAAAAGGACACTCGATTCCCCATGAAACGCTCACCAACTATTGCTCACTTTTCGGCTTGACCGGTCATACCAACAACGGCAGTGCGATCACGGCACCACCATTCGAAAGCCGAACGCTCACGCAAACCTCATCGCGTTGAGGAGTGGATCAAAGAGTCCAACCGGGTGGGCACTCCCTTGAACCTCATCGCGATCACGCCAGTCATGCAGGCGCGAGAAATTGAGGTCGGCAGGTCGCGTACGAAGACGGGCTCGGAGCTCGTGCGAAGAAGAGTTTCAAAATAGAACTGCGATTCCTAGGTCAAACCCGGAGCTATCAATTTGTCGTGGAGATATGTTGAAGCCAGTTGCTAATATACCTTCAATATAGGTGCATACTTGCTGGGCTTCGACTAGTTTGCACAGTTTTCGGGAGGTGCATGTGTGGTATGAATTGATGGTGGAGTCTATAAGACCTCAGCCTTTTGTGATAAGTAATTAAGATCCAGATAAAAGACACGGGCGGACAGTTTTGTCATGCAAGTTCAGTGCCACATGTGTGAAGCTGAATCAGCTTGCAAAATCCATGGAGCTCTATTAGTACTTGACTGGAGAAATCCTTACATCCACCGGTAACAAAAACAACAGTAAACAGTGAGCTGAACAGGCCGAAGATTTGGTCACGGATGTTCCGTCCGGCGGATTCGCACCCCCGATTCGGCCATGCCAGTGTCCACGGTCGATCGATGTCCGGAACACCCGGAGTTCCGAGGTTGATGGAGGTCTCCGATGGTGGATAGAGGTATCGAAGGTTCACATGAGTGGCAATCTCATCGTATTTGATCGATGTCCAAGGCTCACATGGTGGGCGAGTGAAGACTGGGATGGATATGAAGACTGGTATGCAGCTGGAGAGTGCTGAACCAGGAACCATAGTCGATACCACCCATGTTGTTCTGGAAGTTAAAACAGACCTTTTATCACCTCGTATATTCTTTTGTAATGTTAGATACACAATTGCTGTGAAATTCATACACTTAATGCACAATCTAAGGTTGCGGGATGCACAGACTTATCAGACAAATACGTGTTGCGCTCCTTCCTTTGGACTGGATTATCAGATTGTTCATGATTGGTCTTAACTAGCTTGACCATGGAGTTTGGAAACGCGTCCTGGTTAGGTCAAACCATGCCCGCATGCCCCACGCCGCGCTGCCAGTGTGTCTTCATTTTCTTGAACGTGAAGTGGACCCTGGACCTGATTCGCTCCAAACTCAAAGGCCGAGCGACCTCCAAAGGATTATGACGAGCCAGCACAGCAAAGCTTGCAAAGCGGAACAGCCATGCAGCCCAAAAAGAGTCCTGCACCAGTGCGTGCAGCTGTTTTTGCACGCACGAGGTGAAGGACATAGAAGATCAGAGCCCAAATGTATGAGAAGACAATGTACTACATTACACTTGACCAGCATTGTCGTGGGCTCCATTGGAATCAGAGACGAGACTCCATTCATGGTATGATGCCAAGTCCAGTGTCACCGGACTGCACATGTTATGTGTTCCGCCTGTAAATAGCCGTGCCATCGGCGTCGTTTGATCCGGTCGCAGATGCAAGCGAAGCTTTTCTGCACACGCTGGAGGTGTCATGATGTTGAGAGAGGTAAAGACTGGGCTGATGCCACTACTTTGTTCAGCAGAGACTGAAACCTCACAGGGCAGGATCGTGTTTTCATCTCAATAGACTTATATAAATCGGAGGTGTAGCAACCGCCTTGCTTGCAACACATGCATAAATGATTACTATTAACATCAGGCAACTGAATATTTCTTCAACATGGCTTGCTTTTCTGCAAGATCCACCCAACTGGAGGTGCTTTGCTCGTTTATGGCTGCAATATCCACATCAGAATCCCAAGTTCCTTTGCACATTCAGGGATCAAGAACAAAGTTCCCTCACATGAAACAACAGTATAAGACAGTATATGTTACTTTACCGGCTTTTGGTGATTAAATTGAGATGAGGCATAGCTTTGCAAAGGATTCACAAACACTTTGCGTCAGTGAATACCTTTGGACTACTGAACAGCCCCTAAAAATCCCTATGGAATGTGTCCCAGTGGAATGATACTACTCCTGACGGTTTGGCCCTTTTGTAATTATAAGACCCTTTTGTGTTATGGAACTCGGTTGACCTACTCCTGGTGAATTTGGTTCAATTAAACCCTTGCTTGACAGAAGGTGTGGGATGAGGCTTGCTGCATGTAAACATGTTGCTTCGCTGACCCTCTTGGCGGTTGACGCCTCCTCAAGATGAAGATAGCGCCATTCGCTTCATCTAGTTTCACTGCATCACGCAGCTTCACCATCGCTTGCTGGTCCAACTGATCCATAGAGACTTGACCAATATGGGGAATGTTGATAGAAGTGCGGAACGGAGACTCAATACACCAATATATATATATATATACATATTATATATACGTACTCTATATTGATCTATATTAACTATATAACGGCACAAACAATGCATATGATGATGTTCACTCTAGGGTCCTCATCACTGATCACTATGCGAGCCCTTAAACATAGGGCATGGACCAGAAGAGAAGTCTACCAGGAGTCTCTCCACAAACCCTTTAAGAGAGTACCTGATTCAGCCGGAGTAGGTATCTTCGCATCTTTGTGAAGGATGTGGAAACCGTACCCTACAATTTGGTGTTGCAAGAGCAAGCTCCTTGCTCACCTTGCTCTAAGTCGAGGTAAAGGTACAGCAAATATTTGTCATGATTGATTAGATTCATGGTCGGCTATAGCAGCTGGCTAGAGTTTTTGAACTAACATGCAGATCAAAGCAACATTTGCCTGCATCAAGCAACCAGGAGCTGGATCTATTGAATCTATTGTTCTCCTTTGTTGTGCAATAACACATACAAACATGACACTGAGGAACTTCCCAGCCACCTCTTCTAGAGGAATAGACAGATCCAAATGATCTCTATTGTGTCTTCCTTGGCTGAAAGGTTTGATTCCCCCAGATCGGGCCCAGATGTTGTTGTGACTTTATGAGATCAGCTGCAGATGGATGAACGAACCAGAAGTTCTACAAAGTGAACGTCCTCGATGCTTCATGTGGCCTGCTCCATGGAAATCGAATCAAGAGAAGGGGGAATTGAAGCAAGTAAGAATTGCTTGTTCAGTTCACAATTTCCACAATTTCCAGCAAAAAGCCATATAGGGAAAGCTGCTGTTTAGGACATGACTTGTTCAATGCAAGGAAGGTTGGCATCTGCCAGGTTGGATTCTTGGCATAAAAAATGGTGCACGTGGAATGCTACTAGGAACAAGGACGCTACTAGGGGCTCCTGGCCTTACTACTAGAAGCGATCGGACCCTACTAGGGGGTCCTGGCATCGCTCCTAGGAGCGATCGGACGCTACGAACGGAGCAAAGGGCATCGCTACGAACGGACGTGGAATGCCAGGTTCGATTCCACGTGCCGACTCCGGTGGCGACCGACGGACACCGCGCCGAGAAGACGTAGCGATGCACCTTGTTACTAGATGTTAATAGTAGCTAGTTGTTAATGCACTTGTTACTAGTAGTATCCATATCCGTGAAATAGAAACAATGTCCATCAAGTTTTTACTCCAAGACCAACCCAAACCCATCAAGAAAACAATGCCTCCAGGATTCCATCATCTTCGTAGGGGGACCACGTCCAGGGTGTTCATACAGACAGCCAGTCCACTGTCAGGGAGAATGGCCTCAATGCAAGTAGAGTGATCCCCATGCAGAAACGTTCGACGAGACCTTTGGAGCCCGGCCTTCTAAAGAGGGCGGCGTTTAGAACCTGCGGCGAGTGAGCCTGAGATCGCCTGAGTGGTGGGGCCGCTTTTCGCGCGGGAAAAGGAAGAAACAGGACATGATGCGATGGCGCTTTCAAAGCTGTGACAGTTAGTTAGCTTGTTTTATCTAGATTAAGTCATTGTGGTGAGGCCTAGACACACACCGCAGGTGCAGTTTTGACCGGGCTCCGAGAGACAGGTTCCAAGAGGTCCCCTGATGCTCCACATCCGTGCTTCACATTCTGCACCCCCGGTTTCTTACGGACTGGAAGAGTGAATTCAAATGACACTCCCGGTGGCGCCTTTCGTTGTGCCACTGAACATCTTAGATTGTAAGATATGATTGTATAGTAATATATTATGTATGTCTAGCATTGGTAGTGAGGTAGGGGCGAGTGCGTGGGTGGGTGAGTGGGTGGGTGGGTAGTGGTTTGGACCTTCACGAGACTGATTTGTCGCAGACCTTTCGGTTCATAAGCCGATTGACATGAAACCCGCATCTGCGTGGGAAAATGTTTGTGCGTGTTGTTGGCACATGAATGCAGTTCAACAAGGGAACCCACATTTGGCATTTTGCAGCTATACAGTGCTAGACCAACCAAATAGTCGAGTTGGAATATAATGATCATTGAACATCATCATCATGCCCAGATTACAGTGTTGTTGATGTGGCAAAATTGCTAACGTCCTGCAAACCTTTAGGGTCCCACCAGCCCCAAAACTCGTTGAGACGGCTATATAGGACCCTCTGCAGAATGAGGATGAGAGACTAACAGAATCAATACATATACAGAGGTTCCAGCACGTCACCGTGGTGGAGAATCAGTGAAAGAATCCACTCCACTGAAATGTTGTGTCCTTCTTGATTGGAAGTGCAGGCTGTGTTGAATTATCCATCAACAACGTCCAAATCATTTCTCATGGCAGCTAGTGCTTGGGACAAACTACGGAACTGAAATAACTATCCACGTTGCCTTGACCCGAAGAGAGCCAGGGAACTGGAGGGGAGTTCCCCAAGAGACTTGCCATGGAAAAACTCACTCCAAACCTTCCCAGTGCGAGCTACCGTTGCGTGGTGGAGGTGGCCCGTGACGGGCCCGTGTCGGAGAGTTTGTTTGGGTGCCCATTTTGGTGGAGTTTTCATGGCCAAAGAGTTTTGAGGGGCAGCTTCAACACCCAGCCACCCGTCAAGTCCAAGTGTTTCACTCGATAATTTGTTGGAAAACCCACAGCACTAGCAGCTCCCAATTAATATGAAACCAGGAAATGTTCATGCAGAAGATCCTGGGCCAGAAGTGTATCTGTTTATCAATAGGAGGTCCCAGGGATGTTTGTTTCGCATTGTCAGATCTGGAAGACACATTGGAGGGTAGACCACCTCAGAAAGTCAATCCTGCCGTTGAATCTTGCAGTATATAGTCCAAAACAAAACAGAGAAGGCCACCATTTGTGACAGGAGCGCGGATCATCGATTCCAGGAGTTTGATGGACCACACGTGGGGTGACTGTAAGCGCCAGGATCCCAAAGAGTTGCCCATTCAAGAAGACACTATGTTTCAGCCACACGACCTGATGCGGCGTGTGTGTGGACGCGCAGCCAGCAGCTAGTTTGGAAAGCTGCCATCATAGACAGATTGACATGAATCAAATACCAAGTGCAGGTGGGGTGGCAAATGGAAACGCATCCCAACATGAACCTCCGGAAGTCTCACATGGACCCCCAAAGAAGAACAGAGTGATAGATAGATATTCTACTCGATATTCAATATCTAGTTCTGAGAAATAGATAGTATTTTTCATTGATAATTCACTGATATTCACAGATATTCGCAAGGACGCTATTAGCTTGGAGGCCATTGCAACTACCTTGGAGGCCATCGCCACGAACGGCCGTAACAAGAAGCGAACGTAGCTAGAAGCATCATGACGCTCGAACGTGAGTTGGACTGATATTTCTTTGTTGGTCTCAACCTTTCGCCAGGTCCCAGAGCCCCAGAGCTGCCGCGGGACCGAAACGCGCGACAGCTGAAGTCGGGACGGGATCACCCCGACGGATCGGTCGCCCATTTGGCATTACTGTATTTGTTTGAGTGTGTTGTCTTCGTTTATTTCAACAGTCACTGTACTATTATATAGTTGTTTTGTGTTGTTTTGTTATATACTACGTGGTTTTGCTGTTCATTTTAGATGGTTACAACGGCAGACGCACCAAGTAGCAGCACCCGTGAATGGAAAAGGGCTACATGTGGGCGGCATGTTGAAGTTGGAAGCAAATTGAACGACACATTGGATTCTTCTACAACGAATGAATTGTTTGAACTCCCATTGCAACACAATTGATTTGAGTCTTGCATCCCCATGATTTCTAATTGCTTCACTTCCACTGACCTCCGTTGCTGTGTGCTCGAAGGGGCTTCTGCCCCCGGGCCGGCCACCCGCCGGCGCCCCTGACCCCAATGAAGTCCGAGAGCAACGAGGTGGACGAGGAAAAACCCCAGCCCTGTGAGAGCACCGCGCCCCGACGGTGATTGGGCGCAGAACGAGTCGTCCAAGGGCTCAGTATCCAAGAGTGCTTGGAATGTCCAGATCACATGTCTAGAGTATATACTGTAGTGACTTAATAGTGCAATATAGTGCACATGATCAGATTCGGGAATGAACAACGGTGTTCCTGAGGCTGGTGTTGCAGGCATTCAGTACAGCCAGATTCACAACACAAAATACATCATCATGTACAAGGGACAGTCAATACTGTCACTATTGTATTGAAACGGCGGGCTTTGTCAAATAGAGTCTGGCTTAGTTTGGCCTTGGGGATCACTCATTGTGTTTGAGATTGGCCCTCAAAGGGTGTGTCTTCAAACAATGGGCGCTCGCAATCAATGAATAATGTGTCATTTGCTTCCCTGAAGATGTATAGTTGGGCGCAATCCTGCAATATGTAGTGTCGGGAAAGAAGCAGAACTATTCCACATGTTGGCTGGTGTGTCCACGACAACATGTGTGCGTGTTTAAATGGAGCTGGACCCTCCAGAACCCTCCAAAACCAAGCAGCTCCGGGGAGTTTGACTGGGGGGCACATCTTGACCCGTTGGCATGTCACTGCACCAAGTGAGGATCATGCTGGGACCGCCCGGACCGCCCCGTTCATGTTCACGGATCGCATCATGTGGTTATTTGTCTTTTTTACATACCAAGTGGGCCAAGTGGGAGCCTTTCAGCCTTTCCTTCTTTGGGTTTTTCCTATATGATCCGGTGCTTTCATGAAAATAGTCATCTATGCCATCCTTCCTCTTTGGCGCCAAAGACACGGTACACCCACCGTCTCTCTAGGGCTCTCGCCAAAGAGGCCTTGCTGAATGTCCCACAGCGTGGACTCCTTCACCTGTCGTATTGGATCCTGGGACCCAAACGGCCGCGCCTTTTGGGATTTTGATGAAGCATGATGAAGCAATGCTTGCAGGGGAAGGTCTTGACAAACACCTTGCAATGCAGGGTGTTCGTCAGGAGCAAATACTGTAGGATAGAGTTCTGACAGAGACTGGCCGACATGTAAGTACATTTTGTGGTGTCTGATTTAAAAGCACTGAGGCGTGTAATTTGTATTTCTAGGATATATATAGTTTGCTCAAATCACCGGGGATGGTTTATGTGATGTGAACATTTCGCACAAAAGGAGGGCCCCCTTACAGCCCTGCTATCGACTTGTTCAGGAAGCGACTGGAGCGGAATTTCGGATGGCGCCTGCTGTTTTTGCTTTGGGTGGTGCAGCATTTGATGAAGGGCTTGTGTCACAGAGCCTTGGACTTTAGAGGAGGATCATTGGGGGGCTAGGCCTGTGGTTGGGGGAGATGGTCTTACCAATTTGGACTTCCACTGCCACACGTATGTATACAGTGTATAGTGTAAATATACAGTTACAGATCTATAGAAGTCAACGTTGTATATAAATATATATATAGAGTACATATCACACAGCATTTCAGAAGAGAAAGCCAAGCTTGCCACTGGGCTTATACCTTCTGTTTGGCCGCTGATTTTTTGGTGGCTACTCGTGTTAGTGTTTAGATTGAAAGACGTCCCAGAGCATTGATGCTTACGTTGCTGTGACTGCAAGCAGTTGAATTGTGAATCTCAGAATCTTGGAACGTTCATCTTTGCAGATAGCGTGGAAACACAACTACCTGCAGATCCATTTGCAGGTGTGTTGCATATGCCAAGCACGTGATTTTTGGTGGAAGTTCATCAGTGTTGGAATTTCATGGCCATTTTTCACCAGATACTGTAGCTGGAAACTACGTAGCAGGTTAGGAGCACGCTCCTGACCCTAAAGCCCGCAACAATTTCCAGCATTAGGTGTCCTCAGCAAAGAACAATCACGATCGAAAGCTAAAGCAAGGCATATATACATATGTTGTATGTTTGGAACCCTTCAGTGCAAAACCTCAGCTACAATACTGTATCGTCAGCTCTAGGACTATGCTTGTGCTATGTCCGAAACATGGAACATCATGGAACATTGCGGGTATTAGCATGTAAGCGGATTGCCATGCGGTGATCGACCGAAGCCGTGAAAGGTCCCCCAGAGATGCAGGATACACGTGCATCAACTGTGCAGTTCTCAGTTCTCACTCGCCTGTATGCTCTTGCATGTACTTGTCCTCGACCTCTACCCAAAAACTTGCTCTGAAGTGTGCCTCGAGACTTTGAGGAGTTGCCCCGATTGTCAGAGTATACATGTTTTTTGGCCAGCAGACTTGGACTTCAGCGCTGTGGAATACGCCCTGTGATTTGGGAAGTACCCCATCATGGCTAAAGGCTGGTATAATGTGAAGCCCTTCGTTTCAGCTAGTGTTTGACATTGAGGTATCCGTTGTTTCTTTTTGCACTGTTATCATGTGACGAACTGTTTGCCACAGTCTCTTGCCACACATTTGACCGCTGCACCTGCGAACGGTGGAGTTTACTGTCAGGCAAGCTGTGTCGCTAACCTCAGCAGCTAAAATATCACGGGACGGTAGTAAAACGCTCTCGTAAACATAGGGCAGCGGCTATCCGATAGGCCACTATTAGATTCTATAGGAAGGCTGCATAAGTCTTTTCCGAAGCCTTCTAGCAACATTTGAAGATTATACATAATACTCGAATATATTAATATTGTAAGATATTATCTTATGTATTTCTGGGACTCCCTTTCGTGCAGTTATTGTGTCTTCAACTCATCAAGATGGTAGCATGTGACTTGCGACCGCCCAACTGTGCCCAGGAATGACAATGAGAGCGGTGCCGTACGTCTTCCAAGCTTATGCGGTTGATGCCCCACAGGCGCAGGCACGGCTTGTTGTCGGCAACCAAATCAAGCTTGAGTCCAAAGAAAACCATGACTGCAAGATGGCTCTCAGGCTCTAAAGAAGCAGTCCGAACATATGGATGTCATGCTGCGGCAGATCAACTGGTGCTTCATTGTTATATATATATATATATATATGTTTGTTGCCGAGCAGTGAAGATCCTTCGGTTTGCTGCCACAAGGGATTCATTAAAATAACAACACTGCTGTCTAGTGTGTAATCACTAGACGAGTCACCGAGTCACCGGGGGGGTGTTTTCCCACCAAAGGGGAACTGCGTCACATGGACCCGTAGCCGGGTGACTCGGTCAGGTGGATCGGGTGGATCGAGCTGGACCCAACTACGGAGCAAGGACGCTACTAGGGGCTCCTGGCCTTACTACTATAGGAACAAGAAGCTACTAGTAACAAGGACGCTATTAGGTGGAGGCCATCACAAGTAGGTTGGAGGCCATCGCTACGAACGTAACAAGAAACTACGAACGTAGCAAGGTAACCTAACCTTGTAGAAGCCCTTCAGCCCTCCACTCCTTTAGCCCTGCACCGGTGCACCCCACCGCAAGTTTGCTCTTTTTCCCAGTCGTGCACGTGGCTGGCCCGCCGCGTCTTCCAGGTCTTCCAAGGCCTAATCATGTTGCCCTGGGCGGTGAAACCCATCCTCGGCCTGGGGAGCGATTTGGTGCCTGTCATGGGTTTTCGGAAGGCCCAAAAGAAAGCGTCGAAGAAGACATGGGGTGCGTGGAAGACGCGGTTGGTGGAGTTGGCAAACATCGAAAGTGGGAGGAGGTGCTCTTTTGAGTTGGGATTCGAGATTGAGCTTCAATGAATAATATCAGAATCAATATCAAGTGTGTCTCATGGTTGGCTTTTCCTTGTGCAGTAGACTGTTGTAAGTTATGTGTGTTTACTTGTTGGATCTTTGTTGGGGCTTTGGAGGTTTCTGTTGGGGGGGCATCTTTGTGGAAGGCGGATCCACATGGTGGTGAAATGATGGGAGGAGAAAGAGAGTGATCAAAAGCACGCAGACACATGTGTCAATTTGAGTATTACCCGGCCAGTTGTTGGTAAGTGATCGTTTTGGGGAAACTGATTGCCTTACAGAAAATGAACAGCAACGGTTGCAGCTGCTCGGTTGTTTGTGGTGGTGCAGTCACTGAGGGGTCTAAAAATGGGGACGTCAAAGCAGGTCACGGTCATGAACATTCAACCCTTTTTGACACCTCAGTGGACCGTTGGAAAGGCTCATCATGTTTTGCAAAACACATTTCAGCAACAGACCGGCCCAACTCCCCACACTGCACGAGTATTCTATGAACTTCAGGATGAGTAGTTGAGTATGGGAAGATTTGTCCTACTGGTTGCCCCTCATATGTTTGACATGTTCCACCAGTGCATGTTTACTGTGACACATTGGATTGGGTTCTGTACATTCTTTGTTCAAGAGCCCATTGGTGTATGGCATTCGGTCAAGGCCGTCGATCCACGCAGGTCAAGGCCGCCGTTAGACAGTATGCAGGCTGACTTGTTTCCCACATAGTCCCGCTTCTCTATGAATTTGTTGTGTCTTGTGCTTTCTTTGGTATACTTTCTCTCTCCAACCAGCCAAATAGCCTGGTTTGCTTCCAGCCACAAAGTGAGTACCGCCGCCAGGGGCCTTATATGATCACTGCCACTTTGCTGAGCATTGGTGCCTTCACCTGCATTATCGGCAGCACCACCTCCCTGTCCGCGCCTTGGCTCAATGGCGTGCACCCGCGCCGGCATAGGTTTGAGTATGGGACAGAGAACTGGGCCACATCAAGCACTCCTTTTCTTCTCAAAGTGTTTCACATATTGGTCACTCGTCCTGTTTGGCCGGTTGCTTTTCTTTTGCCAATGTCTTTCTTTTTTTTTCTCCATGTTTTGACCCAAACCCTGATGCATGCCACCCCTGCTAGCTGATAGACTGATATATATATATAGTATATTTACATGACTTGATCTGGTCCGGGTACACAATAGTCAGTTGTTTGGAGGGTTTTGCCACAGCTTCAACGCGGGCACCCGGATGCCCGCGTGGAGTCATGTCGCAACAAAGACAGGCCACAGTGATGTGTATCATGCTCATTGTGCTGCAGTTCAGGACCTGCGACTTGCTCTCGGAGGCACCGGGTGCCCTGTTTCGCCGTTCCTGGCGGTTGTGGGGGACTTTGGGAAGGTGCTTCCAGTTGGTTTCCATTGTCAAATATTGTCCATACAGGTGCCTTTTCTTAACCCCACCAGAAGGTTGGGACATTCCTCCATTTTGACTGGTGAAGGACAGCTTAAGAGGCTCCAGTGATTTCCGACCATGGTTTATGCTTCAAGAAACATTTAAAGCCGAATGCCGCGCCAGGAATAATTGCAAGGAACTGAATTCAGTTTCATTTTGCAATGCTTGCAACAGCCAGAAATTCCTGGTTCCCAGGCCTTGTAGGGAAGCATGCACATGTCCACCGGATTCGTTTGTGCGCAGTGTGCGAGGCACTGCCAACAACCAGAGTAGATGAAACCGATGAAACCATTCCTAGGTAAATTGAGACCCGTGACAAGGCAGCTAGCAACTCTTCATGCTGCAAGGTCAGATCTCAGACAACACAAGAGCACCCCCTGGTTGCGCTTCCGCTTGGCCTCTCGCATGTGTGAGGCACAATATGCCACGAAGATTCAAGAGGTGCCCAATGCAGGGCCAGTGCCTCGGACATGTTGAGATTCAAGAAAGAACACTGCAGTCGTCACAACTTTATTGAATTCAACAAAGTCTGAACTGACAGCTTTGGATTGATTTGATGTTGTTTTTTACATCTATTCACCCGTCAAATTGTGCCAGACCTTTAGTAGCCTCAAAAAAGCACAAAAAGTGGGTGAGTCCTCAGGTGGTCACTGGAAGCAGAAAACACACACTATTTAGTTAAAAACCAAAAACATTTTTGCCATTTTGATGAATCATGTTGGAACCAGCACCACCCAAACGATGTTTTTTGATGGACCGTCGTTCTCGTCAGGGTATGGACCACCCTTTGGGTGGTGACATGATTTGTTGAATCCAACAATACCCTTTGATCAATTTCTCACATGAAGAGCAAACACCGCCATAGAATTCCATAGGTCATAGGTATTAATATCAGTTGAGACATACCATGGCACAACGTGAAGGAAGAGGCTTGGAGCATTGTATATAGATGCCAAACCCTCGGGTTCTCATGCATTTCTGCTTCATCGTTTTGGAGCAAACGGGGTGGTTCTTCATCGTTTGTGGGTGCAAAAACGCCTGCACCATCAGGGATAGAGAAGACCAGATCAAAGTCTGGTTTTGGATTCCAACTAGTTGGTGCAGGATTTCTTCCGTCAACAGCTCCAAGGGTTTTAGAATGACCCATGACCTCACCGATCTTCATCCTTCGGGCGCAGCCCAAGACCACACGCGCATGCCGAGGATTTGTTGAGCTGCTTAGCAGAAAGAGTCTGAATTGGTCGGAGGCCATCGCTACTAGGTTGGAGGCCATTGCTAGCGTTCGGGTCTCGTGGTGCCGGTGCGAGCCGTGGGCTTTCGAGATCTCAGGGTTCCTGGCTCTCTAAGACCTCCAAGAGATGAAGCACGCATTCGAGGGCTTTCTTTTCCTGTTTGTATTTCCTTCCTTCTTTCTTTCGTTAGTTATTTGTTTTTTTGTTTATGTATGTCTTACTTTTTTATTAGTATATTGTCTTCTTTATGTATTTATGTATTACTTATGTGTGTTTTTTTTCTTTCTTCCCTCCAGCTGTATTTGGATTGTTTTTTGTTCTTCTCCGGGGTACTGCTGACGACTACTGTTGCATTTATTGAACATGGGGCGATGATCCAATACACGATCCAATCTTGCAAATATAATAGAGCATGGTGCATTTTATTCTGTTCTTGTTTTTTTTTCCCGGGGTTCACTGAAGGAAACATGGCTGGCTGGAGCATGCCGGAGCTCTGTACTTGCTACTGGGATGGTGGGTCTCTGAAAAATTGTAATATTGAAGATCCCAGAGGTTTTGACAGGCGTCGATTTATTGAACATCTTGCTCAATATTTGAATCTGAGTTCGACTGTATGTATAATATATATACTCCCTCCAAGTCGATGACCTCGTAAAACTTGTCCATCTCAATATGAAGACATTGAACACTATTAACTTTACGTTGAACACCTTTTACTTGACCCCATCAAAACCTGAATTGTGTTCATTGTCTCCTGAGAGGTGGATTTAGTTAAATATGTAAGGAAACCTGCTCCTTTTTGGTTGGTATTTTGGATGGCAAGCGGCTAAGCCAAGAACCGCAGTAGAGAACCATGGGTAACTGCTGGATGGCAAGCGGCTAAGCCAAGAACCGCAGTAGGATGTCTTCTAGGAACCAAGAGGTTATGTCTGGATGGCAAGCGGCTAAGCCAAGAACCGCAGTAGGATTTCAGCTAGGAGCCATTAAGGGTTGCTTCTGGATGGCTAGCGGCTAAGCCAAGAACCGCAGTAGGATCACCTCTAGGAACCACTGGGGTCACCTGCAGATGGAGGCTCGTTGTTTGTATTTTACAGCAAATTTTTGTAGGCGACCCAATTTGAGGCCTCAACATAGATGACATGGGTCCTTGACCTCATGGAGTACTGGTTTTGAATACTGGATCCAGTCACATTAGGCCCTTCACCTGTAGGGCATGAACACACATTTGCATGCATTCATGCCTCACTTCCCTCCTCGTGCGTTGGGATGCGGCGAGCAATAGCTCATCACCGGAAAGCCTGGGAGCCTATCGTCGAAGATGAAGGTGCACATGCCATGTTTAATCTGGGATGGACACTGGGATGGACAAGCAGTGGGAACAGGGTGTTTGATGGCAAGCGGCTAAGCCAAGAACCGCGATGGGATGATGAATTGAATTTTTTTTGAATAGAATTGGAGAGGAAACTGGTGGTTGTTTGGTTGGATATCTGGATGGCAAGCGGCCAAGCCAAGAACCGCAGCTAGGAACCAAGAAGTTGCAGTTAGATGGCAAGCGGCTAAGCCAAGAACCGCAGTAGGAAATTTTTGGTGTTTCTGAGCAGAACCACATACATGAGCCGATCTTGATGTGGCCATTTGGCTGGATGAGCTGGATGAGGGAGCACCATTGCAAGGCAACAGTGTTTCTGCACGATCATCCCTAGGACTCGACTGGGGCGGGGGTCACGTCTCGAAGCCATGCCGGATTCGAAGCCACGGGAGCTGCTTGTTCAGGTGCTGAAGGCCAGGCCATTTGGAAACTGACATGAGGGACTGTCAAAACTCCTGATTCGGTTTTGAGTTGGACCTTATCCATTTGCAGGGTTGTGAGCACAAACCTACCCCTCTTTCAAAAAGTGGTCTTTGCATGTTTTGACTGTGGCTCACATGATGCTGGAGCTGCATAGAGGAACCACGACCACTGACTAGATCTTTGGAGTTGGACTTGTGTGCTCACATGGAGAGCACCCACCTGAGCCTGGCTAGGACTTCTATGATCAACGGCTGGTGGATGAGGGCAGGGAGATCCGCCTGGAGGATTTGGCCAAGAAGATGGGAATGCCAGCAACTTGACATGGGAAATGGTGACTTTAAGTGGAGTTGGCCACACAAGGACCAGATACTACTATCACTGGCCTTTGGATGAGATCATAGCGGAAACTGTACAGAGATCAGCCAAGGAGAAGAAGTTTCAGAAGATGATGAAAAAGGGTGTTGCATCTTGACAGCACACTTGGAGCATCTCTGGATGTTAGTCAGCAACGGTTGCATGGCAACTTTTGCCCTTGAGCCACCTCGATTAAATTCCTCAGATTACCTAGGCCTAGATATCTTAATTAATGGACAAGTTTTACAAGGTCATCGACTTGGAGGGTATATAAAATATATTTAAAAAAACTTAATGGTGCCACACCTGCGTGTCGAAGTCGGTTCCCCTTGCCGCACCGAACAGCAACCCCCACTGCGACCCTTGGTTTGCCCACGGTCCGTCATGTTCACTCATCGTCCACCATGTCCAAGGAGAATGGATGTTGGGCACGAAATCACCCAGGGTGGATTGAGTATGGATCTTTCACTCTTCAAGGGGTATTTCCAAAAAAGCTGCCCTCATCCATCCACCCATCTGCATCGATCGATGTCGGCGCCCAGCAGTGACACCTGGTTTTGACCCAGCCAAGTGGGTTGTCCTGACCAAACAGGGTGCCCCTTCCAACAGGAAACATTTTTTGACCTTGATCTTTTGGGTTTTCACCCCTAGGTCTTCTGAGTTGTTTAGGGCAACCTGTTCACTACTGCGGTTCTTGGCTTAGCCGCTTGCCATCCCACCAGCCACCCTTTCTGTGGCCACCGGAACCGAATTCTTTGCTTTTGCCTGGCAATGCTTGGCAATGGCACTGAGATTAATGAGGGTCAACCCTGTATGGATCTGGTCATATCTTCTTTACATGTCTTTACTCTTGGTCTTTTGGGAGTATGGTTCGTACTGAGTATCCATAGGAGCTGGTATCCAGGTTCCCGTGGAGTTCAGCTTCGTGGATGCGGAGAAGGGCCTGGATGCGAAAACCTTCAAGAAGGACACCAACTTCCTGTTCTGCAGAGACTGGATTTGTGTCTTTGGACACCGGAGAGTGACATCAAAGGAGACCCAGGCCAGCTCATGGGTTCTGGATGGTTCTGGATTTGGGATTTTTTTGGATATCGGCCAGCGCTTGGTCAAAGTAGAGCATTATTGAATTCCATGCACTGATATCCTCAGTTGAATGAATCAGGCCACTTTTGGTGGGACACAAGAAACTCTGGTCCACTCCTGTCTGGACACCCTTCTATGACACTCTTGTGGAAAACTCTGGTCCACTCTTGTAGGACACCCTTTTGGGACAGGTCACCCTCTGCTCCACTCCTGTAGGACACTCTTATCGGACACCCTTCTATGACACTGT
>CAXAMN010021363.1:174544-186167 GCA_963970005.1 Durusdinium trenchii
ACTGTTAAACTGTGGTCTACTCTTGTAGGACACCCTTTTATCGATCTGGAAAACTCTGGTCCACTCCTGTAGGACACTCTTGTTGGACACACTTTGTGGAAAACTCTGGTCCACTCTTGTAGGACACTCTTGTCACACACCCTTGACATTCTTGTGGAAACAGAGGTGGCTGCCTGACTGTTTGACATGGTGTTTGCACTTGCAAGCAGTTGGATGAGAGTTGCACCATGCACCATGCACTGCGTGAACCTTGGGCTTAGTGTCTCTTGTTGTTTGCAAGCGGCCTACGCTTGAGATGCCGAACGCTTCTCTTTAAAGGCATTCACTTGCTTGGACGTCATGATCGATAAATGCTTCCATGTTGGCGCAGGTCCTGACTCCAAGCAAGGATTTGAATCTTGCTCACTGGGCCAGCTGACCCAGGGCTCTGAGAGGATGTGCTGTAAGGCTTCTAGATGCCTGCCTGCTACCTGTTCTCCGATTGGTGCAGTATCTTGTAGCACCGGAGGTCATAGATCTTCGATCAAGCGACACACTGTGTTAGACAGTGTGATGTGAGACTTCTTCACTTGGGTCTCATGCTGTAGTATATCCTCCGCGAGTTTGAGAACCCTGCATCTGTGAGGATTCATAGCTGCTGCCGCGATTCTTTTTGGCGATGGGAGATGCCGGATCCATGGATTTGATCTCCTGGCTGTGGCTGTCCCGCAATGGACCCTGTTGCTAGCCACAGCTAGCATAGCGGCCGTAGGGAATGGATGTCAGTACTGGGATCGGCGCATCGTAGATTTTCCCACTGTACTTGTCCTTCTGTATGCCACCTCTTTTGTCCGAGTGCGGCAGGACAACCAGCTGCAAGTAGTACACCAGCCTTGAGCTGCAAGGTAACTTGTGTTCCATCACTCAAGGACCTCATCGCCGAAAGAAGATGTGGCTCCAGCTTCTGCTCGTTTTGCTCACCTTGCTCACCTTGTCTTCGCACAAGAACTCAGACTCGGTGTTGCTGTCCTTGCTGACAGTTCGTCGCACAGTGATGAGCAGGCTTCGTCCATCTCAAGGTCTTGCTCCAGTTTCCGACAGGGACACATGTCCGACAGAGTGCCGTTAGTGCATCAAAAATACCATTCCACGAACTGTCCACGAACAGCCTTGGGTTCTACGAAGGTCAACCGCCTTCCACGACGTTAGTATATATAGCAAAACCCTTTCTGTGCACTACCCTTCCGTTTGCCTTTGAAGAATATAGATGGGTCAGTTTGGTGCCATTGACCTATAAAACACCAACTAGGCCTCCTCTCAGGCTATGGGTTATACCATTCTGATATCTGCCATAAGACCAGGGTGGGATATCCCAGAGACCAACGTATCGACCGATCTCCTGCCACATCCCACAGCTGTCTCCTATCCTGCCTCTCACTTTCGCTCGCGGCCTTTCCTGGTGAGGCTGCGCTTGTGGACGTGGCCAAATGCTGGAAGCTGTGCAACCCTGATGATGATGTGGAGGACTGGTTGGTGTTGAAGATGTGAACTACACCCCTGCAAGACCAAACCCTCCAAATTAAAACTCCTCCTTGAGATTTGAAAACGTGCTAGAAGTACTAGGCCCCAAGTGCCAAACACACAGAGGCAAATGCAATCTAGTATCTTGGATTGGATCTTGACTCCTCCCCCACGATTCTTGCCCACCATCATGTTGGCAGTCTTTGTGACTATCCAGGAATGGGCCAAAAAGGAAGGTGACTTCCACCGACACTTGGCCACACATGTGGGGGAATGTGTGCAGTAATTGGAGCAGTGGGTGTTGGATGGTCTTGCAGGACCTGAGCCTGGACCCTGATTGAGGTGACCCCAACCCAGGTGGTTGCCAAGTAGCACTATGTCCTGATCCGAACAAATGAGTTCTGTGACCAATCACAGTTTGCGAGCTCATGACCCTTGATGTCGGCTCGACTTCGTTGCGTGACGTCGGTTCGATTCGACCCGAATGGAGCAGGGTTCACTTTTGGATCTAGAACCTGTTTCGGTCCACTTGGAAGTGTGACCCCCAAAGTTTTCTTGGGTCTGTTAACCCTCCATCAAGCATAGACATGTGATCACTGAGCTATATAGCTCAACTGGATCCACCACATTTCCTGGTGATTCAGACCCTCCTGCAACTCCCACATTTTACGTATCCTCATGTCTGACTGTCCTGGATTGTCCTGGATTGGCCCTGGTTGACCCATCTTCCAGACCCTTCTGGACCCTGACCCACCCACAACCACGTCAGCCTGTCTGGACCGTCCTGGATTGGCCCTGGTTGACCCATCTTCCAGACCCTTCTGGACCCTGACCCACCCACAACCAGGTCAGCCCCTTTGAAGAGGTCTAGGGTGGAAAGTGCTGGTAGGGTTACTGGCTTGTTCTGGTGTCATTGCAATTAAGGAGCACTACATTCCTATGTCTCCAGAAGATATCGCGTGAGTGGAAGGCGGGCTTGGGTATGACCTCTGACAGATTGTTGGTGAGAACCTCTGACAGTTGAATCTTATTTTTTAGAATCCTTCATGACATAGGACTCCGTGACATGTAGGGTATTGGAGGTATTGTTCACAGATTTCACCCTAGGCACGTCGACAAATCAGGTCCTTGACCTGTAGGGCCCCTTCCATGCCTCCAGGGCATCAAGGCCTTGGCCATTGGGGAGCATCACATTGCACCACTCACTCAAGTATCTGTGAAGAAGAGGGATAAGGGTATATTACTTATACTCCCAATTAATTCTCACAGACTACAGTCAGTGCTGAAAGGACTTCGCAATAGGGAGGCCTCTCAAAGACTCCCTAAATGCAGGAAATCTGACCAAAATCCCTTTGTTCAGGGTCCAACTATGCAAAATCCAGATCGACATGGATTCCTGTCAAACTCCATTGGATCTTGCAATTTTTGGACCCTCCCCTTCCTTGCCCCTTCCTGTGTCTCCAGGTTTCCACACTTGACTCCCTGTGGACCTGTGCGCAGGCCAGACGGTGGATCCAAGAGGATGCAACAGCTCAAGGAGGCTTTGATAGCCCAGGTGCTGGGCTGGCATCTTTCTGGGGGTTGTGGGAAGCTGGATTGTCATGCCAGGAAACCTGGCAAAATTGTGGCCCTCCTGCACCACCAGGTGAGGGTCTCAGGATGTCTCAGGTGTTGAGAGCCTGAATTCCCTACAGGTCTAAGGCATATTCAAAATCCTAGCACATGAACCTGAATTCCCTACAGGTATAAGTCATCACTGGGACTTTGGACCTGTAGGGGTAGTGTCCTTGCTCCTAGTAGAGATGTCCTTTGTTCATGCATTTGACCTTCGGATCGGACGCAGAACGTCAGAACGAACGGCCGACTAAATAGGTGCAAGTGGATCAGACCACGCTGAATTTAAATATTCTAGATCGCATCTTTTTTTTAGTCAGGGACCGGCAAAAAATCAGTTTGGAAGGTGTCTGTAAGGTTTGTTGTAAGGATGTGCAGACTTGAACGATATTGCTTGTTTTGCAACAACATGTGACCATGGTGGACTTGCATACCTTCGCCATACATGTGTCATGGTAAGCAAAACGTCTTTGTGTAAGGCCTATTAGATTTCTTGGCAAGAAAAGACAACACCACTCAACTGGACGAGGAATTTGTCAACAAACGGCAGTTGCCACCACTTCCGATGACATGTGCCTCATCCAAGACGATGTTCCACAACTTGATGATCAAGAAGATCTTCCGCCTCCAGAAACGGATGATGAGTACATGGAGCAGGAATGCTCTTCAGACTCCGACCCTTGGTTTGGAACCTTCAGAGGCCCACATGTCATGGTAGCCCTCACAGGGCCTTTGAGCATTTTGAGCCATGGTAACCCTCACAGGGTCATTGAGCCTCTTAATCATCTTATTAGATGGGATCCAGTCCCTGTTTTTGCTTTCCCAAACACGCTCCCATGTAAAGGGAATGGGTCCTTTCTGCCTCATGGGATGAGGGATCCATGCAACCATGTGAATTGGCACATGCAACCATGCGAATTGTCACAGAAGGCAGTATGGCGTGTCATGCAACAGGAGCAACACACCACAGAAGCAACATACCACACACACAGAAGCAACAGAAACAACACACCATGCGAAGGTGCATACAAAGCCACAGAAGGGATTGGGGTGAGGGATCCATAGCCCTCTTTTTCATTTGGGATACAGTACGTCAGTCGTTGGTGATAGGCACAAGGTGCACAAAGTGCACACCTAGGCCTCGGTACAGTGAATTAACGAAGCCACAACAAAAGAGAGCAGAAAAACAAGCATAGGGATGTGCTGAGAAGACAGAAGATTGTTTGAACCCTTGCTGCTCACACAGCCACAGGTCTCACTGTGGCTGACCCTTTGGCACGCAAACAATAAATGTGTACGTCTTTGGGCTGTCAGGGTTTTGAGCCTCTCGCAGCTTTGCTGCGTGAAAGCCACCAACTGCCAGTCACGCGCACTAGAGAGCAGCAAAGCTGCCTGCATCTAGGGAATGGGTCTATCTGGTATATACCCGTCGAAGGTTGTGACTGCGGCGCATCCACCTCACTTTCATGTGGACAAAAATAGATCTGCTTAGTATGTCCTTGACCTCAAGCTCGTTGGCGTCTTGCAGTTGATCTCTACTGAAGGTCCTCGCAGATCAGGATGCGGACCACACCCACTTGTGGCACAGCAAGTGGCGAGACAAGCTGGTCTCCCAGAGTCTCTCCGCTGGGGCCCTATTCCGCCCACGCTAAATGCTCCTCAGAGGAACAGCATTAAGCCTTGCCTCTTCATGGCAACAGTAGTCACGCCATCCTGACGGTCACTCTGACATCGGATCGAGGAACTGTGCCTCGACAGTGTCTCAGGGGAAGATCAGGACATTGAGCCTGCCATCTGAGAGAGATTGATTTGGTCCACTTTGCTTTGTCACAGCCTCACAGCTGCCTGGAGCATTGGACCAAAGGCATTCACTGCACTGATCTGCTTGACGGATGCAGCGTATGAATACCATACCGCTAGGTGTGCAACGGCATGAGCCTTTTTGTTGCTTGCGATATGATCTCCTCCAAGTGTGGCTCAGCTCATCTGCGTCCACCATTCCATAGCCCCACACTTGGCCTAAGACTGTGTAGCTCCATTGGCCACTGGCGCTAATACCAAGCTCAGTGATGGCCTGAAAACCGCAGCCGGTCATCGCGTCGGCATAGCCTTCACCGTCACCGTAGAAGCCAGAGCTTGCTTGCCTTCACCATGACATGGAAGGAGTCCCAGGCGTCCCTGATGCACGCATTGGCACATGTGGTGGCACAAAGCTCCGAGTTCTGCCTCAGAACTCAAGATCTCCTCGGACGAGGGCCTGGGGGGCGCAGCCCAGAATGCCTTGGTGAGGTGGCCACAGGTCATGTGGCAGACTATCTGGCCAGTTTCAAGGACCTGGTCACATCCAACTCTGTCTGCAGGGCTGCGTGCGTCCTTGGATGTAGTCCGACCTCCACCTTGATTCACCCGAATCTTGCTCCCTGGGAGCACCAAGTTGAAGATCAGCCATAATCTTCTGCGAACCCTGAATCCTGGTCCACAGTCTCGCAACCCAGACATCCAGCGAGGAAGAGTCGTCAGACGCTGGCTCACTGCAGGCTGTTGCAGCCCTTGCCAAGTTGAGCTTCAGGTTGTCGTGCTCAACCTTGCACAACCAGCTCTGGCATCCAGATTGTGCCATTCATGCAGACGATGCGGTTCTTGGCTTAGCCGCTTGCCATCGAGACGCAACCCTTTGGTTCCTAGCTGAAATCCTACTGCGGTTCTTGGCTTAGCCGCTTGCCATCCAAACGTCACCCTTTGGTTCCTAGCTGAAATCCTACTGCGGTTCTTGGCTTAGCCGCTTGCCATTCAGATCGACACCCTTTGGTTCCTAGCTGAAATCCTACTGCGGTTTTTGGCTTAGCCGCTTGCCATCCAGATCAACACCCTATATCACTCACAGAGGCACCACCTACAAGTCCAAAGACCCAGTAAAACCAGCTTGTTTGCTTTTTGGAATGCACGAGCAACTCCATTATACCAGATTACTGTGTTACAGGTTCTATTACTCATACGAATGCGCTTTCGAAAAGGCGTCAGTGCTCATGTTGTGATCCTGGGTGCTGGTGCTGGTGTTGTCAGCTGGCAATGCGCACTGTCAATCCAGGGTGCTTCTGCTGGTGTTAGCTGGTTGTGCACACTTTGGAGGTGCTGTAAGCTGGCTGTGCAGGCTGTGTGTACATTGTACATTCTTGTTCCAGCCAGCCCCATGTGAGCAGGTTGTGGGATTCTGCCTAGCTATCTGGGTCTATGCTGGTGTAATTTTCGTGTGTGATCACAAACACCTGAATCGATACGATCGATACCAGTTGCTGCTAGTGTGAAACCTTATCCCCCAGTCTTCACACTTTTCTCGGTGGTCACTGAGGAGATCCCGGTGGACCCCACGATCACTGGTGATGGTGAGATGCCAGGTGGCAGCTGGGATGCATATTGGTTTTGAGTGTTTTACAGTGGTGCAACTTTGTCACATAGTTATATATACAGCGCTGGGGTTCTCACTTTTGAGGTTGACCTTTTTGCAGTCTTTTGCGCACGCACAAACTAACTCCTCTTTACTAAAGTGTTCTTCGCATGTTTTGACCGTAGCTTGCATATTTTCCTTGATGAAGTGGTTTAGGATCTCAACTCACTAGCATGTGGACACATCACCAATGCCCTTATTCTACTGGAGTTGGTCACATGTACTGGATCTTTGGATCATTCCCACATTCACCACTCATGCCAAGGCCCTCCAGTGCATCAGGGCTCCCCTTTGCAGCCGAAGCTGCTGTTCCCTGATGCTGCTGATGGGGAGTGCCTTGCGGCCAAAACTGCAGCGAAGGACCAGTTTGGGTCTGGTGTTGGACAGTTGGATCACACACAATGGTCTGGATGATGGGTAGGGCATCCGATGATCGTGGATAGTGATTTCCCCTATAATATGTGGCAACCATGCAACATGGTGTTCAGGTATATATCTTGTTGTACATGGCCAAGTTCTGCAGGACATGACCCCTTGGATTCCTTTGCCGGGAGACATCCCCAAAGAGTTGGCTCTACGGGCTGAAGAGATCTGTCAGCACTATGGTGTTCACAGATCAAACTCTGATGATCTGATCAAGGTGCCTGTGTGCATCTGCATGTGCATGTAAAAAATATATTATACATATACGTAGAGCTTCGGGCAGGCGCAAGCAAAGCTACGAGATGCTGCTCGTGAATGTGTCAAAGGAACCATCAAAGATTCCAAGACTTTAGACAAGAAAAAGAAAGAAATAAACAGGAGGGCTCGTGGAAGAGGGCGGGGGGGACGTGGCAGAGGGAGACCAAGAGGGGGACCAAGAGGCAGGGGCAGCAAACTTCCTGCAAATGTGGGTGACAATTCAGAGCCCCAGGGAGGTAAGAATCTCTCTGAAGAAGATTCAGAGGATGCCGAGATAAGGAGGAAGCTAGTGCAGGAGGAGGATCCAGAAGAGGATCATATGGTTTGGTGCTCAACGATATCGATAAATTCACATTAATGTTTTGCATCTTGGTGTTCATAGTGAGGTCACTGTGGATGAGAGGTGCACAGCTGAGGCACCTAACTACAGGCCACTGAATCTTCTTGAATTGTGGGTGAATGCCAGCAGGCAAAGGGCACTGAAGACTCAGATGAGGTCAGTGAGGCCAGGTCAACATGAATTCCCCAATGTGCCCAGGAATCCTGAGCAGTAATATCACACTGACCTGTCAGGAGGCATTGTCACCATCGGCAAAGGCTGACGAAGAGGACAGGTGACACAGTTTTCAGAACCTGGAGTTAAGTAGACATGGACAGGCCTCAATCATGTGGGGTCCAATGCATGTTTTGGTCACATGCCAGGAAATTCCACCTACACAACCTTCGAACCAGTCTCCCAAGGCACAGCACACTTTTAGCCTGGTCTCTTTTTGGGACAGTTGTGTCAGATCAACCCTGTGTCAGGCTACACCTAAGAAACAACAGGGGATCAAAAAAGCGCTGACTTCACCGGAGGCCCTCATTGTTGGATTATGCTGAAGCGGATGAATCTTGTTCAGTACTGGTCACATTAGGCTCCTGCTGGTGCATCTGGGAAGCCAAAGGCCAAGGCTAAGGCCCTTCTTGCATTGCTTGTGGGACCAGGGTTGTCGATTCTGGTGTACAGGCTGCCACAAAGTCAAAGCCAAGCAAAAAGCGCAAGGCTAATGTTCTGGAGCAGGACAGATTCTAGCTAGCTATCAGAATCACATGAATAAAGCCTAAATAAAATCTTTTGCGCAGGATCCCACAGGTACTGGATGGACACCGCACATGGCGGAAGGTGTCAAGCGCATCAGGAATCCCAATGACACACCAAGCAAATGGGGATATGCTCGTCAAAGGCTGGAGGCTGGCATGTAGTGGGTGAGTCAAGATACATGGACGCAACTCACGATTGAAATGGCAGGCAAACCGTGCAGAACATGTGAGACTGCTGAAGGACTATACATTTTGTTAACTCAGTTATGTAGCACCCTCCATCATGGACAGGAGCTCAATTCCAGAGACAGGTTTGCAGTCCTCCCTACAGATGAGGAGCTACAGTTCATTCAGCTTGGGGCTTGTTAATGGCTAGCAGTTTTGGACAGGTCCTATTTTAGTGATGCCCTTGATCAGGTCCTGGACATTGCGTCCTAGTCGGCATGTTTTAGAGGCAAATCCCGACGCCAGCACTATCTCCATCTTGTTTCCCAGCTGCAGTTCTATTTCCTGCAGTAGTGTAAATCCTGGATGGTGGAGCCTTAACTAGTTTTGGATGATGTCCTTTCTCTGCACAACATATCCAAACCCAGCAGAATGCTGTTTCTTGCAAGGCTCAATGGCCAGATGTATGTGACCCCGGTGATGGCGGAACACGCCAAGAAGTTGAGTGATGGCAGGAAAGAGCTCAAGGTCTGCTCCTTGACTTGTGATTAAGATCTCACCAGATTCAGTTGGATGTTTCTTCCAGGTGAACAAGAAGAATGGGGTCACCCTGACATGGCCAACGGATCCCTATGGCACGTGGGAAACCCAAGTATGGTCAAGGTGACTCCTATTTTGAGACAAGATTGTGCCAAGGTGGATGTTTGCCCAAAAGGTCGCTGGATGGATTCAGGTGACCTGGATGGTATATTTTTAGAGCACATGTGAAGTACTGTGGTCATATTTTTCCAGGCTACAGATTCGTGATCATCTAGGAGGCCTGGATATCACTGCGTATGTTCCAGACACAAGCTATTTGTATCCGGCTCACCTATACCCATTGCAGGCTCTGTGGTGATCTTCCAAAACCTCCGATTTTCACACCAGAGGTGGCTGGACTCGAAGTTGACAGTCCGTAAACGGGTCTTTTTCTACACATGGACATGTGTAGACGAAGGGCTTTGATGTGCTTTGGTTTGGAGGCTTCAACCTAGAAGATGCCTGGGTGTGCGCACGGAGGCTTGTTGAACCTCTGCAAAAAGAGCAGTGCCCAAGTGCTAGCTGTTTTCACAGCAGTATTCCCTGAAGTTGAGGTGGTTCATGTGCCAGCATTATTTGTTAAATAGATTCTTTCATCACCACCTGCACCAGTGTGGCTTAGCAGGTCAGGGTTGCTATTCATTTAGGAATGGCGCGATCACTGCAGTTAAGCAGAACTGCTGCTTCCATGTTGCGACGACTTGGAGCACCGTTGATGCTGCCCGAAGCTCAATTCGTATATGTATATACACATGTACATAGGTATGCATGTACATGACTGGATGCAAGGCTGCACATGGCAGACTTTGTCTATCAAAATTCCCCGGAGGAGGTTGACCGTGTCAGGGCCTTATCCTTCATCCATTTAAAGATGCCTGATACACCCAAATAAAACTTACCAAGAACCTTGGTCATCTGGACCTCTTTGCTGGAATAGCCAACATGCAGCTGAGTTTTGGTCAGAAACTCAGCCGTTTTGCACTTCACCCTGGCACCACTCCTGGATCCTCTGACTAGTGAGCCCCACACCCAGGTGAGATCCGTCAAAGGTCGTGCCTTCCTCAAAAAACGATGCACCTTCCAGTGCATAGTTCCTCAGTGCTCAGTGTGTGGAAGTGGGGCTGTGGACGGGATGTGAGGGCATGCCGGTCGATAGGTACAACTTCGACGTTGAGACTCGCCCTGACATGAACGATTTACTCACAGTGTTTGGCCCCCAGCAGTTTTTGGGTGTCAGGGGCTCATTGGGGTAAGATTGTCATGTGGCTGTGGAAACATCAATAGCGACTTACCGGATCCGTTCATTTGGTGAGGCATGGGATGCTAAAGGCCATCCAGCTATGTCTTCAGCTTCGAGAAGATGGATTGGTGACAGCAGGAGTTCCATGTCATTCGTTCATTTTCATGAACGCAGGTACTGCACAAAGATCTGAGGAACAACCCTTTGGAAGGGAAGATCGTGAGTATGTAGCACAAGCCAACATTATAGCAACTCGAACATGCCTCCTTTGGTTATTGTGCACGGTTCGCTATGCCTTTTTCTTTGTGGAACAACCATGCAGCACCCGGCTCTATAACCTGCCCTATATCCTCCACAACATCAAGGTCTTGAGGCGCTTCATTCCAGTCTCCAAAAGTTTCTTGCAACTCGATTGCCAGAAGATCGATCACTTTTGCCATCTCTCCCAAACATCAAGCCTTTGAAGGGTCTCTAAATATCTTTAATATTGAAGCAGCTGAGTTGGATGAGGCGATATGGACACTTTAGCTCCAAAGGCTCTCTCTGTGTGGGTACAGCGAACCTTGGCTTAACTTTTGACCGGAAATCCATCACCTGGCCGATCATGCATCGATATCTCTGAGCCAGGGTGCCCAGCCAGTGCCCAGCCACAGTCAGGGCGAACCTGAGTGGGCCATCTCAGGCTGTGGATCCACAAGATCATGAAAAAGCTGACCCGGAAGAAGAAGCAGAAATTGGGCCTATGCTCTGATGGTGTTGTACGAAAGTACAAGAACCAAAAGGGGGAGAATAAGGTTGTTGGAGGGGAACGGTTGAAGGAGTCTGGTCAATACCCACTGAAGTTTTGCAGAACTGTTGCCAAGTGGCATACCAAGCATGTGGTACCTGGGACTTAAATTGGTGTTTCATTCAGGATCTGGATGTTCTTGCCTCATGTGAATGCACATGGAGACATGAGCTTTTGGAGGTGTCCATGTGTTGACATCCACCCTGGATCATGGACCACCATCTGAGGCAAAAAGACCAGGGCAGCTCAAAATCATGGTGAAACGAGCTGCCAATTCGAGTGTCGTTTGGGACCAACCGATCAAGCAGCCATTGAATTGGAAGCATGCTGATTTGGTTCCAATTTATGAATTTTTGAGGTCTGCTGTTGAAAATGGCACATTCCGACCAACATTTCCGTTGGAACATCCAGCCTGTCCCACTGACAGAAATCAATAAACCACCCTAAATTTGGCTCAAAAGCACATGGAACCTGTGACAATTTTTTAGCGTAACAGATCCGTAACAATTCCGTAACACCCCCCCTGAAAGTA